>JANSJP010000066.1:0-340372 GCA_024734325.1 Lactarius hatsudake
TTGCATGCTGCCCCTGGAGTGGAAAATGGGGGAAAACGCTTCGCCCATCCACCCACGATCTTGGGTACAGGAGGGCGTGGTGCCCCTCCCTACCCTCCGATCGAGCGCTATACTCGAACGTTCATCAAAAGTCACATCAGTTGTCTCTTACACCGCATGATAAGTCCCATGTAACGACTTTGGACCAGCATCTGCATCATCTGCCATCATTCTTCACGTTCATGCTTTGATTAAGACTACATATACATGTATTGCAGGAGAGATAGAGAGAAAGAATACTGTGAGTGAGTTGAACAAAGCGAAGAGAGAGAGCAAAGCAAGCATGATAGGGGAGATAATAAGGACTTCCTTGGTTTATTTCTTTTTCACGACGACACAACATGCACTTTCGATTTTTTTTCGACCCTTTTTCGTTCCTTTTCTGTCCAAATTAAAATCGCCTCAGATGAAGGGGGAATGCCGCGCCGCCGCCGCCGTCGTCGCGGGAAGCGAAGGTCCCCTGCGAATCACGGGCACCGCCCGCAATCCTCAGGGGCGCCAAGGCACCGCGAGAACACCAGAAGGGAGTTAGATTGCGTTCTTGGCCATCCGAGTACCCCACCGGCGAAACGGATTGCGGGGGGAGAGCGCGCATGAAGAGGCACGCTGAGGACGAAAAGGCGAAACAAAAGGGTGTATTGAGGGATGGGGATGGGGGGGACGGATGGTAGAGGATATTTGTCGTTTGTTGAGGACCTGTGCTCTATTGAAGGGGGGAACTGGGGGGTGAAAGAGTAGGCCTCCCTCCCTCCCCCCTCTTCCTCATACGAGCAACAGCGACTCGCCTCCAAACTGCTGCATCGCGTCTCGCCAGCTGAGCGACGAGCCGCCGCCACCGCCAGCGGACACCGAGGCGCGGCGATTCCAGACCTGCTCCATGACCGAGCGCGCCTCTGCGCAGTTGCCGACGCCCTCTGCCTGCTCCTCGTCGAGCCTTCGCAGGAGGAACTGGCGCTCGTATAGTCGTCCGTGAGGCACCCACAGAGGCATATCCCGAACACGACGCTGCGCAGCACCGAGCGCGACACGTTGCTCTGCTGCCCGACGCTCTCTTGCTGCTGCTGCTGCTGTGGGCCATGCCCCCCCGCGGGCACCCGGCGCAGGCACTCGATCGTGTCCTGCACCCCGTCCCGGATCTCGGGGCACCCGGGGTACTCGCCGGACACACGGAGTGCAGGTACACGCGCGCCGTCGCGCGGAAGATGTCCGCCGTCAGGCGCCGCTTCTCCGCGAGCTCGGCGTCCGCGCCCCCCGCGCCGTACAGCCCAGCAGCACCAGGACCGCCGTCGCCGCCACCGGCGACCCCGCTGAGCGACGGGTGCGCCGGCGTCGGCGACGGGTGCACGAGGCACTCCGACTCGATCGTGCGTCCGCGGTCGACGAGCTCGGGCACGCTGAGCGTGCCCTGCCGCGCGTGCGTTTCCTTCCAGCACGCGAGCGCGGAGATCTCGGCGATGGCGAGCGCGGTCGAGTTCTCGCAGCCCATGACGCTCATCATCGACAGCTGCCGCGCGCCGCCGCTCTCGATGTAGGCGCCGCGGCGGGACGACCAGAGCTCGCGGTAGATGGAGAGGAAGCGCGGGGTCTGCAGACGCGTGGTGGACGCGAGGATGTCGAACCAGAACGTCGTCTTGATGATGAACTGCTGCGAGTCCGAGCAGCGCATGATGGTCTCCGCGGGCTCCCCGCCCGCGTGCAGCACGTTCCAGACCCAGTCGGCGGCGACGGAGAGGAACTCCTGCCACGCGCCGCGCCCGCCGCGGAAGAGGAACGCCGAGACGACGAACAGCCCCGCCATCGCCTCCCCCTCCGTGTACCCGGCCGCCGCGGACGTGCGCAGGTTCGTGCAGATGCGTTTGTACGTCTTGCTGTAGTCCGTCGACGCGTCGTCTGCAGCACGAGCGCGTCCGTCATCGCCGCTGCCGCCGCCACCGGGAAGTGATTGGGCCCGTGCCGTAGGGACTCACGGTGCAGTGACGCAAGCAAACAGACAGCGTCGCGCACCGCTGGGTTCTCCTGCACGGTGCGAATGATAAACTCGGCTATGGACGTGTCGGCTAAGAGGTACTGTCTCCGCAGGACATGGTCCAGATAATGTCTCACTAATCCGCTTTGATGGGACGACATGAACGGCGCAATGTTCTGGCTAAGACTCGAAGACTCAACATAGTAGCCAGTTGAATGAACCTGTTCCGTTTCGTTGTTGTTGTTGTTGTTGTATTCGTCCTCTTCGAACACATAATGTTGATGATATGAAGGCGAGAGAGTGCTCGCGAAGTGGGACGTCGACCGCTGGGGCATGAGCAGGCACCTGAGCTTATAGGCAGCTGTGTTGTGGTGGAGGCGGTGGTGGAACTGGCACAGATTGGAGGAGGGACTGGAGGCGCGGAATAAGAAGGATAGGGATTTTGATTACTATGATGCCCTGCCAAACCAAGGAAGGGGCATTGAGTACTGTACAGGTACATAGTTCAATAACGGTACGGATTCTTACAAGACTGAGACATGGGAGAGACTAAGGAGGTAGGGGGCGGTGGGAGTATATTACTCGACGTGGGCGGATGGCGAAAAGGGCAGAATGAGCTCCGAGTTCATTCCTTCTCGCGAATCAGCCGACATGTCCGGAAAGGGCATGGTAAGCTGAGGGAAGACGTGGGGAGGTCACGGAGACGACCTCCTCGCGGACGAGAACGACATACGCTGCGGCTGAAGAGTAGCCGGGGGTGTGGAGTGCTGACAGCGAGAGAAATGGAAGGGTAATGTGGATCGTGACGAAGACTGGAGATGTTGTGGCCGCTATGTCGGCGGTCCTCGCTCGAATCAATGGATAGGGCCGGGGAGTGAGGACTGGAAGTGGTCAGATTCGGCCGTGCTCTGTGACGAGGACGAGCATGCCCTCTTGATCAGAAGTGCGGGGTGCCGGAGCCAGAGTGGCCCTTGATCATGCCCTGCGCTGCCAAAAAGTCTTTGATCTTCTCACGGAACATGGTGACGTTATTATTCTCCTGTGAACCGAGATCAGAGACCGTGGCACCCGAAGTTGCTTTGCGCCAATGCGTACCTTGAGCCAGTCGGGGCGCTTCTGCCCAAAGCCAAGGCACTGGAGACGAAGACGGATGCATGTTTCGCAGCGGCCCTCTGGGTTTGGCCGTTCATCACATTTCTAGAGGACGATGATTAGACGCGTCTAGCAGTAGAACGGAAGCATATTTACCTTGCGACGGATCCTGCACGTGTAGCAGCCCGACTTGGCGCGCACCGCGCCTTTTGCCTTGGGCGCTCCGGCCTTCTTAGGCTGGTGCTGCTTTGGGGGAGCAGGCGCGATTGATCTCCGTGGGGAGGAGGGAGAGTCGTGCATAGCCACGGAAGAGAGTAGATGCAACAGGTTGACTAAGATTGAGGAGAACTTGGGGAAAGGTTGTCAGTGGGAGGAGTGGACCTATAAAGGTTGGGAGGGGAACTAGGAGAGGGCGACGGAGGGTGAAGAAGGAACGGAAGCGCTTGTTATAAGCGTTTGCCGGGGGGGCGAAGTGGGACCGTAGTGCGGCGAATGCTCACATAATACAAGTCAATGTCGAAAGGTCCAAAGGCGATAGCAGTTACGTGTTCTATATCAGGGACCCCTGCTACCCCCACGTCTAAGCAGATCCTTAACGACCTTGATCCTATTCATTTCCTCTCCTCTCCTCTCTTTCTCGCGAGAACTCATGACCCATTCACACTGTCACCCTAGCCGATATTCGACAAATACTACTACAACTAGGGTACACACAGCCACGTACGATATCAGTGCCTCGGTACTCAGGCCACGCCGGCGTCTAATCCATGCTCGCTGGTCTTTAATTTACTTGTACTTATTTACGGCTAGCCGCTCAAATCGGAAGGCACACATCGAACCCGTTCCCTCGGTTCCACACTTCCTCTTTAAGGTCCACGCTGTCCTCCCACCCTCTTGGTCGCTCCCTTCCCCCCTTCCTCCCCGTCTTCACCCCCCCCCCCCCCTCTTGCAGCGGCGTCTGTCTTGTCCCGTCAGCACTCGCACATCCCCCGATCCCTACTGATCACTTCCACTCCGCCATGGGAACCCATTAGCCCATCATCCCGGCATTTAAACACACCGGTCTGCTTCTGCCCATACCCATGGCCCCACTTCCCGATATGGTTATACGTAGAGCTGCAAAAGCTTCCGCGCTTGTCGCAACCCCCCTCGTTTTGAGTCTCTGCCAATCCTCAGTCATCAACTCTGTGTGTAACGCAATATACCATTCACTTATCATGAATGGAAGCGCCCCGTCTCACCTAAACTGATTACTCTTCATACAGTCAGCCAAACATCTATCATAAATCCTTACTTGTCAGCCATCATGATGGCTTTGCCCCCTCCCTTTGGTCACTTTACCCTCCCCCCACAAAGGAATTCATGTGCCATTCATTAAATAGTATCAATGCTACGAATGGTCGGGCGAATTGGAGACACCAGTGACGTATGTGCTTTGTTCCGAAACAGGTGGTACATCGTGAGAGCGAACGAAATAGGTTGTTTTCTGTAAGTAGCATGTGCAGTGCAAGTGAGAGTGAGAGCAGAGGGGGGAATCATGCAGAAGAAATGAGAAGAAAACAGCTAGAATAAAAAAGAGGGGAATCAGAAGCGCGCGTGCGTGGTGACTGTCAGCGGCGAGGTTGAAAAAGGCTCTTCCCCTTCCCTCATCAAGAGACGCTCTCCTCGGCAATCGGGGGCCGTCCCAGGTGCGAACACCCCCGCACCGCTGCCGCTGATGCTAATCTTGCGCGGCGGCGCCTCTCGTCTGTTTTTCATTCCCCCTCCCGATCCCGATCCGGCAACCATCTGCACAAGGCCTTGATCGGTCCCTCCAGATTTCGGCGCCGGCGTGCCTAGTATGCTCCCCCGGCACAACGCCAGCGCCAGACCTCCGCGCGATGAGCGCACGGACTGCGCTAAGCCATTGAATCTCTTCCTCCTCGCTCGGAGCACACAGCACCAACGTCCGCTTCGTTGTCACTATCTTGAATGTGTGCTTCAGCAACGTGTGGTCCGCCTCCTCCGATCCCCCTCGCGAATGTGACGGTGGCGCAGTGGCAGGAGGAACATCGTATTCAAAAGCGTCCAGGATCTGTGAGAGTGGTATTTGTCGGTGCATCTTCGTGTCCTGTCCGGCTTGCTCGTCAGCGTGCCGAAAAACAAAACAAAACCCCACACCGATCACCGGGAAAAGGCTTTGCTTTGCTCACCATGTGGCTGCCAGCATACATCAGCATTTCACCATTCAACATGAACCACCTCTTGCGCCAGTTTCTTCGCTTCCCCATCTTGGTGATATAGCCGCTCATGACGACTTTCGATGTATCGGGCGGCCCGCCGATCCTGGGTGACGACGGTGCTGCGCCGGGCACGGACGACGGCGCGGCGAACATCATGCGCTGCGTCTTTGGCGATGCGTCCTCCGATTCAGATGAAGTCACCGCGTGCGGCATGCGCGAGGGGGGCGACGGCGTGACGGTGGCAAGGGAGGAGTGCCCCGGAATCGGGATCGGGGGGGACGGCGATGGCACGGAGCCCGCTGCGCCGGGCGGAGCCGCGGCCGAGGCGAGCTGCGCCTCCCTCGCGGCGCGGATGGCCGCGACCCACGCCTTGGCGTCCTGCTGCGACTCGGCCTGCAGGTAGTACGTGCGCGTGGCGGTCACGACGCCGAACGTGTGCTCGCGGCGCTTGAGCGTGACCGGCGTGCATGCGTGCACGTCCTGCAGGTCGAGCAGTCGGTGCAGCTGGTACTCGGCCGACGTCTTGTAGTACGCAAGGTGCGCCGAGCGTAGCACGAACCATCGCCGCTTCCATGTCTGTGCGAGCGTCATCCAAATCTCCCCTTGGCAATTTTTTTTTTCTTTCTTATGAACGCACCTTGCGCCGTTCACCCTTCTTCCACAGGTACCCGCGCGGAGGTCGCTCTCGCCGGCGGCACGCGGGGTGTCGGCCGTGCGCCACGCACCTATGTCTTCTCTCGTCGTCTTCAGAGTCCTCGCCTGCCCGTCGACGCTCTACGATGGCGGAGAGCGGCGGCAGCACCGAGCCAGATGCAGCAGCAACGTGTTCAGGAGAATCCGAATCGATTCGGTCCCAGAGACGGGAATACTAGAATGCGACGCGGCCTAGACCAAAAAAAGATGGGATTCCCTGGCAGGAAGCGCCACCCCAACCCACTCTCACCTTGGGTTTTATGGCCGAGTGAATCGAGAGCTTGCGGCTCACTTCTTGAGGCGTCGGAGGTGCCGCTGACTGCGCCATCTCTTGTTACTTTGTGTTGGTTGTGTTGAAATTATTAAATGATCGTGAATGGCGTCGATGGCGAGCTTGACGATGAGGGGGGATTTGGGAGGTTGAGCGGCCCAATGGAAGGTCACGCTCGTGACATATCGTGATGGTAACGCACAACGCCGACTGAGTCCATCCACTGACACCCACAATAAGATAAGCCAGGCTTTCTTCCAGCCACCTCCACCAGAATTCCGTGCATCGGACCAATCGTACACAACGGAATGAGAGAACGTTCAGTTGGTCGTTGTGTTCTTTTTTGCAGGCTCAATGGGGCGAGGCGGTTTCCAGAAGGGACCCTTCTTACCACACCTATCTAGAACAATTATAGACAGTACCGTACGAGCTCGTCCGGCGGCCGTGACGAAATAGGACTGGCGTCCGGGAAGGTTACATAACATCCTTCGACGCAGCGGCTTACCGCCTGTCTTGACACCTGACATCCAAGTTTGAACCAACGCAACACTCCCTCCCCTGGTTCAACTATCATCCACACTATCTTATTATTCGGCTCGCCACCCACGGCGGGTTGTCCTCGCCGTTCATCCCTGCTGCTCTTTTTGCCGACGGAGGGTGCTATATACGGCGCGGCCGTGCCGGTATACCGTGGGGAAAGTCGTATCAGAACTTTGGGCACCAATCGGGTGGTAGCCAGATCCTACAAGGCGTAAGCGCCTTCCCGAAGTTGCCAGATATCATCGAAGCTGGTGGGGAGGGCGTTAAAGGGGCGTTGCGCACTGTCGGCCGTTGGAGTCCTGTCATGGACAGAACCGTCCCGACGGCGCGGGCCCCGAGAAAACCGCGCTTGTCATCCTTTGGCAAGGAAGAAAGAGGTGTATTTGATCACGTCGGGTTTCTGAGTTTCTCGCTCGTTGACACGGTACGGTGGGGGCTGATTCTGAAACAACTGATGCTTGGTGCCACTAGAACTTTCATCTGAGCTTGCGGGGATGTAGACGTGGAAAGCCTAAACGGGCGCCGGTTTTCCCAAACGTGCGATTGCTCCGGGGGGCTGGAAGCTCGAGCGTCTGAAACACCATCACGTCCTTGTTCTGTTCTGTTTGTATACTCGTGGGCTAATTCAGAAAGACGTCTGATTGCCATCTCGGCATACCTGAATTTATCGCGAGGAGAGAAGACCAACACCCCAGACGTCCCGGTGTGGCTGTAGGTCGATAATCCCGAGGGGAAAAAGCCCCTTCGGGAAGGAGAACAAGGGGCGATAGGCAAGGTGGCTTGCGTCCTCGTGACCGGCTCCCGATGTCGGGCGCCTGCGCCGAGTCATCTCTCAATGGCGCTAAATTTGATGAGGTGTCCATATGTCTCGGAGGGTGGAGCTCGAAGCTTGAATGTGGAAGAAAAGGGAACATGTCTCAAAAAACATCAGGTCGCACTGGGAAGACGCCACGCTAAGCTAGAAGGCCGCCCTCCTTATTAACCGTTATACCTTCTCTGGCGTGAATGATTGCATTACTACGGCGTTCCTGGCACCATCATGATCTTTGCATTTATTCACAGCCGCAGCCAGGCCAGGCGTAGCAACGGGAGACAGACGGGGAAAGACAGAGGGGAAAAAAGAAGCGCACGGCGATGCATACAGTAAGTTACTGCGCTCCCACTGTACTGTGTCCCTGGGCTTGGTCCTCAGGCTTGGTCCGATCGA
This sequence comes from Lactarius hatsudake, assembly GCA_024734325.1. Lineage (NCBI taxonomy): Eukaryota > Fungi > Basidiomycota > Agaricomycetes > Russulales > Russulaceae > Lactarius > Lactarius hatsudake. The sequence goes on from JANSJP010000066.1 coordinate 8,031, forward strand.
TCGATTTCAAGATGGTCTCGATATGGGGGCGCAGATTCTGTCAGCGAAGCCTGTCGACGAACAGAAGGGGGTGAGGAGGAGGGGAAGATGACAAAACTGACAACGACAACACGTACAACACGCATGACAGCTGCGCACACACGCATTCAGGGAAGCGGCGACGTCGGCAGTATAGCGCCCGCACGATCGCGAGAAACAAAGACGTTGATCATAACTTATTTCCACCACTCATTTTGCGCCTAGCAACAACAACGCATTGAGAATAAGGAACCAGACTACGAAAAGGCACATAACAAAAAACGACGGCAGGGTTCCATACCAGCAAATCCGTGGCTATCGTCACACGTTTCCGCAAACAGCTGTTGCGTCGCCCCACCTATAGAATTGTCAACTAGCAGAGTAATTGTAGGAAATGCACGCGGTGCTCGTTAAGATCCGAGAAAGAAATTGCCCACGAAGGGGACGAATCCTAGTGACAGGTCAGGTCGGCATGTTAACAAGTGCGATATTGATCAGTGTTTACGTTATGGATGGAAAAAAACAAATGCACAGCCAAGCACACCGCGACCGCACGGCCAAGGAAGAACAAAAGTACATCGTGTTCGGCACGAGATAGGGACACCAGATAAAACAAGATTCAGTTCGATAGGGACCATCCCAAGTAAGCGAGATAGGTGCACTGGAGCCCTACAGTCCTCAATTCAATCCGAACCGAGGTGATATTGTGCGAGTCGACGTGAAGGAGGGCGCAGGGAGGAAGCAAGGCAGATAGGACGAGGACATGCTCGCAAGTATCATAACCCCTATCAGGTTCTCTTTGCGCAGCATCCAGACGACTGACGTGTGGGTCCAAGAAAAAAAAAGCCAGAGAACAGTCAAAGATTTGTTGGGCTTGTGAAGGGGGAGAGGGAGAGAACACGATGCAGACAGATGGAGACAAATTACCTCGGAAATTCGCGGAAAAATATCACTATGATATATTTGTTTTTTATGTTCTACTAGTAATGACAATCGGCATTAGCACGGAACGACGAGACGACCTGCTCTGCGAACCCTTTCCGCTATCTACGTATCGGTTTTCATTTCTCACACACTGTTCGTCTCCTCGGAACAAGGGATCCAGAGTGGAGGTAGAAAGCTTTTCCGATTGAGGCCTAGACCCCGGTGAAGCTCGGCTTGCATCACTTGAAGCCTGAAGCACCGGCACGAGGCCACATAATTACTTGAGCCGAGATCACCACCTACAGGAACCGAGGGGAGTCCCCTTGACTCATCCGGTCGGCCTCATACCTAACGGCAGGCCAAGCTTGCTTAGAAGTGATGGAGGGAGCTTTCACAACTATCAGACAAAGACAGGCGCGCGGGGCCGGGGGATGGATGATGCACCGAGAAGCACGGCTCAAAGACGCTCGCGGGGGACCTTGGATGATCGACAACGAGCGCGCACTGGGCTGCCCCGGGTCCGCGGCTGACACTGATCCTCCGCGGCGCGAGCGCTACCTGACGAGGTGGGCGTATGAGGGCGTGAGTGTTATTCGTTTTGTCTCAAGATTTGCAAAACGAAAAAAAAAAACAAAACAAAACAGAAAAAACATGACGACTGTTTTTTGCAAAAAAAAAACAGAGACGAGTTAGTGGGCGGACGAACGATCGCTGGTCCGTGCGTTAGTGGTTGGTTTGCTCGATCGGACCATTTCGGACCGGGAGGCAAAACCCTTCCCGGCGTGCCCGCACTCTTCGGGTCGAGCTCTGCCTCTGCCTACCATCGATTGATTATCAACATCAGACAACGCACGATCGCCTCTGAACCGCCATGTCCAAAGGGAAATTCGAGAAAGCTGTCGAGATTGTACGGTCCCTTCCAAAGGATGGCCCCATCAAGCCCTCGCAGGACGACCAACTCTATGTACGCACCCGTTTATTTACGTACATCGACCCACTATGGCTAAACCGCCTTGGTCGCATTCACCTAGTTCTATTCTTACTACAAGCAAGGCGAGAGCACTTCATTCTAGATAGCTGATACCACCCTAATTTCCCAACTGCCGCTCTCTGATCTAGCCACTGAAGGCGATGTGAACACCCCGAGACCCGGTATACTAGACTTTACGGGCAAGGCCAAATGGTGCGATCGCCAACTGAAAGCCACGCTACCGACTTACTGACCGATCTCCCCTTCCGCCTGTCACATTTGTACTTTTTTTTCCCGAACAGGGATGCTTGGAGTGAGCGAAAGGGTGTTTCGACGGAGGAAGCATATAGCAAATACGTCGAGAAGCTCATCGCCGTGCGTTGCTCATGTGCTCCCTCACAATTCGGATGTCACCATCTTAACATTCAACACCCAGATTCTCGAAGCCGCGGGGACGGACGAGTCCAAGGGATACATAGCGCAGATCCAGGCTGCCTGATCTGCTCAATCGCAGATGTGCTCAGCGGCGAGGTTATAGTGCCAGGCCAGGAGGGGTGTTGAGTGTATGTGCGTTTTTCTTGTGCACCCGTCACGGGTCGTCGTAGTAGTCGTCGTTTGTGTAATCGTATCATTCCTTGGTCACCCATGTTTCTCGCTTTGCCGCGCACGCCACCTCCCGGGTCACCCTTCAAGTAGAGTGCACTTTCATGCATGGGAGGGGCGCTACTGGACTTTACGCTTTGACGCGCAAAGGAAAAACAAGTTGTTGGAGAGGCGCCCATATTATGTCCCACTCGTGTTCCACGTCCGATGGGTCCTGAAATCCCTTCACAAGTTTTACGGTTCTGTGATGGATTACCGGGTGGCGAGCGAGGAACGGGGAGTGGACCGCACCCTGATAACTGTTCATAGCATAAACGAACTTCACTCAATGGCCGCACACATTCACATTCGTCCTAAATGAACGAGCGAAAAGAACGCTACGCACGCACGCATGGAATGACGGAAGAGAAGGAACGAGCGTGAGCGATCCAGACGTCCATTGCACAGCCGACAGGCACTAGTATACAGAAATGATGAAAGACAAAAAGAGAAGGTTCCATAATAATAAAAGCTGCGATGGAGTAAAAGTCGGCGGAAAAAAAGAAAAAAGGGAACGTTCCAGCGAGTTTACGACTCTTGACGAATGTTCCTCCCCCTTCTGACGACGACGGGCTTCACCCCCCCTTTGGCTGGTCGTGCCACCCAAGTCCGAGCATGTCGGGCGCTTATGGGCGCGAAGGACGATAAGGGCAGTGAAAGGGTCTCCGGGGGCTCCGTCCGACACCACGACCAGACTAATAGCCAAGGGGTGGGTGGGTTTCAGACTGCGCAGTTGCTTCCTTTCGACGTTCACACTGTCTATAAACACCGGGGATGTACGGGCGGCGGCGGGAAGCAAGTAATCTATCTTACCAATGATTTATTTTTGGGGAAACGCGGAATGGGACCGGAACAGTACAGTAGAAGTATGTATGTGTTATAACAGAACAAGAAATCGAAGCGAAGCGAACCCTTTGAAGCGCGCGTAAACGCAAAACAAAAACACGGCGCCACGTTCCCATGACCAAGCCCCAACTCTCATACATGATACATACTGTACTGTAAGCCATCCGGTAGTAAGCTACCGTAGCGCCAGCACAAGCTATAAGCCAATCCGCCCAGCCAATCAATCGGGCGGGTACAAGGCCGAGCGTCCATGACCCAAAGAAAATTCGACGGTGGCGGCGGCGAAAAGGGAGGGGGGGAGATGCCTCTGCTGCCTCATGCCCAGGGGGGCGGCTCAAATTCTTGTTTTTTTTTTTTTGTGTGTTCCTTGCCTGCAGGCGGGGGGGTCACGGGCCCACCGCCGGCCCCACAGACCACGGGACCGGGGGGGGATGGTCAGATGAGTAGATGTGTGATGTGATAGAGAGAGAAGGGTTCTGGGTTTCCACGTGTGTTCGGTTCTTCGCTGTCGTCGAGGGACGAGAGAAATTTTTTTTTTTTTTGGCACACTGGGCGAGGCTGGGCGAGGCGAGGAGGGGGCCCAGGGATGGGGGGATGGGACGGAGCGGGGGAACCCCTGCATGCCTGCCTCGCCTCGCCTTGCCTTGCCTCCTGTCAAAAAAGCATCTAGTATCACGTCAAGTGACAAAGTGGCATACAATGGACGAGTGGGGCTAGATAAAACAGCGTGAACCACTTAACCGCATCGGTTCCACGGGCCTAAAAAGAAAAAAAGCCAAGGATGCGAGGTAGTAGATAGTGTTTTGAAATGCTTCTCTATACAACACCTCGATGATGGGGTACGCAACGCATCGGTGGTGTGCAGCATCATGCACCATGTTGCGCAGCACATCTGACATACCTTTACCCAATGGCGGCCCCAAACCCGGAAGCACCGATCAAAAGGTGGGGGAGGGTACACTACGGTGAAAATAAAGCGCCGGAGCATGCGAAGGGTGTATGGAACGTTTTAGACGCCCGTGCCAATTGAGTTGTCGGACGTGTAAAATTGGCGGCGATTGAGACAATCGTTCTTTGGGGGGTGTCTTGTGATTCGTGACGGAGTTACTCTACACGCAAAAAGGGAAAAGCCAACAGGGCCAGAATGGATACACGCACATCAAGTGTGTGCCAGAGTCATCATAAACACAGAGGTATACAAATAAAGGGTGAGTAAAGAAAAGAAGCACAATTCATCTCAATCATCGTAAAGTGGGTCGTAAATGATACATGGGCAAGGGGACCCCAAAGATCCGGTCCGCAATTATATCCAGAAGTCGTGTAAATGTATAGTCGGTCAATACAGTAGCGCCTCCGCAGTCCATAGAGACCAGGAAAGGAAGCCCAAGCCGAACGCCCCGTGCTCGGTGCCACGATCTGCCTCGTGTCGTCAAGCCCCGACCGAAGAAGTGAGAGCAATCCATCAGACCCGCGGCTCTCGCTCCGGCCCCACCGTCAGGATTCGCGACGAAGAGCGACGCCCGCGGCACGAGCCCATAGCGCACCACAGGCCGTGGCGTCGTGCGCTCCTCCCGCCGACGCGTGTTCGTGGGCGGCGGCGGCGGCACCTCGCCGTCCCGCGACATGCGTCGTTCGAACGCCCGCACGCGCTCCAAGACCCCAGGCGACTGTGGGCCACCGCCGGCTGGAGGTACGCCGCGTGGACGCGCGACGGCTGGTGGCTCGCCGGGCGTGGGATCACCACTTAGCTCGTGCAGGGATGTGCTCGTCGGTGGAGTGGGTGGCGGCGACAGCGGGGGCAACTCAGACGAGCTCTCCGTTCGGGTCGAGCTGTACGACGAGGGCTGTCCCCGCACGAACAGCGCCTGCAACGGACTGCTGCCAAAAGACGACGGCGGCGATGTGCTCTGCCCAGGGCCACCCGCGGCGCCAAACTCGTCGTCGGCAAAGGGAGTCGTCACGGTGTTGAACCGCGAGTCCAGGGTCGCATCGCGCTGGACGATATCCATCGTCCCGCCCATACGGTCGAGCGTGTCCGTGTTGGCGGTTTGGAGCGAGGACGCCGACCGCCCGTGTGACGTCTCATGATAGAGCGATGGATGTCTTCGTGTCTGGCTACGGGCTGCCGAGATGCCAATAGAACCCATTCTCCGTGATTCGGATACGTCAGGCGAATGTGAGTGCGTCGATTCTTCGATGGTGAGCAGCCGTGGCGGAGGATTGGGATCGCGAAAATCGATGAAGCCACTGGGATCTCGCGTAGACGACCCTGTACTCCTCCGCTCGAGCAGCGGTGTCTTGGCAAAGCGCGCCCACCATGAATTGCTGCGCCGGATAGGCTCGTTTGGCGGCGGATTGGGGTCGAGGATCGAAGACGGCCTCGGGGAACGCGACAGGTTGCCATTAGACGAGCCCGATCCTACATGCTGCTCCGAAGAGGCATTATGTGAAGACGATGAATTTGAGAGGGAGTTCTGTGAGGCTTGCTCTATGAGTGGCGACAGTGGCACAAAGTCGGCTCTGGGTGTCAGTGTCCGAAGCGCTGAGGGCCGCGCCTCCTGGGGGTCTTCTGGTTCTGGTCCGGAAAGATAGTCGTACAGAACTTCTGATGAAGAGTCGAAGGGATTTTCGTAAGGTTGCGAAGGGCCTGTCCGTTCTGGTAGCTCGTTGCGTTCAAGCCCGCCCGCCATGAGCGCAACCTCGGGCGAGAATGGGTCGACGCCACGCTTCTCCCAATCGATAGCAGTCGACGATTCTCGGGAATGCGATGCTCGGCCCGTGCTTCGCGCGAGATTCCGGAGCGATGTGGCAACGGCGTTCGACCACCCGTGGGGACTGCTGCGGGCGCTAAGATCGACCAAACTCGAGCCGCCCGCGGATCCTCCACGACGGAAAACTTCCCAGTCGAAGCTGCGGTCCTCGTCTGCGAGGATGTCATGCCGTGAGCGGTTCGCGTGGCGCTGGCCACCAAGGCCGACCATGCTGAGCAGCCCAAGGGGCACTGTAAGTATTCGTGGGCCCTTCTCGTGCGCTCCGGCGATTGGGACTGCCGTGATCGAGTGGGGATGCTCCTCGTCATCATCGTCGAGCGGGCTGAACGAAGGGTCGGAACGGGCGTGCCGACGGTGCAAGTACCAGACTGTCAAGACCGCACAGGTTGCCAACCCGACCGCGCCGAGTACAGAACCAACAGCAATGGCAGTCGTATGGGACTTCCCAGAGTTGATACCATCCGCGTTCCCTGGTCCGTTATTTCCACCCCCACCCCCACTCGTGCTCGTGCCCGTGCTGGATGTCGGGTGACGGGTTGATGAACCAGTGTTGCTGCCGCTGACCCCCGTGCCTGAGTGGTCAGGGGGTTGTCCGTTGGGAAAGGTTACGGTCTCACCAGGACCGTATGTGATGGTCTGAGAAGGATCCGGTGGAAGAGTGGTGTGAGCCGGGGGAGCCGTCATGGGTGAAAATGTAGGCTGGAATGATGCCGCGCCAACGTCGTAAACGTGCAGCGCGGCGTCTGCGGGCGCACTAGAACCGTAGCCTATGTGGCACTTTCGTGATTAAAAAAAGTGGGCGTAGGATGAGATGTGACTGCGTACCCAATCCGAACACAACCTGTCCGCCAGCATTGATCGCGAAATGGTCTTTCCGGGCGCCAAGCTGAGAAAGGGCAGGAACTGGGGTCCATGTCATTGGACTTCTAGACGGGTCGAGAATCCAGCCGTCGTCGAAGGTGGACTGGAAGGCGGCATCTGTGCCTCCCTGGATGAGAATACGTCCGTCGTCAAGGAGTACGACCGCGAAGGAAGAGCGGGGATTGGGGAGGGTCGACTGATCAATGGAAGCTCGGGTCCACATTAAGTTAGATTGCGTGGTGTCAAGGACCCAACAGACATCAAAGGGAACAAGCTGTCCCTGAGAGATGCCACCAAAGACGAGAAGACGGCCATCAGGTAAGATGATAGCTGCATGACCGATGATGCCTGGGGGTGCATTTTCGGAAGGGAGTTCGATGAACAAGGGTATGGAGGGGATGAAGAGGTAGTGTGTGGAAAAGAGGTTTCCCGAGTCGTCCGCAGCCTCACCGCCGATGATATATAATGATCCGTTTATGGAAGCAGTCGCGTGGCGCATCCGCCGCTGCGGTTCGCCTGCCCAGCCCTCGGGGAGGGGGATAAATATAGGTTGCATGTAGTCTAATACGTTGAGCAACTGGGCAGAGTCGTTGTTGTCGAGAATGGTGACCGCGGAGAGTGGACCGGTGTTGCCGCCAAAGATGAGTGCATAGGAATCGTTGAACGCGGAGAGTGTGTGCCAGGCGAGCGTAGGGCCTTGCGAGGTGATGGAGGTATTCTGGGAGCCCGAGACATACTGCCATGGAGGGACCGAAGGGTCAAAGGCGGTTGATAAGGATAGAAAGAGGAGGTCGTTGTTCCATGGGCAGAGTCGTAGCCGAAAGCATTGTACTGGTCTGTTTTGCCGCCGTAGAGGAACAATGCGTCATTTATGACTACGACGGCTTGTGCCCATCTAAGCGAGATGAGAAAGGTAGAGCGGCTAGCAAGCAAGGAACCGACCTCGGGACGGCTGTATAAAGTGCGGCCGAGAGATTGAATAAAGTAAATAGAAAGACATCTAATAGGCGCATGTCGCTCGAGACGACGATGTTTTGGAAAGAGGTAGGAAGGAGTGGTGTTGGTTAGGTCGGTCGTGAGGTGGTCGTAAAGTTCGTTCGTTATACACAGGCCAAGCACAACACATTGAGGTTACCACACATTTATTTATTTATTGCAGATAACCGGTTATGGCTACATTTATGTTCTCGTATGTTCTGGTACCAGCTAGACATCCCACAAACATATATAATTTGTCACGCTCCACCCGACGTCACCTCAACATCTCTTCTCCATGGGTGCAGACTACTACAAGCTGCTTGGAATCAGCAAAGACGCTACAGAAGATGACATCAAGAAAGCATATAAAAAGATGGTGGGTCTTTCTGTTCGCTGAATTCTGATCTTCTTAATCTTACCATTGCTAAAATCACAGGCATTGAAATGGCATCCGGACCGAAATGCAGGCAGTGAGGAGGCCTCCCAAAAATTCAAACAGTTAGCTCTTCTCTCAATAACCGTCCCCCTATACTCACGAACTACAGATATCGGAGGCTTTTGAGGTCCTCAACGATAAACAGAAACGCACCATTTATGATCAATTTGGCGAGGAGGGGCTCAAAGGCGGCGGCCCACCACCTGGCGCAGGGGCTGGAGCCAACCCGTTTGCTGGCTTCAGTGGCTTCCCTGGTGGTGGGGGTACCACTTTCTCGTTCACGTCGTCTGGTATGCCGAGTGATAGGAGCGGGTTTTCACCGTCGGACCCAATGAAAGTATTCGAGTGAGTTTCACATATTTCTCGGTGGGGCCTCATTGTGAACGAAAATTTAGATCGTTCTTCTCGGCCGGAGGTTTTGGCGGTCTCGGTGGTATGCGCGGTGCCAGCATGTTTGACGATAATGACGACATGATGGGCGGTGGGTCTCGGTTCTCCGCCTTCGGTGGCATGCCCGGTCAAATGCCGGGCGGAATGGCCAGTGGTGGTATTCCGCGGCGCCACCAAACGCACCCAGCCCCCAAAAGCCACGTACCAAGCGAGACCGTACGTCCGCTCAAACTCTCGCTCGAAGAACTCTATGCCGGGACGACGAAGCGCATGAAGGTGTCACGGCGAAACTTCGACGGCACTACCGAGGAGAAGGTGCTCGAGATCGTCGTGCAGCCCGGCTGGAAAGAGGGCACGAAAGTCCGATTCCCGCGTGCGGGCAACGAGGCGGCCGACGGCAGCTCGCCAGACCTCGTCTTTGTGGTGGAGGACAAGCCGCATGAACGTTTCGCGCGCGAGGGTGATGACCTCATTGCGAAGATCGAGATTCCGCTCGTGGATGCGCTGACGAACGAGAGCGGAGCGAAGAGGCAATTAGAACACCTCGATGGGCGAAAATTACAAGTGACGGTGCCGCCGGGGGTGGTGAAACCAGGGCAGGAGACGCGAGTATCTGGCGAGGGTATGCCGATAAGGAGGAAAGGGGCATCTGGGAAGGGTGATCTCGTCGTGCGGTGGGATGTGACGTTCCCTGCGCGGCTGACAGCGGGACAAAAGGAAGGCGTGAGGAAGGTGTTGGGTCATTGACAATATTTGTATTCTATGTACTTATATTCGTAATTTGAATTCGCTGTCCTCCACATAACCTCGGCCTTTTGCAACGCAACGCCAGACCATCACTTCGAAGACATGTCGCATCAGCACCAGCTCACAGACAGCACGAGCAACGGCGATGAGATCCACGACTCGCTCATCCGCCGCTCCTGGCACGCGATGTCGGATCTCCTCCAACCGTTCTCCTCGAGCGCCCTCGCCAAGCTCCCCAAGTCACGCCGGCCCCAGCGCTACACCCGCGCGGACGAGATTCCCGATGTCGCTGCGACGGACGAGGACGGCCAGATGCCAACCGTGCGGGACTATCATTCCATCACGGTCTCACCGCAGGTGCGCGTCCCCAAGAAGATCCCAACGCCGGTGCGAGTCGAGGGCAAAGTGTGGTTCGCGAACGAACGTAGTGCGTGCCTTCCTCTGTCTCCTGTCATTCGTTATTGTCGTCTTGTCTTTGTTTTTCTTCCCATGTCTATCGGACAGTCGGGTGGACCCGTGCCGATAATATGCTCACCGTGCGGTTTCAGCGTGGGTCTCGTACCTCAACATGTCTATCTTGATAGGCACGCTTGCGGTTGCGCTCTTCAACGCCTCCAAAAAAGATCCCATCGCGCGCAACTTTGCATATGTGTACGCTGCTATCAGCGTTGGAATCCTGGTGCGTATCTGTTCTGTTCGCGTTTTACATTCTCGCTATTTTGGGAGATCCAAAACGTTTCTTCTTTTGCGCGAATCTGCTTTGACATTGTTTGGGCTGGTCGTAGATCTACGGTTATGCCATATACCAGCATCGTATAACCATGATCCGCAGACGTGATCCAGGCCATTTCGGTACGTGCTACGGTTCATACAGACTCCCCGCTATGGGGAATAACGCCGTAGAGTGTTGAGTTGTTTCGCGTTCGCTCTCTAGACCAGATCGCCGGGCCCGTTATCATCAGCGCCTTTCTCTTCTTCGCTGTGCTGGCCAACTTTATATTCAGAGGTGCGCTGCTTCGGACCCTTCCATCTCACCACGTCTGATCATGATGATCTTCCGCTTATGGGTCTTCTCCCCGATCGTGCCTCTGATTTCAGTTCGCGAACTGTAAGACCTTTTCCTTGTCCCTGCCCGCTTTTGGCTTATCGCATCGCAACCTCCTCTCAGGCGGAAACAGAACGTAACCATTCCTGGTCTCGCTTTTTTAACGCAGTATTTGTGACCTCGAATGCCTGAGTGTTTATTCTGTGTTTGTTCAATGCGACGTCTTCCGCGTTTTCGAGTACCGTTATTTGTACGTTGGAGCTATTGGTGAAAAAAAATCAGATACTTGTGGGAAGCATACTACGGAGAGGCAATCCATCAGGGACGAGGGAGGGGCCTTGCTTTCCAGGCCTGTCAATCCAGCTGTCAATACAAAACGAATAAAACGATACAGTACAATGCCCGCGTTCAATCGGTCTTGTCCGCAGTAAGTCAGGGGAATCGCACAAGCTATCGGAGATGGTAATCTCTAGCGCCGAACGTCCAATTACAATGTGTCCTTTATTATCCTCGGAAGGAACATATAACATACGCGATGCCCTACAGTAACACGAGATAATGTCACCAGGCGGTTCTGAGTGGTTCTCGTATCGCAATATCTCAATCTGCTTCCTACTTCCCAAGGTTCCCCAGGTACATTGACCATACCAAGCAAGGCGAGTGACTCCATCATGGAACCCTCAACCTCGACCCCGCCACCGCGACCACAATACCGTCCCTGATCTGTGAGAATCACCGGATGTGAAAGGGGCCCCTTTCTCGGACTGAACTGGCGGACTGACCGACGGACTTAAGAAAAGCGAGCGCACGAACGACGGTAGACCACCGCGTTCGGTTCGCTTGTCCGGGGCCTCGCAGTAGCAGTCGTGATACACGGTAGTTTCGGCGCACGAGGTATTGCAAAACCTGGAGCAGGGGGTCGAGATAACCTGCAAAACGAAAACATTTTTATTTAACGTCAGAGTGTTTGAGCGATACTAGTCGTTCAGTGGGAAAGACGTTCGTATTCGTTAGAGTTATTGAGGATGTACAGACGCCGGGCTGTGGAAACTCGTTGGCGGTAGTCCTAAACTTGTGGGAGAGGGGGTTTGTGGTAAACGAAAAAAAAAAAAAAAAAAAAAAAAAAAACATGGTCGGTCTCGCTAGTACGAGCGAGGTTGCTCAGATTTACAAGAGAAAAGATTCTGATGCATGCGAACCCCACGTCAGATATGGCAGAAAAAAGGGGGGAGGGAGGAATGACGTCGTACGAGTAACTTAGTATGGGGTAGCTGAGAAACGTTACCGTCAGTTCGACCAAAGTCGCGAAAAAAGTATGTGGGGGAGGTACCATTGCGCATCATGGTTTCCAAGAGCCGTACGCCCCGACCGACGCTGACCGTTTTGCACGGCAGGAGGACGAACACAGTCGTGTCTACTATGAGACCGCCTGTTCAAGAAATGGCTGATGGTGGCGCTGCGGGCTGGACTGCGGTGGACTTACTTGGGTACAACCCAGGACTGGGATGATTACCGCGGGATACGACAAGTGTTTGCTCGACAACGCGTACAAGCACCACTGTGACCACGAGCGTCGAACTCGGAGAGTAGGGAACGAGCGAATGCGCATGTGCAAGGGACCGCAACTCCGACGATGGCGCTCGATGTGAGGAACACCAGGACCCGCCTGCTTCGATATATTGCATGTATTTGCATGATGTACAAAAACTCGAGTCTGACGTGAGATACGGTTCGGTGTAGGACCGCATGTAGGACGTACCTGCAACGAAGGTTTGTTTGTTGTACGAGCAGAAGGGCCATATGGTATATGTGGGAGGCTCGACAACTGCATACGGCAACGGAAGCCATAGTTTATGATTTTGTGGGTGAGATGCATTCACGACTGAAGCGGTACGAGGCAAGTGCGAATGAGCAATCCAAACACTGGTTGGGCAGCCGAACCAGCAGGATACGCGCCATAAAGTCAATCCGACCAATTGTGCCAAATATTAAGATCTGGAGGTCCCCAAAAATGGACAGATAACGGTTAAGGAGGAGGTAAGAGAACAGGTTGAATTTGTCCGGGTGCAACTGGAAGAGCTCAACTCGTCAGAGGGGGGGGGAGAAAATAATCATAATAAACGATAGCTGCTGTACTGTAAGGTCAAAGCAATTGTGCAGAGATGCGGACTAGAAACCACATACAGTATGGTATGAATGAGAGTATATGGGTAACCATGCTGTAGCGAGGATCACCAGAGGGCGTGACTTGCGTAAAAGTAGTAGACAATAGCGAGGCGAGGCATACAACTGTGTAGCGAGTTCACTGGTCCGGACATAACAGCTTGGCTTTCCAGAAGGACGTGGAGTCTGAGACCTAGCGAAGCGACATTTATCTGAGTGTCTTTGTCAAGGCCCGGTGCAATTGGCTCCGTCCTGCTATATCATAGATAGTACTATAGGCGGTTGCGCTGTGCAACAGAACAATCTGTAGGACCCACCTTTTCGTGTTGACTCGCGTTGTGGGCAGGAGTCCGTAGGACTTGGGCTTGAGTACTTGAGGCCCCGGGCACTGGGACCAAGCCGTCGTCGCCCAATAGAAACTTGAAGGCACAGCCGCAGGTGCTTGATAAGGTGGGAAGAACCATTCAGGTGCTGGTTTTTGGGCGTCATCACCGGTTGATTAAATTTTCATTCTTCCTTGATGGCGTCCACAAACTTGTAATTGTCGCATCAGAGCGCACTGGAGAATCCCAAAGGCGGAAGCAACCGCCCTCCTCAATAGAGACATGAGACAAAGGCCGGATTTCATTAAATTTAATTGCTATTTAATTGCTAGCGCCGCCATGACGCGACCCGCATCACGACATCTACGACACGTACCTGTTCCCTCTACAGCGACCGGAAACTAGTGCTAGTGGTGGCTCCTCACCTTCCTTGAGACCGGCGCCGCCTTCAAACCCGAAGATGGCACCTTCCGCCCCCATCGCTATGGGCCCCAGGGTCCCGCTAAATGCGACCTGCCGGACACAGCGCCTCGCGCCCTATCTACCTATTACATGTTTCGCGGACCCTTTACGGTGTCATAATAAAGAACGAGCCAATTTGTACACGCTCAGATTGGTTTCACTTGTCAGTGGGGTTTTCCCTACAGTAAGGCAAATTCATATGACGAAGTGACTAGGGACCAATGTCTCTTACGTTTGCTTGCGGCATTCGTTGATCTCGTCGAGGATGTTAGTCCCAGAGGTTGTGATCGCCCGCCCGCTCTCTACGACAAGTCGCCACTCCCCCTCGTCCAAAGTCATGCCTCTTCGCCGCTGCCTCCAAAAGGCTTGTAGAGTTCCCCAAGAGACGACCTCTGCTTCCAGTTTCTGACGGGCTCTACCGTGCGTAGACAGACTCTGGGCTGGCTGGACCGACTTGGCCAATCGAACCCCAGTTGCTTGACCTCGACGTTTTCGGGTTTGCAATAGTTTGTTTTCATAAATCCTTAAATACAGAAGCTTGTAATCTGTGCGGCGAGACCTCGGTTATTCTTACAAGGACTAATTCAGGAGCGCACCGTGACCAGTGTACGCCGAATGGACTTTAGTCGCGCATTCCCGTACTCCGGCCTATACATGAGTCACTACCACATTCTCACAGTAGGATGGTCGGCGTTGTCGGCGACAGCCATCTGAAGTGGCTGCTGCGCCAAGGGAAAGACGGCACTATTGAATGGCGCCTAACGCTGAAGCAGATAGTGGAGGCGCGATTATCCCCTAGCGGAGAAATATCGGACCCGGGGTTTGTCGGTGGTGGCGAGTGGGACAGAAAAATAGCAGAACTCTTGTCATGATAGATCATAGAAGGGGAGCTGATCTTTTCATCTGACCGCGTGTTTCGAGTTGCCAGCCCAAAGGAAGACCAGCTAGATCGTGATTTAGCATGTATTATGATGCAACTTTGGAATATTGCTTGGCAGTGTTGGGCTATCCACAAGTATATATAAACTTCAAGAACACCAACAGTATCGGACTGACAGTCGCTGTTGCGTATGCCCCATAAAGGCAGGGGCCAAGCCTTGTGGCCCAGGGATTGGGATCCGGGAGGTGGCTTCCAATAGAATACATCAAACGACGACACATACACGGGTGAGGGTGGATGGGACATCAAAGAACCCTGGTCAACTGGAGCGAGGGTGGGTCAAGTGATCTAGTTATGCGTGTGGGGGACTTTTTGGGATATATTGCAGTAGAACGACTCACCATTTTCGTTGTAGCCATGTTCCGAGTCCGTGTCATGCAAATGTCTTACTTTCGTAACGGGTGTCGCTATCATAGAACCTTCCAAACCTTTAAAGATACGCCCCATTCGGGGTGTATTTGGTCATTGACGGCGCTCCTCCTGATTTCTGTTTGGTCGGCTTAACGTATGCTCGGACCGAGTAACAACTCGGTGCGGGCGTCTCTGACTGGAAGCACGAACCGGACACGAACCAGGTGTGTTGGGGAAATGGTGAGGACCTGACGCGGCACAAATCCTTTGGTCGACTCAGTGAAGCCCCATCTTGGGAAAAGCGACCGGGTTCCCTATTAAATTATGACAAGTCCTTGAACGAAAACGGAGCGAATTTGGACACCACGGCCCGTGGTATTGTCGAGCGGAGTGGATGACTGCCGAGTAAATAGAGTCTTCCTGAAACCAGAGTTGTTGGTGTTATTGTTTCGGAACTTCGATGTCACCGTAGGCAAAGTTGTCAGGGTGCTTTATGGGTGGCATGAGAAACCTTATACTCAAGGCTGGACTTTTCTGCTTCTGTTGCCGTTCTTGATAGCCAGAGTATAACACGGAAAGCAGAATTATCCAAGGGATCATCTACGCCTTGTATTCACGGGACCTACACTTGTGTCGCGGAGCTCGTGACCTGGATACGGAGTGTGATGACATAAGCCAGCTATTGTTCCCCCCCGACTGTGTCAAAAGACGCGACACAATGGACGCTGCTCGCCTCAAAAAGCATGTCGTCTCTTTCACCATTCCCGGCCTCCTCTCCTCCTTGTTCTGTCGCTCTTTGCCAGTGCGACATTCCCGCTTGGTTTTCTTTCCTGTACTTTATATCGTCGCTGGGCGACTATTTCAACTCATTATATGTCCGTCTCGCCACCACCTGCTCGTTGGATGTCACCACCTCCAGTTTACGACTCAAGACTCACTGTATCGGATAGTGGCCTTACCCCATATCTCCAGCTTCATCACATCCTTTCTCTTACATGGCTCGCGTACCCCATTTTATCTCTCCTTTTCATCGCGTTCCGTCTGCAACTTTCCTCGGATTCAGCACAGGCGGCTGTGAATAATGCTAGGGGGGATCTCCTTACCAGTTGCCAGGCTGCGCAACAGGCCGCATCGTCAACCGCGAGCATGCCTCGTTTCATGGCCATAGCTACTAACGAGCAGATCACGGACGCGGTCAATGCCTCCATGAATGGTGCTCGTGAGGCTCTGGTTCTTGCGCTGACCGTTATGGAGGCCGTAATCAACTTCCTCGTTGACATATACCGCTCTACCTTCTTGTGCTTTTTGGAATTGGTCGTGCGCGGAGGACTCTCATTGATCATCGGTGCTACACAAGAGGTGCGTCTGGCAGTTTTATTTTTAATTTTCAAAAAGGTCGTCTGACGACCCCATCAGATCAACACACTTCTCACCAACACGTTTAGTTCTCTGCGCACGTCTATCCAAAATGACGTAGCGGCGGCAAATTCAGCGGTCCAAACAGCGATCGACGGGATTAACAAAGTAAATCCCTTTGGCAATATCAAGGCCCCACAATTTAGCATCCCTAGTCTCGATGCGCTTCAGAATGTCACTCTCCCAACTGATTTTCAGGACTCCTTGACAAAGCTAAATGCTTCCTTGCCGTCTGTCTCTGTATTGAAAGATACGATCAACAACCTGTGAGCCTTTTATTTATCGTTCCTGAGCTATTTTTTGACGCATTTATAGGCTTGACACTCCGTTTGAGGCGGTAAAGAAGGATATCAACGACACCTTCGCGGGCATGAATTTCAACTCTTCGGTGCTTCCCCTTCCCGATCGCAGCACGATTAGTTTCTGCGATGACATGGATACCTCAGTCATCGATGAGCTCGGACACGACCTTTTGGACGTTGTCAAGATTGGGATTATCCTGATCGCTGTCCTAGCCGTGGTATTATTGGCCGGCTACTCCGCACTCGAGTGGTACAAGTGGCGTTGCCTCAAGCTCCATCTTAAATACACCCGCCAAGCATGGATGTCAGATCCGACAGTGGTTCATATTGGGCCGGCGACAGCTCCAACCCTCACACTCTCTGATCACAATTTACTCATACTCCAGGCTGACTCAGCTCATCCCCTTCTGACGCGTGTGGCAAACAAGCTCAGTGCACTCCTCCATCTCAGCCCTTCTCAACACGTCAACCTCACATGGTTCTTCCATTACATATTCTACCCACCCGCTCTCGCCTGCTTCTTGATCGGCTTTTTCGGCATCCTCTCTGTCCAGCTCCAGTTGTTGGCCGTTACTCCGCTGGGGGCTAAGTTCCACGATCGTGCGAACGCAGCCGTCAGCGATTTCTCTGGCTCTATCTTCACGTCGCTCAACCAAAGCATGTATAACCAGTCGGCACTGTACGCGAACGGCGTCAACAACCATATCGACACTATACAATCGACGGTTAACGACGGGTTATTTGGATGGGTCAATGGAACCACGACTACTCTCAACGACACCATCAACACGTTCTATAGTGACCTTCAGGATGCGGTTTCGGCAATTTTTAATGGGACGATCTTGGAACAGCCTGCCCAGGAATTCCTCGCGTGTTTCATCGGCTCGAAGGTCGATGCGATCGAGAATGCACTCACATTCCTACACGATAACCTGCACATTAACGTCCCGCGCGTGAACGAGAGCGCATTGGTATTATCCCCTGACGAAGTGAACGCGGCCGCACAGCCTATCGCAGCCGCGGCCATCGGAAATAACGATAGCCCCGACGGTGGGCTCGTAGGGCGGCTGATCAATACTTATGTGCAGTCACTCGAGAAGGAACGTATGATGTTTGCGATATTCCTCGTGCTGTGGGGCGTCGTTGTGCTCATGGGGCTCGCCATTATCTTCTGGCATTCGTATGGTCGTCGCTTCCTCTACGCTCGGGGCAAGCGCAACTTCAAACGTAATCAGCGCACAGGACTCGTCAATCCCTTCCCCGATGTGAAGTCCTCCCAAGCCAGTAATTTGCCTCCGCAGTTCCCTCTCACATCCTCGACGATCCGTCATGTCGATCCCGAAGATCCCGAAAGTTTACATCCCTTGTCTAGTCTTAAGCACGGCCCTACCAAGTCATTCGATAGCTTCTTCGATCACATATCTCCAGCATCTGCGCAACCTCCACCACCCGAAGGTATGATCCGTACACTCTCGCGCAAACTCCGTGGCGATGGCAACTGGCGTAAGCGGATAACCCTCTCATTGTGGGGTGACAAGGGCGCCGCGCGCAAGAGTTTCGACAAGGCGCACCGTCCCCAGCTGACTATCTCCACGGAGCGCGCGGCGTCGCTGCGAGGGAAGAGCCTCCCGGAACTCGAGCACACCTCTCCGGGCATCTCGCGCGCCCTGCCACCGTCATACGAGCCCAAGTCGGCCTGGTCGCCCGATACGGCCCCGACGTCCACGTCCGTCAACCCCGGTGCGCGGCGCAAGCCAAGCGTACCCGTGAGCGCCGTGAGCGGCGGCGAGGCGGAGTCGAACGCGCCGAGCCCTGCAGCCGTGGCGCTGGCGCACGTCCCCGTGCCACTGCACTACGGGTACGGGTACGCGCGCGCGGCGCCGGCGCGCACGGTGTACTTCCCGCCTAGCCCGAGTGCGGCGCCCGCGCGGGTGGCGGTGCGCGTGCCCGGGCCCGCGCAGAACCCGTTCTCGACGCCGTTTGATGACGAGGCGGGGGTGGAGGATTTCTCGTTCATGCCGCTGAGCAGTGCCAAGGAGCCCCAGGCCAAGTTTGTCGCGGCTGGTCGCGCGCTTTGATGACGATCGTTGAACGCCTTTGATTCTTCATGTGCTGAGGACACGCTGTACGACCCCCCACGAATACTTTCATGAACAATACTATATCTATATTTTTAGTACTGTAGCTTTTCTTTCTTGGCTTTACTTACCCGTAATACTATTGTAGTCTCCGTACTCCTAACCTGTATTATTGTTTCCCCAGCTATATAGTTAAGTGGACGCAGACTGGATAGCGGAAGGATAATCGCGGACCGCCCATGGTAGGTGCGACTCGGATTCGCCTTCCGTTTTCTATCACTGAACGGCCTGGATTTCGAATGATCTTTTGGCTTCCACAAGCTCATGTTGCCATTCTCGGGCATCTTGATAATATAGGCAAAATCAACCCTCAATCCCTGTTATGAGGGTCGTACTGTATACGTTGTTACAAGCACCACAAAAGCAACATTCCTCACTGGCTAATCCATTGAAACATTTTCGGCAGGATTTTCCAAAGGTTTTTGACAGGAGTGATAGCGTTGAATATATATACAGTAGCATCATTGGGTGGAGCTACCCTTCCAATGTGCAGTAGTCACCCGGATGTCTTACGGCAGGTTCTCTTCATCGCCTTGCCACTGGTGCGACCATGACCATGACTGACTTTCGCCGGAATCTGATGAACGCAAAAGTGATATTTGTGCCACTACGAACATGGGATTAATGAGAGTAGGTACCCTGGGGGGCCGTAGTAACATAGGCGTCACGCCGGGACATCGTAGAAGCTACCTAGTCTCGTGCAGGAGTTGAGCTTATCGTCAATAAAACCACCATCTCCGATCCGCTCCTGGGTCTCGCGCCGGTTCTGAGACATACCAAGGGATGGAATCGTGGTTCAGGACCGGGAATTTCCATTTTTTTCCTCTTACACGTACGATCTCGGGGGTAGTTTGTCCAATATATGCCGTAGCTGTTCCTTGAGCACGTCGGGAACTCGTGCATTCGCGAACTTGGAATAAATCTCGTGGAACCGTGCCACCAGGTCAACCGGGAGATCACCAGGATCCCACTCAACGTTAGCGCGACTTGAGACAATCCCTTCTGCGAGGATGCTGAGCGTCTGTTGAAACACGTCCCCAACATCCCCTTCAGTCCCACTAGCGACCAGCGTTTCAAACTCTCCTGATGCGAGGGAAATGACGTTTACGAGATCGATGGCGCCTTCTTGGCCAAGCCAGTCACTCACTTGCTCGCTAGTGGCACCAAGGATAGACGACAAGCAAGCCATCTCCGGAGTGAAAGCTACGATGCTGGTGTGGGTGGGTGATGTCATACTACTTGCCAACCTTTTGATGATCAACGACCCAAAACAGCGTCCTAGCAAGCGAACAACGGGGTCTTGTTCGGTCCTGATCCGGCCAATCACATCAGGGCTTGCGGAGATGGCACGGACAAACGGCGCTAAGGGCACTTCCGAGTTCTCGGGTAGGTCGTATGTCCTGACACAACACCACAACCTCTTCAGGATTACACGCAGGCAGTTTCTGCGTTGTTCTTCAGTGAGAAGTGAGGCCCCGGATAAGCACGTCTCGAGGAGTTCGTGGAGACGGGATCCGAGGGTGGGATCAGATGTTGGCTTTTCTGGCTCTTCGGCCAAAAGGGAAAGCATAGCCGAAGTCGTGTCGGGGGAAGCGCGAGAATCGAAGGATCCCGGGATGCGTGCGGCTAAGTCTTCTGATTCCTTATCTTCATTAAGAGTGATATGTGTCGAATGAAATGTACTCGCGTCGAGCCTTGGCTGTGCTTCCATAGCGCTGAACTCTACCATCAATCGTAGGCAATGCAAGAGCCGTTCGTAATGCGCGAGGGCCTTATGTTCGAGTATCGTTCTCCACTTGGCAGGCCAATCACTTGGAGACCCCCACATATTCGGGTGGGACTGCCGCTTAAGCTTCGGCAACAATCCACGGAATATCCCGCTCGCCTTGGAAATCGAAAAGAGGTTGGGCGCAGAAAGCTGGAGTGGAATGTGTGTGGCCCCAAACAGAGGTGTGCGGTCAAGACGAAAGCCGGGTAACAGCGTCAATACCGTGTATGTGGATGCGAATACCGCGATGCAGCCAAGTGCGGAGAAGGCAACGACTTCGTTGATGGGGAGAAGGAAGTCGATGAGACCGGCGAAGAAGAGTATAACGGAGGCGTGGAAGATGAAGATGAGGGGCATTGCCTCAACTGCTTGGGACAAACAGAACTTCTCAACGCCTTCGAACATGTATGCCCGAATACGTGTCCGCCGTCGGGGTGCCCCACGGTGCTGCGCATGTTCAAGATACCTTCGGGCCCATGGCTCTCTCAATGCTGCGAGGAGCGCGCAGAACAAGCTGAGGGTTAAGCTGAGGGTCCACATCACATTGACCCTGACAATAGAGGCTGGTGGTTTGAACGGAGGAATATTCTGCACTACGACGGGTACTCCAGTGGAGAAGACGACGAGCTGGGTGAGCAACGCGACCGTCTGATCGCCCGAATCGGGAGACAGTTTCTTGTAACTTTCCGTGATGAAGACTGCGACAACGACCGATAAAAGACCGGCCTTCGATGTTTGGTTTATGCATAGAACAAATATAGAACGATGTTTGAGGACTCACGAATACAAGGATTCCGCCCTTGATTCCGCCCGTATCTTCGGTCCAATTTTTAGTCATCTGGTCATCCTCCTCCTTGGCCTCGGTAGGGTACATCGAGCATGGCCTGCTAGCAAAATCCCCATGGTCCTCAGCTAGAAGATATGAAGGAGGATCTTGTCAAACAAAGAGTCGACATACCGGAAGTCTGAGTTTTATTATTGTATTCACACCGTTTTTTCGGCTGTGTCGTCAACCTGACTGTCTTCGACGTCCGTCTGGGCCTCAGGATCTACATTAAGGCCGGATGGGGGCATTGTAGGTGTCGGGAAAGTGATAAGTTCGGCGCAAGAAAAGGGCCCCGACTTCTTGACTGGCGTGAAGGCGAGGCTATTGTAAGGATCCTAGGAAGTCATGTGGCTTTCCAGCAGCTAATTTATCCATTTGAGCGCGAATTATCCAGAAACCTGTCAATCAAGAGAAATCAACCCGCCACCGCCGGTGTGGGACCTGATATAGCCCGATAGCACAGTTCTGAATACTGTATAGCCGAGAGTACTGCCCGTACTGCATTTATTACGACCGTGTTGCAACCGCATTGCTAGGAGGTCTACAGGGGTGGACGGAAATCCCTGGGTAGTCGAGGCTTCCAGTATGTCATGATGCGGGTACAGTAGGTTCCTCATTACAGCACTCCAGTAATGGAGAGCCTGAGGGAACTAGCGCCCTCGTTCTTGAAACGTTTTCAGAACGTGCTGGGATATGTAGGCAAGTTAGTACATTATGATGGGCCACCAGAACCACATGAACATAAAGGGTGCCATGAAGTACAAGCCACGAATTCAAGAGAGACCTGCCAGTGTCCAACATAGTAGCCATTAGACTATAGCCGCTGGGCAACCGAAAAATCGGTTGGCGGGAGATCGCGCGATCATGCACCATGATTCAAGGACCTACTGTAGTCCTCCTCTCAGGGTGTCGGATCTAGTCAGACTCTCACAGCCGAGTCTGGGCCAGCCAAGGTTCAATTCATTACTACGGCAGCAGTACCGTGACTGGAACTATTCGACACATCGTCTACTCTGGCTGTAGCAAGAAGTCAAAGACGCCATCCAATCGCCGGCCCTGCACTCAGCATCGCATCTTGCATCGCATTACCGGCGTGACAACCTTGACCATAATTGGCTTCCGCCGGAATATGACGGGAGTAAAAGAAATATCTAGAGATTGGGTACACCTCGGGGTGTGTTCATAATAACATACAAGAAAAGGCGACACATCCATGGATCAAAAAAAAAAAAAAAAAAAGGCGACACATCAGGATCAAGATCAGAACATCATACAAAGTTAGTCTCGTGTTCAAAAAAAAAAAAAAGTTAGTCTCGTGTGGGAGGCAAGTTGCAACCGTCAACAAAGCCACTATCTGGTGCACCTCCAATCCGCACCCGGATTTCGTGCCGTTTCTGAGACAAGCCAGAGAATGGAATTGTCTCCGAATCCGGTTCAGGACTAGGAATCTTCATTTTTGCCTCTTTCATGTACGAGATCGGGGGCAATCTGTCTGATATGTACCGTAGCCGTTCCTTGAGCACGTCGGGAACCTGTGCATTCGCGAACTTGGAATATATCTCGTGGAACCGCGCCACCTGGTCGACGTCCCACTCGACGTTAGCGTCAGCGTGACTCGAGTCAATACCTTCTGCGATGATGCTAAGTGTCTGTTGAAACATGTCCACCACATCAATCGGCACCCCTTTGGTCCCACCGGCGACCTCTCCTGATGCGAAGGAAATGACGTTTGCGAGATCGATGGCACCTTCCTGGCCAAGCCAGTCGTTTACTTGTTCTCCAGTGGCGCTAAGGATATACGACAGGCGAGCCATCTCCGTCGTAATACCTGCGAAGCTGGTACGGGTGGGTGATGTGATGTCACTCGCCAATTTTTTGGCGACCAACGCCCCAAAGCAGCGTCCTACCAAACGAGCAGCGGGGTCTTGTTCGGTCCGAATCCAGCCAATCACTTCGGGGCTGGCGAAAATAGAGCGGACATACGGGGCTAAGGGCAACTCCGAGTTCTCGGGCAGATTGTATGCCTTTGCACAATACCACAGGCTCTTCAGGCACACACGCAGGCGGTTTTTGCGTTGTTCTTCGGTGAGAAGTGAGGTCCCAGGTTGGCACGTCTTGAGAAGATCATAGAGACGGGATCCGAGGATGGGATCAGATGTTGGCTGTTCGGACAAGAGGGAAAGCATAGCTGAAGTCGCGTCGGGGGAAGCGCGAGAGTCGAAGAATCCCGGGATACGTGAGGCAAAGTCTTCGATTTCCTTATCTTCGTCAAGAGTAGTAAGTGTCCAGTGAAGTGCACTCGCATCTACAATTGGTGAGGCTTCCATAGCGCCGAGCTCGATCCTCCACCGTAAGCCGTGCAAGAACCGTTCGTAATGCGTGCTGACTTTATCTTCGAGCATCGTTCTCCACTTGGTAGGCCAATCATTCGGAGACCTCTGCACACGCGATTGGGACCACCGCCTGATCTCCAGCAGTAATCCATGGAATATGCCCTCGATCGTCTTGACAGTCGAAAAGAGATTGAGTGCAGAAAGCTGGAATGAAATGTATGTGATCCCAGACAGAGGTGTGCGATACGGACTGTTGAGGTGCAAGCTCGGTGATAGCGTCAAAATCGCGTAGATCAATGCGAAAATCACGACGCAGCCGAGGGCGGCAAATGCGACGACCTCGTTGATGGGGAGAATGAAGTCGATGAGGCCGGCGAAGAAGAGGAAAACGGAGGTGTGGAGGAGGAGAAGGATCGCCTCAACGGCTTGGGACAAACGGAACTTCTCGGCGCCTTCGAACATGTACGCCCGAATACGCGCCCGCTTTCGAGGCGGGCCACGGTGCTGTGCATATTTCAAATACCTTCGGGCCCATTGTTGCATCAACGTCGCGAGGAGCGCGCAGGACAGGCTGAGGATCAAGCTGAGGATCCACATCACATTGACCCTGACAATAGAGGCTGGCGGTTTGAACGGAGGATTGTTCTGCACTACGACGGGTACTCCGCTGGAGATGTTGGGGAGCTGGCTTGAGATCTGGGCGAGTAACGCAACCGTCTGACTGCCTAAATCGGGAGACAGTTTCTGGTAACTTAGCGCGATAAATGATGCAACAGTGGACGAAAAAAGACCAGTCTTAAACATTTTAGTCTGGGTATGAAACGAATATAGACGAGGTTTGAGGACTCACGAATAACAGGATTCCTTCCGTATCTCCCTTCCAACTTTCAGTCATCTGGATATCGTCCTTCTTGGCCTCGGTAAGGTACATCGACCACAGCTTTCCAGAAGGATCCCCATAGTTCTCAGCTAGAAGACAGATGGGGGGAGGGCATCGTCAAACAATGGGCCGACATACCGGAAGTCTGGGTTTTAGCATTGTATCCACACTGTTTTTTGGCGGTATCGTCAACCTGATGGTCTTCAACGTCCGTCTGGGCCTCAGGATCTACAGTGAGGTCGGGTGGGGGCATTGTAGAGTCGGGAAAGTGATAAGTTCGGCGCAAGAAAAGGGCGTCTCGACCTCTTGACTAGTGTGAAGACGAGGCTGTTTTAATGTCAAACGATCCTAGGAAACCATGTAACCAATCATTTATCCATATACAGCTACAGCGGTCTCGTGGCGATATCGATCCCAGAAAATAAATATTTGTTGAGTAAAATCCATGTAGTGACTTACACAACCATGAATCATCCAGTTCCAGAACCTCTTGATTTGCACCCAGACGTGTGTCCCGGGGTATAAACGGATTTTTTTTTAAAAAAAGAAAGAAAGAAGCCTGTCGATCAAGAAACGTGACCCGGGATCATCATGTCGAGAGAACCGCTCATACTACATTTCTGCTGCCGCGTTGTTGTCGCATTGCCAAGAGATATTATGATGCGGGTGAGTGTGCCATTCATCACTACAATATATCACCGGACGATGAAGTTAGCGTCCTTGTTGTTGGAACGTTTTCCCAACGTGCACGAACTTGAACCAGACACTTATACTATATAAATGGTATAATGATCCATATGAGTAATTTCGAGCTAATAGAATTTTGTCAATTTTTTTGTTTTGTTTGCTGAGGCTGTTGTGCACAGCTCGGACAACAACACCTAGACAGTCATGGGGTCATTCGGAATATCACAGCATGGGCTGGGCGGTGTCAAGCAAATAACGCTTGGTTATCTGGACCCTCCGCTCTCTCTAACTCGTTCCTTCTATCCATTATGCCCCCTGCACAAGATGTGGTCTCGGAGCACCCGCAAACGTTCTTAAATTCGTGCGTGGTGGTCATTGACTCGTAATTTTCTTTGGTATGACCTCCTAGTACCCAGTCTAAGTCCTTCGGGAAGGGGGTGCGTTAGTCTCTTCCTTCGTGTAGCGGTCCTCACTCAAGAACCGTTCTTGTATAGCACTGAAATCATTGAATCGCACGGAAGACTGTCCCAGCTACGTGTAGACGTGACTGGTATGTGTACTTGGTTCCAAACTCATTGATGTCCTGATAACCGTTTGTCACTAGTCCTCCGAGCGCACAATATTCCCGATATCAAGAGAAAATTTAGCCGGAAGAGACGGTTCTTTGTCACTGTAACCAATCTTGTGACAACAAAGAAGACGGAAAGTGTTCAGATAGATGGAGAGACGGTGCTGTGGAACCAGAGGCTTAGCGCCTTGTAGGACTTTCCTTTTCCAATATTATTTTTTGGCTGAAAATTCTGTTTAGTTCTCCACAACGATCTTCGCATCTTATAATATGTCTTTACGAGAAGCGGCTCATACACCGTGATGTGGTTATCGGAACACAAGAGATACCCATACCTGTCGCGTCCCAGAGTGGTCCGTCTTTGTTTATATTTCCTGCTCATTAAAATAACTGAACACCAGGCTCGCGTGTAGACATTCCTTTTCTTCTTGGTAATGGGGACGGGAATGCTGGACCGTCGACGCACCCGGTCACGCTCTACTTGACAGTCACTGTGTCAGCGAACATACCCTTTCCAATCGTCCCTAGCGACACCCCCGAAATACCGACCGAAGGAGACGACCCCCCCGCTGAAGAATATACTAAACCCTCTATCATCTCGGACTCCGGGGAGCTCATTCAACCCACCACCCCAGAGCCTCTTTCACCCTCGTCAGGTCCGATTCCCGTCGAGGCTGACACTCTTATGCCAGATGGCCAGGCAGAGATGTCGCCTCAGGCTTCCGAGGAGGCCCTATTTGCTCTCCGTCGCGCCGATGAAGCAAAGAAGCCAATTGACCGGAAGAATACATGGAAGGGGGCTGTTAGGAGAATCAAATGGGTTATGGACACTGTAAGCTCAATTGCGGAGGTACGTGCAATATTCATTTGCCTTTCCTTGACTGAGCCGACTTTCGCTTTCAGCTGCACCCGTTTGCAAAGATGGCGTATGGCTTGGTTTCTGCCCTCCCCAAGGTGGGATTCAACTGTTTACGTTATGGTTGGAAGGAGATACTTATGTTTTGTTTCTTCGGGCATCAGACACTCCTAGAACAGTATCAACGCGATGATAATGTTCTAATACTACTTGAAGCCATGCACGACGCGTTTGATTTCGCGGACCACGAAGACACTTTGAAATCCATCAAGCCAGATTCCAAGCAGGCCCAAATTCTTACTCTCATGCTACAGGATGTCTGTACTTGCAGTGACTTTATCCAATCGTATACAAAGGACTCACAATTTTGTAAGTTGTTTTCATCTATACCATTGACCGGCGTAAACGCGTAATTTTCAGGGAAGCGGACGTTGAAGAATTTAAGCGGTGGAGCCACCAAAGAAATTTAGGACCTTTCCGCCGCCCTTGTCGGTCATCGAAGGGCTTTCTTGGATCAGGCGATCATCACTACGGAGATAACTGCGTTCCAGATTCTGGACGGAGTGGGAATAATTTCAGCCAAGGTCGACGGGATATCTACTCGCCTTGAGTGGGTGTCAAGCCAAGTTGCAGACGCTGGTACGTGGTCCTGATGGCTCGTCGGTTTTATGGGCTAACGGTCTGATAATCGTCATAGATGTCGACGCAAAAATCAGAGAAATTCCATATGGAACGGGCTCGCGATTCACACCCGACAAGGGCTGTCTCACGGGAACGCGCACGGCTTTCCTGGACTTCATTGTCAATTGGGTGAATGACCCCACCTCGGAGCGTGGTCTCGTTCTCTTCGGGCAAGCTGGCACGGGAAAGTCATCGATTGCGCATGAGATCGCACGTTGCTTCGACAAAATGCATCGCCTTACGTCATCCTTCATCTTTTTGCGGAAGGAACAAACCAAGCGGGAGGCTTATCACCTCTTCACGACTCTCGCCCGCGATCTCTCCGACCGCTATCCTTCATTTAAAACCGCACTGGGAAGGATCGTAAAGGACAACTCCTCCCTTCGAGTTGGAACCCGCGACTGTTGTACCCTGTTTCAGTCTCTTATCCTGGAACCGCTTAAAGATCTGCACATTGTCGGTCCCATTCTTGTTGTGATCGACGGATTGGACGAGAGTGGGGACGTAAGTGGCGGGAACGGTTTACACACTTTTCTTGCCAAAAACCTCTCCAGACTCCCATCGAACTTCCGTGTGTTCATCACCTCGCGGCCGGAGGACGGTATCGAATCTGCGTTCGTTGGAGCTCCGTCAGTCCGCATCAAATACATGGATGATCCTGAGCTGGCTGCTAAAACGCATGGCGATATTCTCACCTTTATTGGGACGAAGCTCCATTCCGACGAGTTGAATACTCATCGCGATGCGCTGGCGACAAAGGCGGAAGGGCTCTTTCAGTGGGCAGCTGTTGCCTGCGGATACATCCTAGAACCTCCCGATTTCTTCGATTTTAGCCGGATTCAATGTGTACAGCACCTTTTGAAACCCACGACTGATCACCATAGACCAAATCCGTTGGACGAGTTATACGAAGAGGTCCTCAAAGGATATTTCCGACACCAAGGATCGCGGCGTCTATTCCGCTCTGTCATGGGACAGCTCCTTGCCGCATTTGAACCCCTCTCCATCCAATCCCTCATCACTCTGCGTCGGCATGCCTCCTTTGGTGACGACTCTGATCCTGAGTCCGTTCGTAGAATGCTCCGTCGCCTGGGCTCGTTGCTGAGTAATGTCAATTCATCCGATGAAAACCTTCCGATCATTCCTTTCCACACATCATTCCGCGATTTCCTGACAAATAAAGATAAGAGCGGCGACTTTTACGTTGACGTTCGGAATTCTCATCGTCGGTTGGCCGATTCCTGTCTTGGTTTAGTACTCCGCGAGCTCAAGTTCAACATCTGCAACCTCGAATCATCATATCTCGCCAACAATGATGTTCTGGACCTTAGAACGCGCATTTCTAGACACATCCCACCTGCACTTTTATATGCCTGTCGTTTCTGGGGCGACCATTTTGGACATGTT
Source organism: Lactarius hatsudake (assembly GCA_024734325.1). Lineage (NCBI taxonomy): Eukaryota > Fungi > Basidiomycota > Agaricomycetes > Russulales > Russulaceae > Lactarius > Lactarius hatsudake. The sequence continues at coordinate 36,760 of JANSJP010000066.1, forward strand.
GCCTTTGAAACTGGTATCTTTGGCAAACTCCGGACCTTCTTCGAGACGAAATTTCTCTTTTGGCTGGAGGTCCTTAGCTTGACAAGCAATGTGCGTCTTGCTTTGCCGGCGATATCACTTTTGAATGCGTGGTTGGCCTCTGGTCAAGATGTGAGTATAACCGTTTATTTGATGAGGCTGGCTGATAACTAAACCATGATCGCAACAGGTGCCCGAAATAGAGCTAGAAAAACTCAAAGCATTCATCAATGACGCCTCAGCATTTGTCCGGTATTTCGGGATCGCCATGGCGAAGAGTGCTCCCCATGTCTACATCTCCACCTTGTCTTTTGCGCCGACACGTTCTCTTGTCTCCGCACATTATTCCGGATCGTTTCCTCGAATGTTACGCGTGGAACGAGGGCGATTGTCTCATTGGCCATCATAGGAGGTGGTGATTTCAAACGTTGGGGGTGGGGTCTATTCCATTGCACTCTCATCGGATGGCCAACGCATCGCCTCAGGCGCGCACGATGGGACAATTCGCGTGTGGAACGCTACCACTGGAGAGACGCAGGCAGGCCCATTCACCGGACACACGCATTCGATCACGTCCGTGGCATTCTCCCCAGATGGCCATCGCATCGTCTCGAGCTCGCGCGATCGAACAATTCGCGTGTGGAATTCCACTACGGGAGAGACAGAGGCTGGCCCATTTACTGTACCCACGGGTTCGGTTAGGTCCGTGGCATTCTCTCGAGATGGCCTGCGCATTGTCTCGGGCTCGGACGACCGAATAATTCGTGTATGGAATGCCACTACGGGAGTGATAGAGGCAGGCCCATTCACTGGACATACGCATTCCGTCAGGTCCGTGGCATTCTCTCCAGATGGCCGGCGCGTTGTCTCAGGCTCGGAGGATCGAACAATTCGTGTTTGGAACGCCACTAGTGGAGAAACGGAGGCAGGTCCGTTTACTGGACACGCGTCTTGGGTCACGTCTGTCGCCTTCTCGCCAGATGGCCGGCGCATCGTCTCAGGTTCCTTCGATCGAACGGTTCGCGTGTGGAACGCCACTACGGGAGAGGCAGAGGCAGTCCCATTCACGGGGCACACAGATTCGGTTACGTCAGTAGCATTCTCGCCCGATGGCCAGCGCATTGCGTCAGGCTCGGACGACTGAACAATTCGCGTGTGGAACGCCACTACGGGATTGACAGAGGCAGGCCCATTTACTGGACACAGGGATTGGGTCTGGTCTGTGGCATTCTCGCCAGATGGTCGGCGCGTCGTTTCAGGCTCAGAGGATCGAACGATTCGCGTGTGGAACAGCATCACGGGACAGACAGAGGCAGGCTCTCTCACTGGACTTTCGTCCTGGTTCAAGTCCGTGGCATTCTCGCCAGATGGTCAGCGTATCGTCTCGGGCTCGCGCGATCGAACAGTCCGTATGTGGAGCGCTACCACGGGAGGGGCAGAGGCAGAGTCGTTTACCGGACACACTGACTCAGTCACGTCTGTGGCATTCTCACCAGATGGCCAACGCATCGTCTCGGGCTCGGAAGATCGAACAATCCGTGTTTGGGACGCCACTACGGCAAGAACAGAAGCACGCTCATTTACTGAACACATAGATTCAGTCACGTCTGTGGCGTTCTCGCCAGATGGCCAGCGCGTCGTCTCGGGCTCGCACGATCGAACAATCCGTGTGTGGAACGCCATTAGTGGAGAAACGGAGGCAGGCCCATTCACTGGCCACGCGTCTTGGGTCACGTCTGTGGCATTCTCACCAGATGGCCAGCGCATCGTCTCGGGTTCCTTTGATCGAACGGTTCGCGTATGGAACGCCACTACTGGAGTGACGGAGGCCGGCCCATTCACTGGGCACACGGATTCGGTCACGTCGGTGGCATTCTCGCCAGATGGCCAACGCATCGTCTCAGGTTCGGACGACCGGACAATTCGTGTGTGGAACGCTACCACGGGAGTGACGGAGGCAGGTCCATTTACTGGCCATGCGTCTTGGGTCAGGTCTGTGGCGTGCTCGCCGGATGGTCAACGCATCGTTTCAGGCTCGCGCGATCGAACAGTTCGTGTGTGGAATGCCAGTACGGGGGGGACAGATGCAGGCCCGTTTACTGGACACACAGATTCTGTCACGTCTGTGACATTCTCGCCAGATGGCCGGAGCATCGTCTCAGGCTCGCATGATGGAACGATTCGCGTGTGGAACGTCACGACTGGAGAGACAACGGCAAACCCATTTTTTGGACACCTGAATACAGTCGAGTCTGTGGCACTCTCGCCTGATGGTAAGTGCACTATCTCATCGGGACATGGACGAATTCGTATGTTCAACTCTACGACAGGGAATATGGAAACTACAAAACACGTCGATTTCACAGACCACTCCGTGATCAACGAGGAGGGATGGATATGTGGGGATGAAGGTGAACTCCTAATGTGGATCCCACCTCCTCATAGAGGATATCTTCACCGCCCAAGTAATATCTGGGTTACGGGCGAATATGAAACCCGCGTCGATCTTTCTACTTTCGTACATGGGCAGAGTTGGTCTACTTGTATTGCCACCTAATAGAACCGCCTACAATCAACTAAAGTGTTTGTCTTCGGAGTGAGCGGAGAATGAACGCTATTTGGTGTACTCTTGCGTCTCTATTTTGCAGGGACTCTTTCGATTTATACGCTCACCGGCATTAGACATCAGCTAGATTGCATGTGCATTTGATTTCCCCGTCTTGCAAAAGACGTGTGGTCTGTTTGGGTACCCCTTTGTGAAACGATTTTTGCCACATCGGACTCGGCGTTTAGATCGCTATTTTAAATGACCCCGTGATCTACACCTGCGCTTTTGTATCACCTGACATTACTGACCTTTGTGTCGCGGAGCTCCGAGTCGTGACCTCGAAGGTCGATGCGCACTCACATTCCTACACGATAATCTGCACATTAACGTCCCGCGCGTGAACGAGAGCGCATTGGTATTAATCGATATTAATCCCCTGACGAACTGAACGCGGCCGCACAGCCTATCGCAGCCGCGGCCATCGGAAATAACGATAGCCCCGACGGTGGGCTCGTAGGGCGGCTGATCAATACCTATGTGCAGTCACTCGAGAAGGAACGTATGATGTTTGCGATATTCCTCGTGTGGGGCGTCGTTGTGCTCATGGGGCTCGCCATTATCTTCTGGCATTCGTATGGCCGTCGCTTCCTCTACGCTCGGGGCAAGCGCAACTTCAAGCGTAATCAACGCACAGGGCTCGTCAATCCCTTCCCCGATGTGAAGTCCTCCCAAGCCAGTAATCTACGTCCGCAGTTCCCTCTCACGCCCTCGACGATCCGTCATGTCAATCCTGAAGATCCCGAAAGTTTACATCCCTTGTCTAGTCTTAAGCACGGCCCTACCAAGTCATTCGATAGCTTCTTCGATCACATATCTCCAGCATCTGCGCACCCTCCACCACCCGAAGGTATGATCCGTACACTCTCGCGCAAACTCCGTGGCGATGGCAACTGGCGTAAGCGGATAACCCTCTCATTGTGGGGCGACAAGGGCGCCGCGCGCAAGAATTTCGACAAGGCGCACCGTCCCCAGCTGACTATCTCCACGGAACGCGCGGCGTCGCTGCGAGGGAAGAGCCTCCCGGAACTCGAGCACACATCTCCGGGCATCTCGCGCGCCCTGCCACCGTCATACGAGCCCAAGTCGGCCTGGTCGCCCGATACGGCCCCGACGTCCACGTCCGTCAACCCCGGTGCGCGGCGCAAGCCAAGCGTACCCGTGAGCGCCGTGAGCGGCGGCGAGGCGGAGTCGGACGCGCCGAGTCCTGCAGCCGTGGCGCTGGCGCACGTCCCCGTACCGCTGCACTACGGGTACGGGTACGCACGCGCGGCGCCGGCGCGCACGGTGTACTTCCCGCCTAGCCCGAGTGCGGCGCCCGCGCGGGTGGCGGTGCGCGTGCCCGGGCCCGCGCAGAACCCGTTCTCGACGCCGTTTGATGACGAGGCGGGGGTGGAGGATTTCTCGTTCATGCCGCTGAGCAGTGCCAAGGAGCCCCAGGCCAAATTTGTCGCGGCTGGTCGCGCGCTTTGATGACGATCGTTGAACGCCTTTGATTTTTCATGTGCCGAGGACACGCTGTACGACCCCCACGAATACTTTCATGAACAATACTGTATCTATATTTTTAGTACTGTAGCTCTTTTTTCTTGGCTTTACTCACCGTAATACTATTGTAGTCTCTCACTAGCACTGCTCAGTGCTCCTAACTTGTATTATCATTTGCCTAGCATAGGCCGATAGTTCTCATCGGACCTGTAACGTCTTGAACTTGTAATCTTTTTACAGTAGAGCCATTGATAACGAACACATCAGTTACGCCGTGTCAGATCTGGAACGTGGCCGACTGGCGCCGGTACTGGTAGTTATTCCCAGCCTGAATGATACACCCCAAGCATCTTTGACGGTCGTGGGATCATTGCGTGCTACGTTCATATCATTCTTCTATCCATTATGGTCCCCGCACAGGATGTGGACTAGCAAATGCTCTTGAACCTGAATATGGTCCCTCCTACAACGATTTTCTCATTGAGCCGCATGGTCACTATCTTCTCGTTGGAAAGTGTGAGCTCGTAGCCATCTCCAGCCCAGGACACACTGGATGCCAGTGGATGGTCTACACCGCCGGGTACTGTCATGGATGAAGCTCCAGTTTGTGAATAAAAAGTGCTTGTAGCATGCCTTATCTGACTTCTTGGCTACAAATCAGCAAAGAAAAAACAAAGAGAGAAAACGCGTTCAAGACACCGTTCAAGTCATCAAATTCTCAAATTCTCAAATTTTCGAATCTCAATTCAAGTTGTGGTCGAACGGAGCCAGCCTGAGGACGCACGTCTCTGTTTTCTTTCGATTTCGTAGACAACTTGGACTTGCCCAGACAACGGTCATCATGTCCGCTTCCATCACGCTCAACTGCCTGGTTTATGGGCAACATCACGACAGAGTCTTCTCGGTCCAGATCCCCGGTGACGGGAATGTCATGACCCTCAGGGAAGCGATCAAGGCCGAAAAGAATAATACTTTCCGCTACGTTGACGCTAACACCCTTCAGCTATGGAACGTTCATATCCCCATCGACGAACTTTCAGAAGAAACTATGAATGGTCTAGGGCTCGAGAGCAAGACGCCATTGCGACCTGTGAACGGGTTGTCGGGAGTCTTTTCGGGCAATTTTGAGGACGATCACCTCCACATCGTCGTACGACCCGAGGGTTTTATCCAGACAAATGAACCTCGGCGGCTCCAGCTAAATTGTTTTGTACTCGGCGAGGATCGCAACAACATCTTCTCAGTCGAGATCCCCGGTACCGAGAATGTCAGCACCCTCAAGGAAGCGATCAAGGACAAAAAGAATAAAACTTTCCGCGACGTTGAGGCTGACACCCTCACTCTTTGGCGGGTTTCCGTCCCCGACGACAGGAATTTCAAACTGAAGCTCGGCGAACTCGACCTAGTCGATGAAGAGCAATTGTTTCCATTGCAGGTGTTATCGAGTGTCTTCTCGGATCCTCCCCTTCCAGAGCACGTACACATTGTTGTAAAGCCTCCGCCACCCCGTGTGAGTCCGAGTGGTTTTTTCCCTCGCCACCCGTCTGACCTCGTCGTTGTTGTAGATTCGCTGTCTCAACAACCACAAGCCTCGGCGTCTGACGCGATGATGGCTATTGCCAAACTGGAAGCTGGTACGTTCTCTGACAAGTTGAACTCTCAGCGTCGTTGAGTCTCGACTCTCCAGCCCAACGCACTGGAGCCGAAATCGCGCGAACCATTCCTGCGCCTTCATCCAGCGCTATGCTCCAAAATTTTATTACCGGGCAGAAGAATAGTCCCATATGGAATGGGCGTCCCTCGACGAATTGTGGCATTCCCATCCAACTCTATCACCCCTCGTTTGCAAAAATCCTTCGCATTTCTCGTGGAGATGCTGTTGAAATCGACTTAAGGCCTGAAACTTACTCGGCCACACAGTCTCTCTTTCACCTTTCCGCGGCGTTGTACCCCAACGAGGACAAGCGTGTAGCAGCAACCAGGACGCATTTGGGAGTGGCCATTGGCCACGGGCTTTCTACGCTGAGTGTCCCCTGCGACGATTACACCATGCAGTTCGACGGCGGCCTCACAGAAGTCTGTGGAGGCGCCCAAGCTTTGGTAGTTCTTGAAGAGGACAAGAATGAAGTTGGGACAGACGGCTGTGACCCATCGCACCAGTGCTCTTTGGGCTTTCGTTCATACTACTCACGAAACGAGGTACTACGCCCATTCCTGCCATTCCTCATCAATACTCTTGTCTCATAGGTTGTAGATGGAGCCGATCCGTAATAGTTGTTGCTGCCCAACTTTCTTGATTGCGATCGCAGGCCTGTGGATGTGCATCCTCGGGGCGGTCTACGTTGAGAGCGCGGTCGTCCAGCAGCTGACGGACTTCATCTGGATTGGTGGTCATCCCTACGACGACCGCAAACTTGAGTCGGTGACACGTATTCTGGCATCTCTTAGGACAGAGATAGCGGAATTGCAAGATTTTTACAGGGCGCTATCCAACCGTGGTGTACCACACGATTCCCAACGGTTCTTCCCTTTTGTTCGGCACTATTCTGTTGAAGGACGTGTTGTCAACTTCTCGTACAAGAACTACCTTTTCCCGGACACTTTGGACACTCCGAAAAGCCCTCCCAAGGCCATATTCATTGCTACCACCGAAGTCGAACGTCGAGATATTATTGTCAAGTTTACTCAAAGATATAATGTCGAAGCACATCGCCACCTTGCAACCGAAGGCCTTGCTCCTGAACTTTTATACTGCTCGAAGGAGGATCCCGATTCCGCTGATCTTGCTGGGTTGATCATGGTTGTCATGGAACATATCAATGGAAAGACTGCTTATGAGCAATATGGCGGCCACCGACTTGACCAGCACATTTTCGATCAGGTTGAGAAGGCCCTTGGCATCTTGCATGACAGAAACATTGTCTTTGGTGATTTCCGTTACCCAAACATCATGATCACCAAAGACCAGCGCGTTCTGCTTGTCGATTTCGATTGGTGCGGAGAGCACGAAAAGGACACCTACCCCGTTTCGTTGAATGACAATCGTTACACACACGACAGCATTGACTGGCACCCTGATGTCAAGAGAGGTGGTAGGATGGCGAAAGAACATGATACTTTCATGCTTAACAACATGAGACCTCAATCAGACATCACGCCGCCACCAGCTACGACTTCAAGTCAAGAAAGAGGACTCGTTCGACTCGGAAAACGCAAAACGCGAGCCTAAGACGATGAGGTGAATGAAGGTGAAGGCGTGTGAAGAAATCGAGACCAATACTGTATTCCATACGAATAGTACTTTACAGGCTTTACAGCGTATATTCCCATACCCTATGACTTGTCGCCGATTAATAGATTCCGCCCGAGGGGAAGAATAAAATTAATAGAGAAATACTGTAACAAGAAACATGGAAACGCAGACGACGCAGACACGGACGCAGTTGGAGATCGTTAATAGCAAAGACATGATCTTCATTTTCGTAATCGACGTCGACCGTGACATGAAATTAATAACAGCGCAATAAAATTCCAGTGGTCGAACGAGTACGAAGTTCTATGGGCTGGGTCATCTACACGCCAACTGTCGCGAGTAGCTCATCCTCAACCTCGCGCTCACGCTCGCGCGCCTGCTCTTGCTCCGCACGCGCCTTGGCCGCGAGTACCTCTCTCTCACGGACCGCCTCGCTCTCCCGCGCCAGAACATACGACGGCGTAGTATGCGGCTTGTAGTCCAGCCGCCGCTTCACATAAAATGCCATGTATATCGGCGCCGTCGTCCCAAGAACCTCTGCGAGCGTCGCGGGCGTCACCTTGTCGTCGTCGAAGCGGCACCACTGCGACGGCAGGGGGGGGTCCCCCAATATGAGTGAGTATACGAAGGATGAAAGATCGGCACGTACCGTGTCCTGGAAGCGCGCAAAGCTTGTGTAATGGCCGTTGTCGATCTGGCCTTCGTGGTTCACCACTGCGAAGAGCTCATAGTCATACATTGCCTCCGGGCCGGGGTACCTGCTCACACGGAGAAAGAAATGAGCTGGCGGAGTCCGGCAGTGGTCGCAAGAGGACGTACGTGCCGCTGCCGTCGAGGGCCGTTGTTGTGTATGGGGCCATATTGATCGACGAGGGGACTCGCACGGGGGTGTCGATTTTGTACGTCTCCGTTCCGCGCTGCTCGAAGCGCTATACAGTACGCGTCAAAACATATCACCCTCAAGTCAGCTGGACCACTGACCTTGAACTGGATGGAGAGAACAGGGGGAAGGCGCTTGATCGAGAGCCGTTTGTTCGCCTCCTGTGAGACCTTGCTACATTTCTGACACGACCAGTCCTTAAGCGAAAGGCTTTCAGACTGCGTGTATCTATGGTTTCGCAGTCAGAACGCCCCCGATAATCACCGTGAATGCCGAGCTGCGCACCGCTTGAGACACCCAGCGAGCGTGTTCTGTCCGGGACCAAGGCCGAGAGATATGTCGAGGCAAGGATCCATGGTCTCACTCATGGAATTGCAACGCGGGCAGCGCACGTCGCTTTGGAGTAGCCCGCCAAACGTGCTGTGCACGATGCAATTGCATTTCAACAGAGTGGATCCTCGAGCGCTCGTGTGGGCCGCGTTCAGCAGCGCGATCAAACACTCGTGGGCGTCTTGCTGTGCATACCCAGCCAGCGACCCGGCGGCGCGCCACGTCGTCGCGAGCAGCGCAGTGGGCCCGAATGCCGGCTGCGGAGGCGGGGTATGCGTGGCGGAGAACAGTCGGTCGAGCTCGCAGCAGGCGCAGTCCTCCTTCTCCTTGTTTCTTTTGCACCACCTTGGGTTATGCTTGTCTCCGAGGAAGTAGTTCCGCAATAGGGGATTGTGCAGGAGCGCCTGTAGAGTGGCATTCAGGAAGCACGTTTGGCCCAGATTGAGGAGACCACGCCGCCCTTGGCAGGGAAGCGGGGGTGGTGTTTTCGAGCGCGGCGATGTCTTTCTCTCCGGGTTTCCAGGGTTGGTAGGACTCGCGAGGACGCTTCTCGTCTGAACATTATGACAGTTGTTGTCGAGAAAAAAGACGAGGATAGGTACCTAGAAGCTTTGTCTCTCGCTCTTCGATCTTCAGAATAACTTGTTGATAGATGTTGTCCAACGTGTGATCATAGATCATGTCCTGACATTCTTTACAATATACGATACCAAGCTGCGTATCGACACCTGAGTGTATTCAGAAAAGATACTGAGACGCATAGAAGGACGCACAGAACCTGTGACCCTCATCTTTCAGGTGCTCCAGAATATGCTCGTCTTGCCAACAGCCAGAGAAGGCACATTCAAGGCATACAAACGGGCGTGACATTGTCAATCCGCAAGTTCCACATATCGGAGACGCTACCTGTCTAAATAATCGTACGACTTTGTGCCACAGACACCGACACGCAACGCACCTTCCGCCGTTTTGCAGAATGAAGCGCATCATGAGTCCGTTGTGCCTTCCATGCAACTGCGCGGCGAAACGTCTTGAGCACTGGCTCGCTCTCGGCCGTATCCGATAGTAAAGTCGAGATGTGCGAGCAGCGAGAAGTATCTATCGATTCATCGAAAAGGCCGTCTGGTGTTGCGGGAGAACTTGTACGGGATCTTGTCGCTGAGTTGGGGGATGCCGCCATGGTTCGCTAAGGGACGAGTAACCGCGGCGGACCGCCCATGCCGTCGTCCGTTTCCCAGGCCCGGCTATCCCCGAGAACCCCGTGTTGCATGCTCGGCATGCTCTGTCTAATAACCCTGTAATGAGGTCCCTGTACTGTATGAGAGATATTTACATAGTTACAAGCGCCATCCATTCCCGTCACTGGCTTCAAGTTGGCCGTAGTCAGTGGGTCATTATCGACTTACTAAATTGCACTGGCAGGATGCAGTGATAGACCGATAGTAGTGAAACTTTCTGTATAGCATTGTTAGGAGGAACAACCCCCGCGATGTGCGATAGTCTGGGGCACACCGCCTTTCCTTTCTTCAGGTTTCATTGTTCACCCAGCCTCACGATCAGTGGCTCATCGCCATTGCATTGCCACCGGCGTGGCCCTCACTCCGGATCTGATGGACGCGAAAGTGATATCTGTGCCACTACGAATACGAGAATGATGAAAGTAGGTACCTCGGAGGGCGTGCGTAGTAACATACAAGAAAGGGCGTTACATCGGGACGTCATATAAAGCTACCTAGTCTCGTGTGGGTGTCGAGCAGTTACCGGAACCACTGTCCCGTATACCATCGATCGGCACCTGGGTCTCGCACGGTTTCTAGGGGTCATACCAGAGGATGGTGTTGTCTACGAATCCAGTTCGGCACTGGGAATCTCTATTTCCGCCCATTCCGCGTACGAACTCGGGGGTAGTCTGTCGGATATGTACCGTAGGCGTTCCTTGAGCAGGTCTGGGACTCGTGCATTCGCGAACTTTGAATATATCTCGCGGAACTGTGCCACTTGATCGGCGTCCCACTCGACGCCAGGGTTAGCGTGGTTCGAGTCGATCCCTTCTGCAAGGATGCTGATCGTCTGTGCAAAGATGTCCACCACATCAGTTGGCACTCCTTTGGTCCCACTAGCGACCAACGCCTTAAGCTCCCCCGCTGCGAGGGAAATGACGTTTGCGAGTTCGATGGCGCCCTCTTGGGCGAGCCAGTCGTTTACATGTTCGCCAGTGGCGCCGAGGATATGCGATATGCAGGCCATCTCCGCAGTGATAGCCGCAAAGCTGATGCGGGTGGGTGATGTGATGTCACTCGCCAGCTTCTTGACGACCAACGCCCCAAAGCAGCGTCCCAGTAAGCGGGTAGAGAGGTCCTGTTCGGTCTGGATCCAGCGAATGACTTCAGGACTTGCGAAGATGGCACGGACATACGAGGCTAAGGGCATGTCCGGTTTCTCATTGTATGCCTTGACACAATACCACAAGCTCTTTAGGCATACACGCAGGCGGTTTTTGCGTTGTTCTTCGGTGAGAGGTGAAGAGCCAGGTAGACACGTGTCGAGAAGTTCACGAAGACGGGATCCGAGGATGGGATCAGATGACGACTGTTCGGACTTTGGTCCGGACATAAGTGAAAGTATAGTTGAAGTCGCGTCGGAGCTAGCGCCAGCGCGAGGGTTGAAGAATCCCGGTATGCGTGCGGCAAAATCTTCGAATTTCTTATCTTCATCAAGAGTAGTAAGTGTCCAGTGAAGTGCACTCGTGTCTACACTTGGCGGTGCTTCCATAGCGCAGAGCTCGACCCTCCACTGTAGACCATGTAATAACCTTTTGTAATGCGTGATGACTTTATATTCGAGCTTTGCTCTCCACCTGGTAGGCCAATCATCCTGAGACCCCCGCGCATTCGGCGGGCGGGACCGCCGCCTGATCTCTAGCAGTAATTCATGGAATATACCTTCGATTACAATGGCAATCGAGAAGAGGTTGAGCGCAGAAAGCTGGAGTGAAATGTATGTGATTCCAGACAGAGGTGTGCGGTACGGGCAGTCGAGACGCAAGCTTGGTAACAGCGTCAACATTGCGTATATCAATGCGAAAACCACAATGCAGCCGAGAGCGGAGAAGGCGACGACGTCGTTGATGGGGAGAAGGAAGTCGATGAGGCCGGCGAAGAAGAGGAAAACGGAGGAGTGGAGGAGGAGAGGGATCGCCTCGACGGCTTGGGACAAACGGAACTTCTCGATGCCTTCGAACATGTGAGTCCGAATACGCGCCTGCCTTCGGGGTAGCCTACGGTGCTGCCAGTGCGCATATGTCAGATACCTTCGGGCCCATTGCTGTATCAATGTCGCGAGGAGCGCGCAGGACAAGCTGAGGATCAAGCTGAGGAACCACATCACGTTGACCCTGACAATTGAAGCTGGCGCTCGGAATGGAGGGCTGTTCTGTACTACGACGGGCGCTCCAGCAGATATGTCGACGAGCTGGGTGAGCAACGCAACCGTCTGATCGCCAGAATCGGGAGACAGTTTCTTGTAGCTTTCCGTGATGAATGCTGCGACAATGGCCGAGAAAAGACCGGTCTTCAACATTTTGGTTTAGGCATAGGACAAATATAGAGGTGTTAGAACTCACAAATACTAAAACTCCTCCCGTATCTTCGGTCCAATTTTGAGTCATCTGGCCATCCTCCTTCTTGGCCTCGGTCAGGTACATCGACCACAGCTCGTCAGAAGGGTACCAATAGTTCTCGGCTAGAAGATATATGAGGGTGAGCTTGCCAAACAATGAGCGTACATACCGGAGGCCTGAGTTTTACTATTGTCTACACGTTGTTTTTCGGTAGTGTCATCAATCTGACGGTCTTCAACGTCTACCTGGGCCTCAGGGTCTCCGTGGAGGTCGGATAGGGACATAGGTGTCGGGAAAACGATGAGGTCGGGAAGAAAAGGGCGTACCAACCTCTCAACTAGCGAGAAGACGATGCTGTTTAAAGGGCAAATGCTCCCAAGAACAGCTAACTGACTATTTATCCATTTAGACACGAATTATCCAGAGACCTGTCAATCATGAAAACGTGACCCGCAGCTGGTCGGATCTGATTTAACCCTATAACTACCCTATATCGCAGTCTGGATATGGCTGAGAGTACCGCCTGGAGTGCATTTAGTGCGGCCGCATTGCAGCTGCATTGCCAATAGGACTCCAGGTGTTGACCCGATGAATGGAAACATCAGTAGAGCACACTCCGAGTGAGCGGAGTTTGACGCGACTGTTACACTAACTTAAATGGGGAGAAATTACAGCAGGTTCCATATCGATAGATACCTAGCAACCATTTTTCACACATAGGCGGCATTTGAATGGGTATTTCGGTGACCATTGCCGAGTTTTCTTCCCACACAAACTAATTGAAGTAATTAAATAATGAATTTATATAACGTACTTATCATTTTCTGCGAAAGCCGCGAACATGAGGTACTGACCTCAGGAATCAATCACACAGGAAGAAACAGATAACTATTCTATAACCCCAATTCTGTAAAATAACCTATTTCTAAATGATATTTCCCTTCACTTAATTATGAACCCCGCTCTTACGTTCGGAAGTCCGCTTATGTATTCGAAATGACGGGTATCTATCGTTATGGAACCTGCTGTAGTGTCCTCGTTCCGGGACCTTGATAAATAAGCTGGATAATAACCAGGATCTGCGGAGATAGGAGCATAAGCCCTACTCCTTACATCTTCCATTAGCTCTTCCCTCTCGGGAAATTCCTTCGCAATAAACTGCCAACCTCACTAAATCTTAACATGCTTAACAGGTTATGGGCCCTGGCGAATAGCCAGATGAGCAAGCAACATCGAATATATTATTTCCCCCCATACATATCTACACCGAGCCCCTATCGCGTGAAACTAGCGATAACTACAAAAAGGACCCTCAGAGACTGGGATAGAGGACACTAGCATCCTGATGATCCCAACCTGAGGGAGCTCTGAAGCTCAGTAAACCGCCCGACGACACAAACTGGACAGCACAGTTTGGCGCGAGCGGATATAGAAACTTGCCCCTATCCTTCGGCGTGTCGAATGTCGAACGTCGGACGCCGAGCGCAGCTGGCATAGCGCGGACCCGATGACACGGGCATCCAGCATGATCTGGGTGACATCGGCATTTGAGAGTCCAAGGCGCGAGATAGTTCAGCCACGCGCGAACGAATTAGACGACAAAGGCACGTATCGTGATGTAACGCATAGTCAATAGCACCTTGCGAAAGGGCACGGCGTGCACGCGGGCGATGCCAGACTGCCAGCATGAACTGGCAAGACACGATAATACCATACGCGAGAAACGCGCGGGAAAGTTTGACGAGAAAGGTCGACTCTGTGCGAGAAAATCGATATTCGTCGAACCTGGAAATGACACAGGCGTCCTGTATTAGCTCGACGACACTGGCATTCCAGAGGATGACCACTTACAGTATTGGACCCAGGCGTCACTAGACGACACTGGCATCCCCATGACATCACGCACGACTGATAGCGCTTCATGAAAAGGCACAGCGTGCAGGTGAAAGTCGTGAGCGGATCGAACTGGAGGACGAAGATGTTAGTAAGCGCGAGACAGATAGCCCATGAGCTACCGCCGCGCAGAGTAGAGAAGAAACTGGGAAATAAACTTACCCAGTATGCCGGCGCGAAGACAGACGCATCGCGTTGAGCAGCACATTGAACTCGTGATCTCGAGCGCATGCACCACGCGAATAATGTTCACAGCGTGTGCGCGTGTAAAACCCCTATTGCTCGGTGCGAGAAACGATAACGTCAGTCGCGGACGGATCCGAGAAGACGACGTAGGGTGTAGAGAGACGCCGCAGATACAGTAACGGCTCGATAAGTGGGATCGTCGCCGCTGGTGCCATGGACACCGAGATGAGCGATGTAATCACCACGAGTAGAAACCTCAGACGCACCTCAAAAGGGGGTGACGTGGCCAGACAAAACCTTGCCGCAGCCAGAGGCGTGAGACGGCGGAAAGTCGGCCAAAGTGAGCGACGTGCTACAGAGCACGCAGTCGCAGGATATCCGCCGCCGCGAGATGTGCTACATCCAAAAGAGATGAGCGATACCACGACGTGCAGAGACGCGGTGAATGTGTTTGATGAGCATACGATCCCAGCGCGAGACAGACGGCCATGAGCTGGCGTTGCGCTGTGAGACAATTGTTAATCACGGACGGACCCAATACTAGGGTAACGTACCATGACCGAATGTCCGTCACGGTGCTACGACGCCGGAAATGCGGGCAATTTGAAGACTGGACCCAGTGACGGCTCGATGAAAGCTGCACCGGGAACGACAGCATACGTGAACGTTTGACTGACTCGCCGATTTGCGCGAGCAGCTCACGATAATGAGCGGCATAATACCTATCCCTGCCATATCATTAAGTCAACCACAGTGCCAAGATGCGTATGATAAACGCACCGTAAAAGGTAGCAAGGCCCGTATAACGTCTTTGCCGCAGATGCCCAGAAGTGGGGTAAAGAGGCGGCAACGAACGAAAGAGGTCGAAAAAGTGGCGGCATGACAGTTGATGGCGCGAACGGCAGACGACACGGAAGATGACGCTGTCGATGACGCCGCACAGGCGGGATGTGGAATGTCGAACGCCGATCTCGGCGAGGCCAAAACTGAAGATCCTGAGGGGGAGGAGAAGGAACTCCTCACACCCCAGAGATCGCGGCTGAAAGAGCGGCCGCAGTAATACGAAAGTTGACGCTGCCGTTGATGACGAGCAGACGGGATATGCCAGAGATATCGAAGTCGATCACGGTCGAATAGTCCGGCCGGATCGGTGTCGCGAAACGAGACTATATAACGAAAAGCGTAGGCCGTAGAAGAGACTGAGGAGGAGGTAACACCCCTTACATCCCAGCGAATGCGGTCGAAGATAGGAACACAGACATCTCATGAGCATTGTCACGGAGTCTGTGTGCACGAAGCGACGTACATGACGAGCCACAGAGCCGAATGGACGCACGGGCAGTGACAGCACCGACCCGATAGCGAGCACATGACTATCCTCCCGCGCATGGGCAATGGCATAGCCGAACCTGATAGCGTAGAGGAAGGATGGTAAAGTGTGACTACGCACGGGCGGTAGCCAAAGAGACTGACCTGATTGAATTCTCCCGCGCACGGGCAAAGGCGAAGCCAGACCCGATAGCGTAGAGGAAGAGCAATTAAGTGTCTGCGCACGGGCGGTATCATAACCGGACCCGATAGCACAGTACACGAACACAGTTCTCCTGCGCACGGGAAGTGTTGACAATCTGACCCGATTGCGTAGAGGAGCAGCACCTCCTATAAGGAGATGAGAACGTACCTGAAATAATCGGGAACTGCGAAGACGGACCAAAGAAGGCCGTGAACACAGGTACCTCCCATGGGGAGAAGATGACGCACCCAATGAATGTGCACGGGCGGCGGCAGAGCCTGACCCGATAGCACAAAAGTTCTCCCACGTACGGGCAGAGACCCGATAGCGTTGAGGAAGAATTGCTGTGAAAAAGAAAGACAGTGATATATACCTGAAAATAGTCAGGAGCATTGTCAGTTATAGAAGCGGAACAACGGCCGTAAAGACGGACCTAAGACCGCAAAATAGGACTTACCCCCCGAAACTCTCTATCCCTAGACACCCCTCCAGAGGACTTCGTGGTCGCACCCGATGTGCCGCGCGAGGGGGAGGATCAACAGGGAGCGCGCAGCCCTGGGCGCAAAGGTCATAGGCAAAGGCCAATAGAGCAAAGCCGATGACAAAGACGACACCGGGCATTTCGATAGCTCAAAGAGATAACCCGTAAAGGAGCACGCCAAGGAGCACGATGGGCCGGGCGCAAAAGTCAAAGGCAAAGCTGATGACAAAGGCGACACCAGGCCATGCGATAGCTACCAGTGCCAACGGGGAGTAAAAGAAAAAATCGGAGAGGATAAAATACATTTCCTAGGCCGTAAATCCCAAAGACGATATGTTCCCATGTGCGCACATGGAGAACAACGTAAAGGAGAGCATCTGACGAGATGCGCGACACGAGCCCAACAGGGCACACCCAAAAAAGGGGTAGTAAGTGTCTGCGGCAAAAGAAAAGGAAAACAAGGGTCCAATATATAGATAACCGATCCGTTACACAGCGTGAGGGGGAGCACAGAGTCCACAGTCATAGAACATGGATCTGGAGCCAGCACGCTAAGAACGGAAATCGGAAAATTCAGAAAATAAGAGCGAATAAAAAACATCGCGCACAAAGGTAGAGGAGGAATATTTGATGGTAGCTTTTTCCTTCTTCCAGGAGGTTTTTTGATGCACCCATCACGTTCCTTCCACCAAGCGCTATATTGTAACAACATGGTCTACCCTCAGTTTGAGGGGGAGTGTTGAGATCGAGCCCGGAACGTTGCCGGAAGGACAACCCGAGGCCAGACCATACAATTATGTAATCGATTAATTACCGAGAATAAGCTGGATAATAACCAGGATCTGCGGAGATAGGAAGCATAAGCCCTACTCCTTACATCTTCCATTAGCTCTTCCCTCTCGGGAAATTCCTTCGCAATAAACTGCCAACCTCACTAAATCTTAACAATTGAAGTGACTTGGTAAGAGATATCGAGAAAACATTGTCACACTTACTCAAGCACTTACCTTCCACCGGAATCTGATCGACGCCAAGTGATATCTGCGCCACTACGAACATGAGATTAATGACAGTAGGTACCCCGGGCGGCGGGGTTAGTAACATACAAGACTAGGGTTACATCGGGACACCAGTACAGAGCTACCTAGTCTCATCCGGGGGTCGAGCAATTACCATAACCACTATCCCGTATACCATCGATCGGCACCTGGGTCTCGCACGGTTTCCGTGGCATACCACAGGATGGTGTTGTCTCCGAATCCAATTCGGCACTGGGAATCTCTATTTCCGCCTTCTCCACGTACGAACTCGGGGGTAATTTGTCGGATATGTTCCGCAGGCGTTCCTTGAGCACCTTTGGAGCTTGTGCATTCGCCAACTTTGAATATATCTCGTGGAACCGTGCCACCTGGTCGGCGTCCCACTCCACCTTAGCGATAGCAAGGCTCGAGTCGATCCCTTCTGCAAGGATGCTGATCGTCTGTGCAAAAATGTCCACCACATCAGTTGGCACTCCTTTGGTCCCACTAGCGACCAACGCCTTAAGCTCCCCCGCTGCGAGGGAAATGACGTTTGCGAGTTCGATGGCGCCCTCTTGGGCGAGCCAGTCGTTTACATGTTCGCCAGTGGCGCCGAGGATATGCGATATGCAGGCCATCTCCGCAGTGATAGCCGCAAAGCTGATGCGGGTGGGTGATGTGATGTCACTCGCCAGCTTCTTGACGACCAACGCTCCAAAGCAGCGTCCCAGTAAGCGGGTAGAGAGGTCCTGTTCGGTCTGGATCCAGCGAATGACTTCAGGACTTGCGAAGATGGCACGGACATACGAGGCTAAGGGCATGTCCGGTTTCTCATTGTATGCCTTGACACAATACCACAAGCTCTTTAGGCATACACGCAGGCGGTTTTTGCGTTGTTCTTCGGTGAGAGGTGAAGAGCCAGGTAGGCACGTGTCGAGAAGTTCACGAAGACGGGATCCGAGGATGGGATCAGATGACGACTGTTCGGACTTTGGTCCGGACATGAGTGAAAGTATAGTCGAAGTCGCGTCGGAGCTAGCGCCAGCGCGAGGGTTGAGGAATCCCGGCATGCGTGAGGCAAAGTCTTCGTATTCCTTATCTTCATCAAGGGTAGTAGTGTCCAGTGAAGTGCATTCACATCTACACTTGGCGGTGCATCCATAGCACTGAACTCGACCCTCCACCGTAGGCCACGCCGGAATCGTTTGTAATGTGTCCTGACTTTATTTTCGAGCTTCGCTCTCCACCTGGTAGGCCAGTCATCCTGAGACCTCCGCGCACCCGAGTGGGACCACTTCCTGATATCTAACAGTAACTCATGGAATATGCCCTCGATCGCAATGGTAATCGAGAAGAGGCTGAGCGCAGAAAGCTGGAGTGAAATATATGTGATCCCAGACAGAGGGGTGCGGTACGGGCAGTTGAGATGCAAGCTTGGTAACAGCGTAAATATCACATATGCCAATGCGAAAACGACAACGCAGCCGAGAGCGGAGAAGGCGACGGACGTCGTTGATGGGGAGAAGGAAGTCGATGAGGCCGGCGAAGAAGAGGAAAACGGAGGTATGGAGGAGGAGAGGGATCGCCTCAACGGCTTGGGATAAACGGAACTTCTCAACGCCTTCGAACATGTACGCCCGAATACGAGCCCGCCTTCGTGGTGCGCCACGGTGCTGCGCATATTCCAGATACCTTCGGGCCCATTGCTGCATCAACGTCGCGAGGAGTGCGCAGGATAGGCTGAGGATCAAGCTGAGGAACCACATCACGTTGACCCTGACAATGGAAGCTGGCGCTTTGAATGGGGGAGGACTGTTCTGCACTACGATGGGTACTCCGGCGGAGAAGTTGACGAGCTGGGTGAGTAACGCGACCGTCTGATCGCCCGAATCGGGAGACAATTTCTTGTAGCTTTCCATGATAAAGGCCGCAACAATGGCCGAGAAAAGACCAGTCTTCAATGTTTTAGGTTAGGCATGGGACAAATATAGAACGAGGTCTCAGAACTCACGAATACTAGGACCCCACTCGTATCTTCGGTCCATTTTTTAGTAATCTGGCCATCCTCCTTCTTGGCCTCAGTGAGGTACATCGACCACAGCCTGCCAGAAGGGTCCCCATAGTTCTCGGCTAGAAGATATATAAGGGATGGCTCGTCAAACAATGAGCCCACATACTGGAGGCCTGAGTTTTACTATTATCTCCACGTTGTTTTTCGAGGGTGTCGTCAATCTGACGGTCTTCGACGTCTACCTGAGCCTCAGGATCTCCGTGGAGGTCGGGTGGGGACATAGGTTTCGGGAAAATGATGGGGTCGGGAAGAAAAGGGCGTTCCGACCTCTTGACTAGCGAGAAGACGAGGCTGTTTTAAGGTCAAACGCCCCTTGGAAATCATGTAACCCTCCAGCAGCTAACTGTGCATTTATCCATTTAAACACGAATTATACAGACCTGTCAATCATGAAAACGTGACCCGCAGCTGGTCGGATCTGATTTAACCCGATATCGCAGTCTGGATATGGCTGAGAGTACCGCCCGTAGTGCATTTACAGCTAGATCCAATTCGATAGGCCCCATGCCCGCGAACAGACTAGGCGGACTTTTAAGATTCATGAACGGAGCTCATAGTTAAGTATATTTTGAAATTCTTGAGATGGTAGTTATCTTGCATAATTTGAGGTTACAGAATAGTTATCCCTTTCTCTGCGTGCCACGTCAGCTTCTCCCATTACAAAAACAAGGTTCTCTCTTACTTATCCCTTGCCGAGTGCCATCTCAACAACCTTCCTGGGCCCACCGTGTCCCTCTCATCTTGGAGTTCTTGAGAATGCGATCATGGTGTAAGGTTACCTCGGGCTCTGGGCCCGAAATCGCATGTTTTCAGTCGTTTCGGTCTCGGTCCGGCGTCGTGTGGCTCAGCTGCCATTTCCATCTCGCGTTCTCACGGCGTCACATCTCGCTATCGATCACCACGTCTCGTCTCCCCCTTCCTCTCTCTCTCTCTCTCTCTGCTCCCGCTTGTTACCTCTGTCGTTCAAATACCATCGCCTGTGCTTGCCCTTCAAGAGGCTTGCAAGCCGTTCGTAGACAGGCTGTGCGTCCCCGCGTCTCATGTCGCCTTTGTCCCTCAACATCCCGGGCCCGTCGCATCGCCCATCTCCCCTTTCCTTTCAAGATGTCAAGATCGACAACCATCCGCCCTCTACCCCTGAAGCCACCCTCAAGACGCCATTGGAGGCTGCGCGGACTGTCGCGCTCACTGAAGGGCTCTATTGTCGTATGTCATCATGTCTCGGCCCCCTTTGACTGTTATTATCGCTACCTTTCACCTAGATAATACGTTTCGGATTCTCGTTTCCGCGTCCATGCACCTTTGTCTCGCCACCTGTACCTTACCCTTCTCGTCTCAATCGACTCCGCGTTCCATCTCATTTCGCCTTCCTATGCCACCCTCATCCCTACCTACTAGATCAAGGTAGTAGCTACAGTCTACATGTATTTAAACCGTGCATTCTTGGCTCGGAATAATCAGTTCAGTCTAGTTTGGTTTCCCCCTCCTCTCTCCTGCGTGCTGCGCGATCGTCCAGGAAGTCAGGCCCTACCGCGGGCACTCGAAGGACATCGCCTCTCGTCTCGTCTCTCGTTTCCGCTCTCGCTCCCGTTTCCGCTTTGTCCTCTCGCCCGTCAACGCCCGCTCCCGCCTTCGTCCGTTCGCGTTCACACCGGCTGTCGCCGTCGCGAACGCTTCGGACTCGGTTGCTCTCCCCTCCATCTGTAACCCTGCGGGATCCCCTCCGCCTTCGGACTCACACGGACTCGGCTCCGTACAACGGGTGACAACTTTTGCCATTCTGTCCATGCATGCTAAAGTCGTGCTCGCTCTAGTCAAGTCACGATCCCCGATGTCTCTCGGAGACTCTCCTGAGTGGCCACCACCGGCTCTTCAATACAGTTTTCTTTTGTATTCCATATACACAATATATCGAAATTTGTCGGGCTTTATTGCGTCTTGTGATGCATCCTCACAGGCTTCGCACCTGCAAGTTCGACTTTGATATTTCCTGTGTTGGTTATATAATTCGCTTTTTAATTATTACTACAAATAATTTGTGTGAGAAAAAAAAAACGGCATGCTTCCCGGAGAACCCATTCAATCTCAGCCCTATGCTGTAATCGGGTCGCGAAGGGCCTATCGAATTGGATCTACACTGCCAACGAACCGGACCCTGTTTGAGGGTCCGGGCGCCCAGGGTCCATGTGGCCCCAGTTTAGGCTCATTCGCATGCCGGTCGAGAAGAGTCACCCTTAAGCGGTGGCAAAAAAAAAAAAAAAACCCTGGAATAAGCCTAAACTGGGGCCACATGGACCCTGGGCGCCCGGACCCTCAAACAGGGTCCGGTTCGTTTGGCAGTGTAGCTGTAGTGCGGCCGCATTGCGATTGCATTGCCAAAAGGACTCCAAGTGTCGACCCGATGAATGGAAATCCCTGAGTAGAGGAGCACACCCCGAGTGAGCGGAGTTTGACGGTGTCGATCGTCGCTACTAACTCAACTTCAATTGAATGGGGAAGAAATTAGCGTCCTCGTTCCCGGAACGTTTTCGGAACGTGCTGTTGGTTAGGTAAGTTGATACCACAGAATAGCCAGTCAATCACATGGAGTATGATTGATGGGATACGGGCCACAAAATCAAGAGCGACCTGTCTTTCATACCAACTGCTGGACTTGAAGCTTGTGGCCGAGCTTTTTCTTTCACAGGCGTCACTTGGGCGTTACAGCGTGCGACAACCCCGCGACAACCGTCACTCAGTTCGCGACGTTTACGCTGTATGATATGAAATTTATTCACTTTACGAGAGTAGGGCCGAGATAAGAGTTGAGAAAACGTTGTCACACTTGCCTTCTGCCGGAATCTGATGGACGCGAAAATGATATCTGTGCTCCTACGAACATGAGATTAATGAAAGTAGGTACCCTGGGGCGTCTGCGCAGTAACATGCAAGAAAAGGCGTCACATCGGGACATCATAGAAAGCTACCTACTAGTCTCGCGAGGGAGTTGAGCCGTAACCGTCAATAAAACCACTATCCGGTGCACCATCCATCCGCACCTGGATCTCGCGTGGTTTCTGGGACGTACCGGGGGATAGAGTCTCTGAATCGGGTTCGGCACTGATTTCAACCCTCTCCACGTACGGATTCGGGGGCAACCTGTCCGATATGTACCGTAGCCGTTCCTTGAGCAGGCCTGGGGCGAGTGCATTCGCGAACTTGGAACATATCTCGCGGAACCGTGCCACCTGGTCGGCGTCCCATTCGGCGTTAGCGTTAGCGTGACTTGAATCAATCCCTTCTGCGAGGATGCTGAGCGTCTGTGCAAAGATGTCCACCACATTAGTTGGCACTCCTTTGGTCCCACTGGCGACCAACGCCTTAAGCTCTCCAGATACGAGAGAAATGACGTTTGCGAGTTCGATGGCGCCTTCTTGGCCGACCCAGTCGTTTACTTGTTCGCCAGTGGCGCCGAGGATATGCGATATGCAGGCAATCTCCGCAGTGATAGCCGCGAAGCTGGTGCGAGTGGGTGATGTCATGTCATTTGCCAACTTCTTGACGACCAACGCTCCAAAGCAGCGTCCTAGTAAGCGGGTAGCGAGGTCTTGTTCGGTCCGAATCCAGCGAATTACTTCAGGACTTGCGAAGATGGCGCGGATATACGGGGCCAAGGGCACCTCCGATTTCTCATTGTATGCCCTGACACAATACCACAGACTCTTTAGGCACACACGCAGGCGGTTTTTGCGTTGTCCTTCGGTGAGAAGTGAGGAGCCCGGTAAGCACGTGACTAGAAGCTCACGAAGACGGGATCCGAGGATGGGATCAGGTGTTAACTGTTCGGACCTTGGTTCGGACATGAGTGAAAGTATAATCGAAGTCGCATCGGAGCCAGAGCGAGGGTTGAGGAATCCCGGCATGCGTGCGGCGAAGTCTTCGAAATCCTTGTCTTCATCAAGGGTAGTAAGTGTCCAGTGAAGTGCACTCGCATCTACACTTGGCGGTGCTTCCATAGCGCTGAGCTCGACCCTCCACCGTAGGCCACGCAAGAACCGTTTGTAATGTGTGCTGACCCTATCTTCGAGCATCGCCCTCCACTTGGTAGGCCAATCATCCTGAGACCCTCGTATATCCGGGTAGGATCGTCGCCTGATCTCTAGAAGCAATCCATGGAACATGCCCTCGATCGCAATGGCAGTCGAGAAGAGGTTGAGCGCAGAAAGCTGGAGTGAAATGTATGTGATCCCAGACAGAGGTGTGCGGTACGGGCAGTTGAGGTGCAAGCTTGGCAATAGCGTCAATATCGCGTATATCAATGCGAAAACTACAACGCAGCCGAGGGCGGAGAAGGCGACAACCTTGTTGATGGGGACGAGGAAGTCGACGAGGCCGACGAAGAAGAGGAAAACGGAGGTGTGAAGAAGGAGAGGTATCGCCTCAACTGTTTGAGACAAACGGAACTTCTCGACGCCTTCGAACATGTATTCCCGAATACGCGCCTGCCGTCGTGGCGCGCCACGGTGCTGCGCATATTCCAGATACCTTCGGGCCCATTGCTGCACCAACGTTGCGAGGAGCGCGCAGGACAAGCTGAGGATCAGGCTGAGGAACCACATCACGTTGACCCTGACAATAGAAGCGGGCACGTTGAATGGAGGGCTGCTCTGCACTACGACGGGTAATCCTGTGGAGACGTCGACAAGCTGAGCGAGTAACGCGACCGTTTGATTGCCAGAATCAGGAGATAGTTTCTTGTAGCTTTCCATGATAAATGCCGCGACAATGGCCGAGAAAAGACCGGTCTTCAATGTTTTGGGTTAGGCATGGGACAAATGTAGAACGAGGTTTGAGAACTCACGAATACTAGGACCCCTTTCGTATCTTCGGCCCAATTCTTAGCCATCTGGCCGTCCTCCTTCTTGGCCTCGGTGAGGTACATCGACCACAGCTTGCCAGAAGGGTCCCCATAGTTCTCGGCTAGAAGATATATGAGGGAGAGCTTGTCAAACAATGGGCCGACATACCGGAGGTCTGAATTCCAGCATCGTCTCCACGCTGTTTTTCGGTAGTGTCGTTAACCTGACGGTCTCCAACGTCTGCCTGGGCCTCAGGATCTACATTAAGGTCGAATGTGGACATGGGTGTCGGGAAAACGATGAGGTCGGGAAGAAGAGGGCGTTCCGACCTCTTGACTAGTGAGAAGACGAGGTTGTTTTAAGGTCAAAGCTCCTGCGATATCATGTAACCCTCCAGCAACTATCTGGTCATTTATTCATTTAGAATTATCCAGAGACCTGTCGATCAAAACGTAACTGCAGCCGGTGGTGCCGGACTTACTGTCGATATCGCAGTTCTGGATATGACTGAGAGTACTGCCCATACTGCATTTTAGCCGCGTGCGGCCGCTTTGTGATTGCATTGCCAAAAGGTCTCCAGGTGCCAATCGATGAGTGGAAATCCCTGAGTAGAGCACATCCCGAGCGAGCGGAGTTTGACGCGGCTGTTAGATGGAGGTGGGTGTGTTGATCGTCGTCACTAAACTAGCGTCCTCGTTCTTGGAACGTTGTCGAAACGTGCTAGTGGACAGATAAGTACCATATGATAGACTACCAGAACGAGGACCAGTCAATGACATGCCAGTGAACAGAAAGGGTGTGACGAGATACAAGCCACAAAGTCAAGAGAGACCTGTCTTTCGTACTCGTCACCGAGCGTGAAGCCTGTGGCCGAGTTTTTTCTTTCATTTGGGCGTCACTAGGGCATTACAGTTGTGCGACAACCCCGGGATAACCGTCACTCAGTGAATTTGCGCTGTAAATATGAAATTTATTCACCTTTACGAAAAGGTAAAAAATGTCGAGAACGTTGTACCGGTTTACCCCCCGCGCTTCTCGAAAATCCACAGTTTTTCCGCCTTCCTCATCTCCAATACGCCCCACAATCCTTGCAGGCCTCTTTCCTTTACACGGCCTAGTACATCACGATGCACTTTCCACCCTTCGAACCCGTCTATGGTATCGATGATCCCCCAGCGCCCGATCGGTAGCGCGTCCCTGCTCTCCGCGATCACGTGCGTGAATGCAGAGCTGTAAGCAATATCGGACGACGTGAGGTCCTCAGTCTTGTTGTAAACCCACGGATGGTAAAAGGCGGGTGCAGTGGGCGGAAGGACGCCGATGCGTTCGCGGTAAGGCGGCGCGTGAGTGTGGAGGAAGAGCGAGGCGCCACTCTGCGCGGCAAGGTTTGAGACGTGGACGTGCACTGTCGTGTCGTGTCGCGCACGCATACACACACATGTTCATTAGTCGGCCGATCGGCGCATTTCGTACATGTCGAGGGGATGAGTGTAGCCTTACCGTATGCGGAGTCTGCGTAGCGCTCATTCAGCAGCGCGAGAGCGGTGCCGCCCGGGTAGTTGGCCATCGATGCGCGCGTGAGGAGAACGGTGACAACTGTGTTGAGCATGAGAGCGCCCGCCACCATGAGGAACGTCAGCCTTCCCCAAATGCTTCCTTTGCGTCTGTTCAAACTAATTTTACCCACGAAAAAGGGGTCGTTTCAGTTTTCTAAGGTAATCAACTTGATGAAAACATACAGGACGCGGGCACCTTGCGCGGCAGCGATGTTCAATAGTGGCACGACGTATACAACGAAGCGCCATTCTTTGTGCCCGATGAAGCTCATGAGGAGGATGAAGAGAAGAGCGGGTTGGACGAGTGCTCGGACGCGAGCGTCTCGTATAAAACCAATGGGGATGAATAGCGCGGTCGCCATAAGAAGGCGTGGGAGGAAGGTCGTGAGGTAAGTCCAGAACGGGGATACCTAAGCAGGATGAGATGGCGCAATAACCGAATGAAGAGGATACCAACACCCCACTCAGCGCTCTTGCCCTCATAAACGTTGAAATATATGCTAAAGAACTCGGGCCAGAGGGGCCACTGGTCCCAAAAATATGAATCAATTAGTACCGTGGAAGCTGCGAATGTGTGAACGCGTGCAGACGCAGGGGAAAGAAAAGTGACACACCAACAGATACTAGACCAGAGATTAGGCCGACTTTGATGAGACGGGTGAGAGATATCCTTCCATCTAGCAAGAGTTGGATAGCGAAGGAACCTAGAAGAGCAGCAAGCTCTGCGCGGATCACCACCGCAGCAAATGTCAGTAGCGCCACCGCGCGAAACGCCGGCCGGGTTCCATTTCCTAGCAATTGACATAGCGCAAAGTTCACTATAGACGGGAGGTGAAGGAATGGCCGGACTGATTATTAGACGCATAACCCACCTAATGGCAGCGCAAACATGTTGGGCAACGTCCGTCCCATCCAGAATGGCAGGTGGAACTGGCTCACGGTAATGAGGGCAAACAAGACGGACGTCGAGCGCCCGAAACGACGTGCGACCGCGCGTCGAAGGTAGCAAAGCCCTTGTGCGTTTATACTCGCGAGGACGAGGCGGACTGGTACGTGTCAACCGCGGCACGATGGAAAGCGAGGGAGAGTACGAACTGACGATTTGGAGGTCGAACTTGGTAGTGATCAGGGAGAGGTCATTCGCTAGCCGGGCGGCATGGCTAGAGAGCCAAGCCAAGATTATGCTTCCCAAAAATGAGCGGGGTACGGCTCCAGGGAAGACTTTGTGATCGAACTGGAGAGGACACGTTCGTGTCACGGGTGGGACCACATGACGATGGGTGCAAATCTCACCTCCAGAAGCGCACTGGGATGAACACCACGGAAAAGAATATCATGTGTGGCGTGAAGATTAAAGCTCTCCTCGACTTTTGTGTAAGGAGCCAGCAGAACATGTGTCCATGCGACTGCGAAAATGAGGGTGTCCAGCACCAGACCCATTGCGGATTTGTGGTGACGGCTGTGGACTGAACAATGTCAGAAAAGGCAGAGAAATGGGCGCTGATGCTTGCCTCTGTTGGTTGAGGCCGTTGGGGTTCCTGGGAGCGTTGCCTCTGAGCGTGCTCTGAGCGTCAAACTCTGGCTTCGAGCCGTGAGCGGACCGCTCAGTTGACGCGACATCGACACGGTCACTCGTGGACCCCTCCGAGCCCCGGGTCTTTTCTCTGTTTTTCTTCCCACTCAACTCGCCTGGCCTTGGGATCCTATCCCTCTCTCAACCATGCACCTCAGGCATTGGGCAACACTAGTTGCCCTTTTTCTCCCACTAACCGTCAATGCGAAGTCAAGAAGAGGCAACGGCTCGGACTATGACGTTTCGAGCTATCAGTTATCGGTGCGTCTATTCGTATGTGTGCTGGGACGCTTTGGTTGACCACGCTCCCTAATACCATTAGGCATTTGACAGCCTCGCTCCTTCGAAAGGTATCTGTCCTTCCCAACGTATCTCCTGGTTACCTCCTTACACCACCTTTGTCAGGGAAATGCCCACCCTGCTTCAACTGCATGCTCCCTGCATTCACATGTGGTCAATACGGTGAATGCGATCCATATAATGGTCAATGCAATTGTCCGCCTGGGTGGGGAGGGATCGACTGTTTGACACCACGTATGTATCCTTTTCGAACGTAACTCAGGAACTCGCTCAAGATTCATCATCTATGCGCAGAATGTGACTCTCTTGCGGACGGAGGAGAGCGGCACTTACGTGAAGATGGAAAGGAATGCGAATGCGGGGAAGGCTGGGGAGGAATCAATTGCAATGGTCTGTCCCCCCATTGCTCTGTACCCCATTGTTATCTGACACCTCTCCAGTCTGCCAGATCGACAACGCTTGCACGAACTTCCCCATTCGCGGCAACACAACCAACTTAGATGCTGTGGACTCGGTAAACATGACCTGCTACAAAGGCGGCGAGACCGTCTTCAATAACCACCAGTTCTGCGATGTTACCAGTACGCATATATCACCCTCTATGACTCCCTACGACTCATACGACGCAGACCGCAAAATCCTTGATATGTTACCCGATCGCCCTCCCCAGGTCACCTTCAGCTGCGACAAAACGGAGGCAACGTGCGATTTCCAATTTTGGACCGCCCAGGTCGAGTCATTCTACTGCGCACTCAATTCGTGCAAGACGGAAGTAGCTCCAGGATACGATTACAACACTACGTCATACGTGTGCGAGAAGATGAAGTGTAGCTGCGTTCCGGGAAGATTCATTTGCGGCGAAGATGGTAGTGTCGGTACGTACTTAGCGCCTCGTTGTTGGTGCTGTGCTGAAACAAGGGTAGACATTGGAGATTTCTTGACAGAGGAGATCAAAGGGCCTGCCACGTTAGCTGCAAGACGGGCGCCGGATGTAAATTCGAGGAGCCAGCGATGAATCAATTGATCAACGACATCTTCGGCGACCGATACATCTCATTGACTTGCGAAGGTGGAGAGTGTTTGCACTACAGTCAAGTTCCTGGTTACATCGTGCGTCTCTAGGTTTTCCTTACTTGACTCTTGCGTTAATGGTTTATTTCAGAGACCACCCAAGCCAAACAACACGCAGTGGATTGCGTTAAGTGTGGCCGGAGCCGGGTTGACCGCAGTTTTGATATCAGCGGGTATGTGCTGTTGTCGACCGTTTTCGTCCCAATAACACCTTTCAGTGCTCTGGTACGCTGGTCGTGCGCGGGAAGTCCGACATTGGCGCTATCCGCCTTCCAGATGCGGAGGTTGCACAGCTAATGGCTGATCACGTCCCAGCGACACTTCATTTCTCGAACATTTCCTACACCCTTAACGGCCGACCAATCCTTGAGGGCATCACCGGTTCCGTGCGCCCGGGTCAGGTTCTCGCGATCATGGGCGCGTCCGGCGCTGGCAAATCAACCTTCCTTGACATCCTCGCGCGCAAGCGCAAGCGCGGTCTGGTTGGGGGGACGACCCTTGTCAACGGTCGTGAAGTCTCCGACGCAGATTTCAGAAAGGTCATCGGCTTTGTGGACCAGGAAGATACGCTCATGAGTACCCTCACCGTCTATGAGACTATCCTGTATTCTGCGCTGTTGAGGCTGCCAAGGGATATGAGCATCGAGGCAAAACAGTTCAGAACGCTGGAGACAATGAACGAATTAGGTATACTCGGTATCAAGGACTCCAGAATTGGAGACTCTGGTGCGCGTTTGTTCGATCTTTTGTCACGCGTCGATTGAATTCCCCTAGGACATCGCTCTATCTCTGGAGGAGAGAAGCGACGCGTCTCAATCGCGTGCGAACTCGTGACTAGCCCATCTATTCTGTTCCTTGATGAACCCACCAGTGGTACGTTTCGTAGATGGGATAACCAATATTCTTCTTTATAACGCACTTGCAGGCTTAGACGCGTACAACGCCTTCAACGTTGTTGAGAGCCTCGTCTCACTCGCGCGCAACTACAACCGCACTGTGGTCTTCACGATTCATCAACCACGTAGTAACATAGTTGCTCTTTTTGATCAGCTCGTGCTTCTCGCACAGGGACGCCTCGTGTATGCCGGCGAATTTGGGAAGTGCCAGTCTTATTTCAATTCCATCGGACAACATTGTCCTCCAGGATTCAATATTGCGGATTACCTCAGTGCGCAAATCTGCCTCCATGCAGCAACGCCATCTACTTACGATCCCATGCAGTTGACCTCACCGCATCCGTCGAGAAGGAGTCAAAAGGGTCTGGAAATACCTCGACTGGTGTGATCTCGCCAAGCGGTGAAGTAACAGCGTCGGCCTCTTTACGCGATGAAGAACAAGCCCTCCTTCCTTCACGTCATGAGGCACACGTCTCCAGCGGCGGTCAGTCGTCCTCTTCCGCCGAAGACGAAACCGAGTTGCAAGTACGGCGACACGGCGATGGCGACGGCAACGGAAATGGCGAAAGCTTCCTGCGGCGCAAGACCTCGCAGCTCCTTGAAGTTGTCTCGCTCAGCACTACACATGGCAGCGACTCGGGGCCGCAGCTCATGCCTCACGTCTCTGCGCTCGTCGATGCATACGCTACAAGCGACATCGCGGTGGGTATCCGTGAGGACATCCGTGCCGTCGCGCAGCCCGCACACGGTCCTGAAGGTAGCAACGAGTTGCCGGACGTGGTAGTCGAGAGCACGCTGCTGCGCGGGCGCAAGCGCGCAACGTGGACGACGCAGTTCAGGATCCTGAGCGGCCGGGCGTTCAAGAATATGTATCGCGACCCAGCGCTTTTGACTTTCCAGTATTCGGCATCGATTGCTGCAGCTCGTGAGTTGTCGTCTGCGCCGTGTTCTGGTTTGGTTGCTGAGTCTATCTCCATCTAGTGCTCTGTGGACTGTTTTACCATAACGTATCGAACGACATCGGTGGATTCCAAAATAGATTGGGTGAGCATTCCCTAGTACTGACTGCGATGTATTGGGCTGACGCTTGTTTCGCAGGCGTGTTTTTCTTCACCCTGGCCCTGTTCGGTTTTTCGTGCTTGTCGAGTCTTGGGCTATTCGCCAACGAGCGTATCCTCTTCATGCGGGAAAGGTACGGCCTCAGAACCCTAACCGTCATTGTACCCCTTCTAACCCACACCGCCAATAAGATCAAACGGATATTACTCCTCTTTCACTTACTTCACGTCCAAGGTATGCCTATTTCATCCTATTCTATGACACCCACGGCAACACTATCCGTCTAGATCCTATTTGACATCCTTCCGCTGCGCGTTGTGCCGCCATTGCTCTTCGGAGGCATCGTTTATGGACTGGTCGGCTTCGTTCCGACAGTGACAGCTTTCTGGAAGTTTATTCTCACACTTGTGCTTTTCAACCTGACCACGGCAAGCGTGATTCTGCTCATCTCCATCGCATGTGCGAACACGAGCGTCGCGAGTCTGATTGGCACGATGGTCATGTTGTTCAAGTGAGCGCTTGACACTCACGCAAGTCGTCATGGGTTTACTGAGATTTCTTGTTCCACAGCTTGCTATTCACTGGTCTCTTGATCAATCGCTCGAAGGTCAAGCCTTGGTTACAGTGGTTGCACACCGTCTCGTTCTTCCACGCTGCCTTTGAGGCACTCGCCGTCAACGAGCTTCGCTTCCTGCAGCTCAAGGAAGACAAAGTTAGTACACTTTCTGTTCCTTGCGGTGAATTAATCTGACGCACGTGTGCGACTCAGTTCGGAGTTGAGCTCGACGTCCCGGCGGCAACTATCCTCTCTACGTTCGGGCTGCGCGCGCAATCGTTCTGGTGGCCAAATATCGTGTTGCTGGGCATTTTCTTCGTCACGTTCACGGCCTCGAGCTTTGTTGTATTACACTTCTTCGTCCGCGAGAGGCGGTAAACCAAAAGCGAGTCACGCTATACCCAGTTTCAATTGCGCATATACTCCACGATACCTAGTAGAGTGGGTTATGTCGATCGATTTGTCTGGTAAAGCAAGGCTTGTTATATCAATGATACGGCTTAAGCTTCATGTATACTAGCTACAACTATCGTTTTATGAATATGGACTATTCCTCCCTTGTGCATAGGCTTCGAGCCGGGCGGAAAAACAGCTTCCTACGCGTAGGCTGACGTCAGTTTCAGACTACACGCTGAGTTGCCGTCCTTGGTTTGAAGATCGTAACGTCGACCGGCAAGTGGACTTAGACCGAATCTGTACTGCAAGCCCGGCGGGCAACGCGTCACCAGTCTGTTCTAGAACTGTCCGCATATATCACCGTATGATGAGGTACGAACGTGGCCAGACCTTGAACTTGTTGCACTTTCAAACCAAGATGCTCCTTGCCGCGTCTTCTTCTAATCATCATTCCATCATCGGCGTCCGCCCCCGCGCGGTGACCACTGCGGTGCGACTCCACAACCTGAGCAGGACTTGGGGCAAGATGAGCATGCGACGTGAAGACCTTTCTCTTATGCCCGCATCAGCAGCATCGACGCGGGCGGCCTGCAAAGCGACAAAGAAGAAGGTCCATTGGCTCTCGACCGTCCGCGTGCCTGGATCCCGTGCGAACCCCGGAGCAGCCGTGCCCTGGCCCCAAACGCAGCAGCAGCAACCTTCCTCCATCCGCAACCCAGCGAAGCGGTGTGTGTCGCCCCCCGTTTCCATGGAGAGGACGGAAGAAAGGCGTTCCCCCGTGCGTGCGCAGCCGACGGCACCGCCGCGCCCAGAATCGCCACTCGCGCACGTGCGCCGTGCGGCGCTGGGACACAAACGTGCCACCTGCACGCATCGTGAGCTCGGACACCACGCATACGGTGTCGATCGTGCTGCCGCGCCCGGGTGGCGCGCCGCTCGCGCCGGAGATGGTGACCATCTCTGCGCGGCGCGGGGGGCGGCTTGCGGTGGTCGCGGACGCGTGGCATCTGGAACACGATTGTGAGTGGCTTTATGGAGCTACCAATTCATTGTGCTGATTTTCCGCAGGTCATTATGAGTGGCACGTTGCTTTGCCTCCGAAAGAGGTCGATCTGGGAGCCGTGCGGGCACGCTTTGGCGATGATGGGACTTTGGTTATCGATGTGCCCAGAAGACCGCCGCGGTCGGTGACTCGCTATGCAGACAATAAGTACTATTAATAAGTGCTAGAATGGAATCTTCATTGCTGGCTATTCAGAACGGTGCCGGAATCGACCGATCGATCCTCTCTAGACTTAATTATCTTTTCATTTTGGGAAGCCAGAGACCATGGTAATAAGAATAAGTCTACGTACCTTGAAGTGATGTACAGAGAACTTTCAAGAACAGCTCTTGTCGCTAGGCTCGGTTCCGTATGTGTACTGCGTAGACAACGATCGATACCCCTGAGATTCCTCTCGCGGAAAGCTGGTTGCTCTCTACCGAGTCCGGTACTAGTTCCACCATTCCTTTGTCCAAGTCAGTGAGCGTCCGTGTCTGGATACCAATGACCCAGCAGCAGGGTAAGAAGAGAGGTTAAACAGTTTCACCTCAAAGACCCTAGATTCGCCAGCGTCGGTGGTGATTCCATACCATAGCGCTCGGAGTCTCAGACGACAACAAATTGGGAACGTTCTGTAAGTAAGCTTGTCTGTAAGTGGACTCGGAAAAATCTTCATAACCTGGGATGGAAATCTCACGTGACCGTTGTTGGCGGTGATGCCGCCGGTTGAATTCAAGGTTGAATTATGTGAGATCAGATTCTCCGAGTCGCGTCAGGTTCGGAACCCACTTGGTCTCCATGCTGACCTCAGGGGGCTTTGGGATCTTTGGCTGGAACGAACCCTTGGCGGTATCCCCATGCGTGGTCCTGCGGTGCCATGCGTCCCTTTCGCTGTTATTCCGGTTTGGCGATTGCACTTGTCTTCGACACGAGACAATGCAAACTTCGACCACACGCCTGTGGGCATCGAATCATGGCATTCCAGCGCCCGTAATTATGAACACATCCAATCGGGGGTCTTTGGATGTCAATCAGAGGCTACAATTCACCTTTCTGTGAATTCAGGCTTGCCTCTGGCTGGACAGACCCATGTGTGTTGGGTGAGAATCTGTCTCGGGCCGTCTCGCTGCCGGACTTCGAAAGGCGGACAAGCGCCCTATCGTGTCCTCATACACATGAACCGACATTCTCTCCTCCAGCTCCGGCCATTCGCCGTGCTGCGCACCCCTGTCAGCACATCGTGCTTTTTTCGATTCCATCTCGCGTACCATTCGTAAAATTTGCTATTGGTTTTCCGTGTTGGGACCAGACAAGGCTAACCTAGACAGGGTCCACTCGAGCGGATATGGACCATTCCCAGGGCTGCTATGTATATTCTATCGTTATAAGAGGAGACTTATAAGGATGCTCCTCTTCGAGGAGCCTTGCCTGTGTCAAACGTCCCTGCTGCTTTGTACCACGCCTCTGGTCAAGCATGACGGTCCTCGGCCCCTTCGGTTTGCTCCTTCTGGCCTTTGCCATACCTGCCCTCTCTGTCCCGCCACCAATCGCAGTCCCTGCGTATAATATCACGAGGAATGACAACGTGCGTATCTCTGTCCTCGATCTCAGATGATGTAGGTTAATTGTTCCTGCAGCTTGCTGTGTATGTCGGACATGCTTCCCCACAGAAAACTCCGTGCCAATACTGACGACGACCAGTTATTGGGGACAGGATGGTTCAGGAAAGCAACAGGATCTCTCTGCTTATTGCCAGGACAGCGCCATAGACAACGTCATCATCGCGTTCCTGGACGTGTTCCGTGGCCAAGGCGGTCAGCCGGAAATCAATCTCGCGAATGTGTGTATTCTCGTCCTTTCAGACGCTTCGAAAGAATCGTACTTACGGAAGCAAAAGACATGCAGCGCGTCTGGCAACGCTGTGTTCGGCGGGACCGGCCTCGCGGACTGCTCCTTCCTGGCTCCTCAAATCGAGGCGTGCCAGAAGAACGGGAAGATCGTCACGCTCAGCCTCGGCGGCGCAGACTCAAAGGTTGGGTTCTCCTCCGACTCACAGGCACAGGCGTTCGCGGATCAGATATGGAATTCGTTCTTGGGCGGCTCGGGTGCCCCACGCCCGTTCGGCGATGCCGTGTTGGATGGGTAAGCGCGCCCCCCGCTTGCCCTCCTTCACTTGTTGTTGATACGCGCGTGCGCCCACAGTGTCGATCTTGATATCGAGAAGGGATCGCCCACGGGATACGCTGCGTTCGTCATGCAGATCCGTGCACGCGCAAAAGGTGCCAAAAAGCAGTTCTTCGTCACCGCTGCGCCCCAATGTCCATTCCCGGACGCAAACATCGGCGACGCACTGAACGCAGCACCGTTTGACGCCGTCTACGTCCAATTCTGTGCGCCTCCTCCTCTCCTCTCTCTCTCGTCCTAAACTGCCTTTTATTACAGATAATAACTTTTGCGGCCTGGACCAGCCAAAGGTGGTTTCTCATTTTTGATTGTATTGGTGTCACGTGTTGAGTATGACCGTTTTCCCAGGAGTACAACTTTGCCACATGGTGAGCGAATCGCCTGACGTGGCGCGCCGCGGTCATGGGGCTGACTCTGATGCATGCAGGGACCACTGGGCGAAGACCGTATCCGCGAACAAGAACATAAAGGTCTACATCGGCGCGCCTGCGAGCAAGGATGCTGCGGGCACGGGGTACGTCGACGTGGGCACGCTGGCGAACTACGCAAAGCAGGCGCAGAAAACCTGGTCCTCGTTCGGCGGTGTCATGCTCTGGGAGGCGTCTCTGGCAGTCGGTCAGTTTTACGGATCCCAGTCTACGTGTTCACTTTGAACTAAAATCGACCGTAGCGAACAACAATTTCCACAAGACGATAAAGACGTCGCTTTCTGCCGGCGCGCCACCACGGCCCTCGGTCTCGCCGTCAGGGACACTGCCGCCGGCCCCCGCGGGCACAGACACAGCAGAACCTTCCCGGACCACCATCCCGACGCGCGTTGGGGGTCCCATCATCATTCCGTTCCATTAGTCGCCCTTCAAGTTCAAGACTTGGGACATGACTGTAGGACTTCAAACAAAAAAAAAAGGAAGGCCGCATACCGCCACGAAGTGTATCACAATCAACGAGTGTAATCGTACCATATCATCCATTCACCGCATGGCCTCATGACACATACACGCGTCCCTCAGATCTGTATTTTGTAAGTAGTGCACTTTCCTCTGTTTATTATAAGCGCCCCAGGCGGGCCCTTTTTGTTTTACGTTTTCTTTGATAGTAATACATGTGCTTTAGCAGACGTACGGACCACTATCATGCGCCGTATAGCGGGTCGGGAATCCCATGTGCACTTACCTTTCCTTCTCTCACACGATTGACAATCAAACATGCCGGATCATATGCCCACCATGGGCCAGGCACAATGCGATTCGCCGACCCATGCGTACGACAGTAGTCACTGTACCAAATACGCTCCGACTGCTGGCCGAGGGTGTTGCGCCATGGCCCGAACGAGATGACTCTGCCCGTATTAGGTCCCCCGACGCGGGGCATCGCCATCGCCTTTACGTGTTTGATAAGATAAGTCTCGTCTGAGCCATTCCCAAGACGGGCCCCCACGACCGAGGGCAGCCGGATCGAGCCGAATGTCGGTTGCAAGGTCCGATCGGGTATGATTGCACGCAAACTATACTGAGCTGCTGCGTACCTAATTCTGCGCGGGCGTGGCCGCCGCCGCCGCCTCCTCCTCTTCGCGTATCTCGCCCGCGACGAACGGCCACACGCAGTCCGCATCCGTCGCGCCACCCGTCACGCCCATCACCTTATACTCCCTGCCCATCCCCGCGGGGTCCACGAGCCGCGCCGCAGCCTCAGTGAGCGCGTCAGCGCGCGCAGGGGACGCCGCTGCGCGCTGTAGCGCGCCGACGCGCGTGCCGATGCCCATGTGGAGGAGGAAGGCGCGCTGGGATAGCGGGCCGTGTGCCGTCGCTGTGTTGTCGAATGAGTTAGGCTTTATGGAGGGTGCGAAGAAGGACGTAACCGGTGCCCTTGAGCGCCTCGGCCAGGTAGGCAAAGTCGACGTTGGCGGTGAGGTCTGCCTGTCCCGGACGGTCGAATGGGTCCGCAAGTGCGTGTCCCTTGAAGGCCTGAGGGGAAGCGAGTGATCAAAAGCAAGTATAGGAGAGAGCGGAATCGCGTACGCGGAATGAGTTGCCGACGGCGTGGTCGGCTCCGTAATCTACGACCAGAGCGCTGCCCCCCGCACCCTGCGAGACCAGCGTACCGAGCTTGCGCGCGGTTTGGAAGGAGGCGGCAGAGACTTCGATGCGCGCGCCGATTGGGAGGGACGCGAAGCGTGGTGAAGAAGCGCCGAGGAGCGTTGAGACTGGGGTAGGTTCCGCTGCCAGGACAGGGCGGAAACGCGTTTTTGGTGTTGACGTTGACAGGTCAAGAGAAGGTGCGGCCGGGGCTAAGTGCGAAGGCGAGGATGGCCTGAGGATAGTTTTGGCAGCCGGGTCGTGGTCGGAGGTGATCAAGACCTCTTTCCAACCTTGGTGTGTTTTCTGAACAATATGAGGATGTCATTTCACGGTTAATATAGATCCAGGCCACGTACTTCGATAAGATGGAATGGGAGTGCATCAAAGAATTCGTGTGCCACTAGCATTGTGTAAATGCCGTTTGCCGCAGGGACGTCGTCAATCGAGTGGTGCCAAAGTATTTTCAGGTCGTTTTTGCCGTCCCACGGCTCTAGTTTCTTCTGCTGTACAGCACGGAGGGACTGACTTGATTCCACAAGGTGGACGTGTTTGATGAAAGCGCAATATTTGGGCATTTGCGACAATGTCTGTTAGGTTCTGTCTGGTAAACGCAAGGTGTACATAAATGGGGGGTTGCGCACCCGGAGAATGTCATCCATGAGCGTGCCTTTCCCTGGCCCAAGTTCGACGAGCTGAATGTCGTGCTTCACTCCGGTGCTGATATATTGTGACATTAACCATATACCCAA
Organism: Lactarius hatsudake; assembly: GCA_024734325.1. Taxonomy (NCBI): domain Eukaryota; kingdom Fungi; phylum Basidiomycota; class Agaricomycetes; order Russulales; family Russulaceae; genus Lactarius; species Lactarius hatsudake. The sequence goes on from JANSJP010000066.1 coordinate 74,414, forward strand.
GAGCTACGCGTCCACACGACGGTTCATTATCGTCGTTGGTCAAGCCCAAGAAGGGGTCACGCGCCTCACCAAATACCTGGCTGATCTCTGGGCTGGTAATAAAGTCACCCCGGGCACCAATCACGGCGTTCTCGGGGTTCATGTAGTAGCCTTCCGTGGGGTGGGACAAGCAGTGTTGCATGTACGTCGCGTAGGACACGGGTCCATTTGCCTGTGCCCAAAGTTGTCAGACAAAAGACGGACAGCCGCCATTCAGACAGACCTTGATAGTATCCAGCAAAATCTTCTCGACTGCCGTCACCGAAGATTGCGATGACTGGACGTAGCGCCGGGACAGCAGGGTGCGACAGACATTTCTGTGTCGAAGAAACATGACTCGCTGGTGACTCGAAAGAGGCTCTCCGGTTCCGGACAATCAAAAGTATTTGTACTTCTTCCCAGTTTCTTCCCCCCCTCTCAACCCAAACCCCTCGTTCGTCCTCATCAGCTTGTCCTCGTCAACATGGCGACCCGTACGTTCACTGTCGACGTTTTCTCAAAAAAACTTAACCCACTGTACAGGTCTCCAATTCGAAAACAGCAGCGATATCGGCGTGTTCTCCAAACTCACGAACTCGTACTGCCTCGTCGCCATCCAGGGCAGCACCAATTTCTACTCCGCATTCGAGGCAGAGCTCAGCGAGATCATCCCCGTCGTGCACACCTCCATCGGCGGCACGCGCATCATCGGCCGTCTCACCGCCGGCAACCGCCACGGGCTCCTCGTGCCGTCATCGACGACCGATCAGGAGCTCCAGCACCTCCGCAATGCCCTCCCGGATGCCGTCGCCCTCCAGCGCGTCGAGGAGCGCCTCTCCGCGCTCGGCAACGTCATCGCGTGCAACGACCACGTCGCGCTCGTGCACCCCGACGTCGACCGCGAGACGGAGGAGATCATCGCGGACGTCCTTAAGGTCGAGGTCTTCCGCCAGACCATCGCCGAAAACGTCCTCGTCGGTTCGTACTGCGCGATCACGAACCAGGGAGGCCTCGTCCATCCCAAGACTTCTGTCCAAGACCAGGACGAGCTTTCTAGTCTATTACAGGTCCCACTAGTGGTCCGTCCTCCTCCGTCCTGCGATCGCGTTGCTGATGACTTGTTATAAGGCTGGTACTGTCAATAGAGGGTCCGACGTTATTGGCGCCGGCCTGGTCGTCAATGACTGGTGCGCGTTCACCGGTCTCGACACCACCGCGACGGAGATCAGTGTCATTGAAGCGACGTTTAGTGCGCATCTCCCCTCTTTTTTTGTTTTCTTCTCTTACCTATTCTCGTCCTCTTCCGCAGAACTCCAAGGACAGAACGCAGGTGCTGTCGTCGGCGAGATGCGCGACGCGCTTATCGACAATTGGGCATGAGACCTCCCACTCGTCGCCGCCTCTCAACACCTGCGTTCTTGTCACTGTCTCATCTTCGGAGTTGTCGTGCATCATCAATACCTGTATTTTGTACACTGCATCTACCAACTTTTGCGAGCAATCCTATCATCAGCAATCTCGCGAGTGATAAAAAAATTAACTACACATATTACCACACTAACCAAAAGGCCAGTCGTCCGTTCGCTCAGGCGCTCATATGATAAGATACTCTGATCCCGACGCAGCTCCCAAAACAAACCTGACTTGACCGGCAAGCCCATCAAAATAATATCGTCTCAGCGCATGGAGCGCGTGTTCCCCGTCACGACCATGCTCCACTCGCCCGACGCCGTAGACTCCAGATCAATGTTTAGCGCCTCTGCGCATCCCTCGCACGTTCCGCACGAGCCACACGCCTCCTCCCGTACAACGGAGAGTACCTTGGCCTCGCGCCCACGCTCGAGCGGCAGACTGATATTCGGCCGCGCCGACAGAGTCCCGACGCCAGCGCTCACCGACGCCGACGACGCGGGGGCGCCGGGCCCTCCTGCGTGCTTCCGCGTGGGCCGCACGCCCGCCGCCGCGAGGACGTCCACGATCGGCGCATGGCCCGCCGTGCTCTGCATCCGGTGCGCATACGTGCAGCTCAGCCTGGGCGCGATCTGAGTCAAGAATAGGGGAAAAGAGGGTTCCGCCACGTACCCCGGCCCAAGCACGAACTCGCCCCCGAGCTGCGCCGCGTCGCCGCCCCGCGCCCACACGGGCATCCCGACGCGCAGGGCGTGCGCGACGACCATCGCGAGCCCGCTCATGGCGCCGTGCCGCACGTACGATCCCGTCGAGCTGCCCTCGGTCGCGGGGCGCGTCTTGTGTGCGCCGGACGGGGCTTGGCCCATGCCGAGCGCGCGGTAGAGCTCCTGGCCTGGCGACGCGTCGACGTAGAGCTCGTAGGGTAGGCGGAAGATCTCTGTCGGTGTGAGAGACGTTCGTTAGGTGGAGGTCAGTATAGTTTTGGGACACGCACGGCGATAGGAGCGGATGAGCCCATACGACCCACATCCGATCACGATGAGGCGCACGCCGGAGCGCGAGAGCGCGGCGTGGTCTCCGTCGCGCATGAGCGACGTAAGGTAGTCCTGACACAACGGGCACCTGCATGATGTTCGACCCCAGGGGAATTAAAAAGACGAGTGATGTGTGCGTACCAGAAGTGCCGGATGAATATCACCACCGTGCGTTGTGTGCGCCATAGCTCTCCGAACTGCACGCGCACGCCGTTCTCACGCACGACCTGCATGCGCGCGGCATGTGCGAGCTGCGTCGAGCTCAGCATTCCCGATGGTCCTGGCTCTGAGAGCGAGCGTGGGTGCGCAAGATGATAAGGATGATGGCCGTGGTGGTGGTGGTGGTGGTGGTGGTGATGTCTCTCAGATATGTGAGGACTATGCCGGCCATGCGACGACGACGAGGGGGACGCGTCGCGACGCCGCAGTTGAGGCGCCGATGCCGTTGACATGTTGTCGACGTGCGACGAACTCGAAGACGCCGACTGTACGACGCTCGAGGCCGACGCGTGCGCCATGCGCGACGGCAGGGGGATGGTGTGTGCGGCGCGTGGAGGTGGTGGCGGGGGCAGGTTGCTCGCTTGGGCTAGCGGAAAGGGGTGAGCGGATTGCGGAGCAGGTGGAAGCGCACAGGGTGCACGTGGGGCTGCTGCGCCTGCAGGAAGGCCGGTGTGTGACATTGCGGACGACGCCGCGTGGGCGACGCTGTGTGTGGATGTCGAAGCCGCGTGCTGAACTTGCGTGCGCGTCAGTCCGTGTCCATTCGCACGCGGGGGCGGGGTAGGTGGGGACTTTGCGACTGGCTCCGGATTTGTAACAGTGGGCGGGCTCGGTAGAGGACGAGATATAGGCAATGGTGTCGAGGTACTGCGCCTCGATGAACATCTTTGGGAGCTCCGAGATAGTGAACGGTGCTTCAACGCAGGCGTGGACTCTGGTTCTGGCTTGGGAACAGGCTTTGATGGTGTGGGTCTCGCGCTGGCGACGCTCTGATTACGCGACGCAGACGGGACGTTGTCGGCATTTTGATGCGGAACAGGGGAGGCAGCACAGGCCTGGCTCCCTGGCTGCACCTGTGCGCGTTGGTCCACCTCGCGTTCCTTCCAATCAGGAGCAGTCTCGGCAACAGGTGACATCACTAAGTTCTCGGCCACGATGGCCTGTGCTCGCGTGGCTGCAGGAGTGGGGGCCGGAGGGAGTGTGTCAATAGAAGCATCTTGAGAAGCAAGCCTGTCTGCGGCATCGGCAGCAGCCTGCAGTGTGCTGCGCAGCGACGACGAAGCGCTGATTCTTTGCCTTTGGGATCCCGTTGATGTGAGTGCACGTAGCCGGGCGAAGCGCCCGTTCTCACGCTCGACAGACTCGGGCTCTGATTCGACACATCGCTGCTGTTTCGGGAAACGGAAGTTCAACTGCAGAGGTAAGGCATCCAGGTTTTCCGGTGGCGTAGATACACGACGGGTGTTCGAGATACTGGGTGGGAGGGAGGTTGCGACTGTCGGAGCGTTTTGTTGGGAGGAAGTTGTCTGGCGTGGAGTGGTGAAGAGTGGCGGGGATGCAGGTGAGAGGGCAACGGGTGCAAAAGGGAGTGTTAGGGCGACAGATGCCGGCAAGGAGGTGGGACGGCTGCTCTGAATTGAACTGGGGGTCTGTGGGCGTGAAGTAGCAGAGTAAAAGGCCAAGTCGCGGGACCAAGAGCTAATCGATGATTCTGATGGAGTACGTTTCTCGAGGGGTGGTGGGGGAGAGAGGGTGCGCGAAGGAGGGCATTCTGAGCGTTCCTCTACAACCTGAGGCGTGGGCAGGTCGACTTGCATGAGGTGCATGCTCTTGTGTACCGGCACTGCGTCGCTTGAGAACTCTGGAACACCATCAAGTAATGCTGCGGTCACGAACGAACTGCTGCATGAGCGCGGTCGTACGGTGGCCTTACTTGCCTGCCGTACTCCATGTGTAGACTCCCCCGATGAAGTCGAAGAGGATGTAAGCACACTTGTACTGCTGTCGTACGGCAGCAGCGAGTGCCGTCGGCTGACAGGCGAGTCCACGTTGGCCTGGGGTTCTAGAGCGCCCCGCGATTCCCAGAAGGAAAACGCGCCCGAGCGCAGCGCAAACACCGATTGTGAGCGGCGGCGCGACTCGCGTCGCCGTGTCTCTCTCGCACCCGGGCGCGGCGTCGTCAAAGCGATCGCGTTCGTCGTAGGGGCTTCGCTTGACGAGTTTTCGTGTATTCCAAGGCCCAAAGAAGCCCCTTTGCGTAGTTGGGACGCATGTCCTAACCAGCGGTTCTCTCCAAACTGGAGGCCAGGAGAAGTAGCGTTCTTTCGCTGGTGCACAATAAAGGTCGCGAGATCATGCACCTTGGAGGCTCCAGGCGCTGGGTCCTGAACTATGGCAATGGGAGACTCGTATGCTGAGTTTGTGAGAGTCGCGGTACGATCACGGAGGACGGAAAGCGGGGCAAAAGGGTCGGTTGGGTCGGGCTCGGGGTAGCGCGATGAGTACGGAAATGGTGGTGCTGGCTTGCGCCTGATACGGTGCGCGCCAGGGTCTTGGTACGGCTCAGAAGACATGGCGTCCAATCGGTAAAAATAACGTTAGCGGAACGTTGTAGGCTAGAGCCTCAAGCTCTGGGGTAGGAGTAGGGGGGCAGTAAGAATACATCGACGAGGGCAACAGCTGGTTGAAGTAGGTGGGAAAATGAGGGGAAAACGTTGTTCTGAAAGGGTAGTGTGAGATGGCCACGTTGGCGGGGCGTGGTACATAGGGTAAGACTATCACGGACATCACTTTTCTCATCGCATTGAGAACCGAGGTATGCGGCGATTGCCGCAAAATAACGTAGTAAACTTTCACATTTCCCCTGCTGTATCGAGTTATTTCGTTCCATTGTTCCCCAGAAAGCTTAGAATGGAGAAATACCGATGTTGGACCCGATTAGCAAAACAAGCACAATAGCCAGAGATTGTTGCGAAGTGTTTATTATGGCAGTGAACCCAAAAAGGGCCGCAGAAACAAGGCCCCGAGCCTATTTGTAGACGAAAGCGCTGGTGCAAGACGCAAATGACTTGACGACGAGCGAAGATCTCTGGAGCCTTTCCGATAGGATACTATAGCCACGACCTGCCTTATTGAGACGGATGGAAAATGGGCGACCGAGGGCCCAGGCGGACCAAAAGGCTCACAGTACACAGGGCGGGGGAGGAGCCCAGACCTAGAGGTCGAAGTTGGTGATTTGTCAGTCGGGTTTCGACCTGCAAGAAAAGGCATTGGCGGGGAATGTATGCATTCAGTGGACAATGCATCGACGGCCATCGATGGCTCCACGTAAAATGAAGCCAAACGCAACGTGATCTCGAGGAATTTGGAAAAGTTTCATCTCCGTGGCTCCGCGACTCCAAGTTGATGGATATATGACCTCGGTCTTTGTTAACCGCCAGCCATGTTTGGGTATTCGACGAAAACGATGGCGCTATCCAGGGTGGGCTAAAGAAGAACCTGAGGTATGTCGAATGTGCTAGAAATTGGAGGAAAACCAAGCTAGACTCCAAACGAATTGAACATCAGAAAACATGCGGTAGCTGGGGGGGGAGAGTGAGGCCATCAGTCGGAAATGAGAATGTGATAGCGGCATGAATAAACCAGCGATTAGCGGACTCATATCACGCTGGGAGGTGATACAATCCCAGCGGAACGAACAGGACCGCGGGGGTATGGAAGAGCGCAGAAACGCCACAGCATGGAGAGATAGCACTTCATACACGAGTTATGTGGGTGCACCCCTAATTATTGTTAGAGCCAAGGGGAGCATACTGTATGCAAGGCCTGCAGACGGCGAAACCATACGAAAATGGAAAAGTGGGCAGAAAGACCGAAGGAACGAACATCGCCGGATCTAACCAAGTTAATTGTTGGAGCACCCTCGTGGCCATACGAGTAGGTTTCAGGTAGTTTCTTCTAAATATTCTTACCGAGGACACGAACCGAACTGATGTGCAAGCCCACCAGGACTCGCCGTGCGGCACAAGGCGTATCTGCCAAGTCTTCAGCCCAATCCCCTCTCCCCCTACGCACACGGTAAACACATTACCTGACTTGTCGCTACAGCGTTCCCTAACACGTTACGCGTTCAACGACAATTTCCGGTCACAGACTGGTTCATGGAATTTGAGGGAAAAACACACGAGAGTAGTGGCGTGGCCTAGCTTAGTTCCTGTTGACCTTGGTATGCTTCCTGATATTCGCGAGTCCGAAGGTCAATACACGCCGCGCTCGGCGACGTCGAGGCGTTAGACTAGGAAATTAGCTAATGTTCGGATTCTAACCATGTGTGCAATCACGAACCCGAAGGACAGCCAGGGCCAGACCCCATTGCACGCATTGGTCCGTGATGGCGCAGTCCTGGCACGAGTAGTAACTGGAGGCGTTTTATTTGCATGCCGGGGTAGCTCAGCTGGGAGAGCAACAGACTGAAGCACTATGCATTCTGGAGGTCCCGTGTTCAATCCACGGTCCTGGCATTCTTTTTCTTTTTCTTTTTCGTATGAGCACAGGAGATATCAAACACAAGTACGTCCCGTATCTATTGTGTAACATACAGAAAAGCTGCATACATATCCTATCGATCAACTGAATGACAAGGGCGTCACCGACAATATATAAACTACGACTGCCCGGCAGAAGCGTCAGGCCCTCCCTTCTTCTGCGGCCGCGCACCAAAGATGCCCGTCCCAACGCGGACGACATCCGAGCCAGCACCCAGCGCCAACTCAAAGTCGTCCGACATGCCCATACTCAACAGTAACCTCCTCCCTGCTGCTCCTTCTCCACCTTCCCCCTCCTCCGCATCCTCGCCCCATACCCCATCGGCCGGCAACGCGCGCACCAGCTGATCGCGTGCCTCCCTGAGCACCGCAAAGTCGTGGTCGCCAGCGCCAGCGGCGCCAATCGTCATCAGCCCGACGAGGCGCAGGCGCGGACACGCGCGGACGACGTGCGTCCCGAGCTGTACCATCCCCTCGTCCGCGTCTGGTCCCGGCGCTACCCCGCCCTTCGCGGCCTCCCCGGACGTGTTGATCTGCACGAACACGCGCAGCGGGGCGTGCGTCGTCGCCGCGCGGTGCCGGTTCAGCGCGTCGGCGACTTTGGTGCTCGCGAGCGTCTGCACGGCGTACAAGTTCTCTATGCCTGCCGATCGATCAGCGTCTTGTCCCTCCCCTTCCCCAGAAAGGAGTAAAGGAGGGAGAAAGACAGGAAAGGCTCACCGGCGAGTGCTTTGGCTTTGTTCGACTGTACGGTGCCGATAAAATGCCAGCGCACGTCGCGTGGCAGTGCAGCTACTTTGTCGATGAGCTCCTGGACGTAGTTCTCGCCAAAGTCGCGCTGCCCTGCGTCATAGCATGCACGTATGTCTGCTGCGGGTTTGTACTTGGATACTGCTACGAGTTTCGGTGTGAGTCCTGGCAAGTTCCTAGCAGATATAGCAGCAGCGATGCGAGTCCGAATGTCGGTTAGAGCGGCGTGCAGCTCCACGGCGCGTTCTGGGGGTGATACTGGTATTGTAGAGCTCATCGTTATCTGGTGATAGTGGCTGAGAATGATGCTGTTGCGAACGGCCACGCGCATCCACTGACACTATGCAATTCGAAGAACCGCTGTGGGACAGGAATTGACTAATATTGACTCATTAAAACTCGAGATTTTCAGTGCGAGCAGCCACTTATCAAAACTGCGACGCATAATCACAAATGCTGTACAGCCGATAACAAAAGTATACACTGCTAAGTAGACGTACAACACGGGAGTCGTCGTCGTCGTCATCGTACATGAGGAGGGGGGGGGGTTGGTATGAGACTGGGCAAAGTAGGGGGATGGATGATTATGTTCATGAATGGCTATGAGAATTGGAGACGAGGGTAGGGCGTGGTAGAATTTTGGGCAATGCAAATGCAGGGGTGCAGAAGAGGGGATAGGTAGCGACTGGAATACTAAACGCATGGTACACATATCGGGGACGGGGGTCGAGACAAAAGAACCGGACAAAGAGAAACATAAGTAGAGGATGGGTGGGGAGGGGGAGTGAACGGTGGCTATCCGCGTGGCTCTCTGGACTCCTCACATATGCAGGTACTTCTCGTTGAGGTGGTGCACCTCGCGTGCAAGGTAGGGCCAATTGACGCCACGAGCTAGTTCGGTGCGCAGGCGCTCTGAGTCATCCGCCGCACGCTCAGTCGCGAGCTTCACCTCCCAGCCACAGAGATTATACATCAAGCGCATGTTCGGCTGGATGAGTACGCTCAAACGGCGCGAGCGCACGACGAGGTACGCCTCGACGAGGGAGATTCCGAGGTGCTTCATGACGTATGCGATTGTGACTGTCGCGCTGCGCGATACGCCTACCCGACAATGCACGAGCACTTTTCCACCTTGCTCGCGCGCCCGGTCAATCCACTCACAGATCGGAGCCAGCTGGGGCTCGAGTGTGTCGATGCCGTCGTCGCATACCCCTTTAATATCAAGAACCTTTATGCGGCCTTCGCGTTCCTCGATGTATAGGTTGCCCCGCCGTTCTGACGATGAACCCGTTCCGACAGCGCTCGACTGTTTTGTCGTACCCTGCGTCGCCATTCCAGAAGGGCACTCGGGAGGAGGAATGAGTGCACACTCTCCGACCGAGACCACGTGCGTGATACCGAGGGCGTGAAGCATATAGGCATTTGATGCGTGATTTCTGCGCAAAATAGTTGCCATGTAAGTGACATGATGGTGGGGGCGGCGATAGTACACACAGGTTTCCGAGGTATAGGAATGGTAGGACACGACTTGGAAAGCTCCCATCGAAACGAGGATCATCAAACCAGACCTGATGGTCATCAACAAGTGATGGCAAATGTGGACTTGTGCTTGCACGAGGCCGTCGCATTGACGATATGGGGGCGCTGCCCGATTCTTCGTAGGATGTGGACATTGCACTGGAGTTGATGTCGGAATTGGGGGATTTGGTGCGGGCGGGTCCAGAGAGGTAACGACGGGGGGAAGGCAATTTTGCATGGCGATCACGCACCAGTCTGCCCTCGATGGATTTTAACAATCGAACATCGGCCTCGTAAACAAAGAAACTGCGTTGTTTTGCGACCTGCTCCATATAATGCTCAATCCCCAATAAAGTCGTACTTGCTTTCGCAGACTCACCTGAAGCTCGAGATACGCCTCAGGAAGCACCATTCCGCGTAAGGCCATGATCAACGAGAGAGCAAGCACGCTACTCTCGGTGTATCCATCAGAGCTCCAAATCAGTATCTTTGCAGGCCGGCCCAGCCTGCGGTGTGGATGAGGCTTCAACAACTTTTCTAAAAATTCGAGGAACAAAGTCATCTCGTCGACGACGGGCACCAAAGGGAATGCAAGATAGACGATAGCCGCCGCATTCGGCGGCGGTCGTAGTCCCTTCGCGCCAGTCGCCTGCCATCGCCGCTCGAGTTCCATCAAATGCTCCTGGGCACTAAGGAGGAAGCCTAGGGTGGGCCGTGGTGCCCGAAGTCGACACTCGATGCAGATGTCGTAACCCATCCCGTCTGCCGGCGAGTTTCCAGTGCTGTCAAGTAGATCGATGCCCCGAAGAGGAGGGTCAGAAGGGTTGCCAGTATAGAAAGGGACATCGTTGACGTTTCCGAGGAAAACTTGGCCCAAGCCAGGTGTCCACGAACGGATGTCCTGCGACTTGTCGCCTTCCTGTTCAAGAGACGGGACGGTGAGAATCTCGCTAGCTCGTGTTAGCTCTCGCATCTCATCTTTCTCGCGCTGTGCGAAGTTAATGGTATTGGGTCCGACTAGGAGATGCTTGAGCTTGCCACGTAACTCCGCGGGAGTAGCATCGAGTACGAAAACGTTATATGGAATTCGAGAACCAGCGCGGGCTTCGATAGCTTGTTTGAACTTCTCTGCGACGGCAAAGGCAGCCCGTGTTGCGCCTCGGCGGGAATAGACGACAATGTCCGAAAGTGTCGCATAGATTGGCTGGGAGTGACGATGAAGTGAGCAAAAGCGGAAAGGAACGAATTTAGAAAATGGAAATTGGGTTGAGGGGGAAAAGGAAGAGTAAGCCGCTCCACTGGAAAACACTAAACCGATCGTCGCCCAAGGTCAGGGGTCGAGCGGGGCGCAGTCTTGGTGCCCAATTGGGGAAATGGCGCATGGAATGAATAAACGCCCAAATTGGGTTCGCCATCATGCAAATGCCTGTCAACGATAGCTCTGAAACAACAAACAAGACTTCCCCGCAGTGATCATCTGACAGGTCGGGGTAATGCAGGCGCCCATATAGAACTCGACGATAAATCAAGCAGGATTGGAAACAACGGAAATGAATGGCATGGGGACAAGGGCAAGGGGAAATAACTTGGGAGGCGACACATACCACTTGGATATCAAAATTGCGTAGCGAAATGCCATCAGGTACTCGTAGAGGGATAAACTCTGCGTTCCCTTCTGCGTTGAAATGTAAAAGCTCCCGGAGCTTGAAGCCAGAGGCAATGAGAGGAGCAGCTCGGGGTCGAGGTTCGGGAGATGGCCCCAGAGGCATACATGATGGAGTGGGCGAGTCGAGAGAAGTCGCTGGGGTAGACGGCGAAGGAACACGAAGGGACCGAGAAGACGAGGACGAGCTAGAAGAAACTGAGGCACTGCGGTCGCGAGCTGCTGTCGTATTGGTATATATGCGTGCACGGCATTGTACAGGGTGCATATGGGGTGCAGTGTCTAAGTCTGAGGTGTTGCAGGTGAGGTCAGAAGGCTTAGGTGGGGGACCGGAGGGTGAAGGGGAATGCGGGGAACTTGGTGGACCTTGCTTGCGGGTCTGATCGAGGTCGTGTTCGGTATCTATGTCCATGTCAATGTCCAGCCCGAAGGAATGGTCTCCTCCGTCACTACCGTGCTCATCATCAGAGTCGTCGCTAGCAACGACATCTGAGTCATCACCATCGTCACTAGAAGGGGTATCGTCGTCTTCACAAGCTACCCAAATTAGTCCACGGAAACGAGGTGGGATTACGGTGGTGTCAGAAGTGACAGAGAAAAAGGCCTTCTGCTGCTCGTTTTCACCCTCGAGGCCATGAAGAAAAGGGAACAGGACGTGATCCGGTGCGTGGGAGGCAGTAGCGGCGTGGTGAATGGATGTGAACTGGGATGCAGAAAGTGCACGGATAGGTGTATGCGGCGCAGGACGGGGAAGAAGTACGGGGAGAGAAGATAAAAAGTCTGGGGGATAGTGGAGACCGTGAATGGAGTTATCTTCTGAAGAGGTGCAGGGAACAGACGCAGGGGTCATTGGTATGCGGGGGGAGAAGAGGGAGTCGTGGTTGTAGTGGTGTTGTGGGAAGAAAAGGCTTCGTGTTAAGAAGGAGGTGAATGCCGCTTGGCCACCAGCTTACATCTGAGATTGCAACCGCGCCTCCTTATCATATACATATATTCCATTCTTATTCAGATAAAATATCCTTTCGATCGCAACTGCTGACTTCGTTAACGTGTCCCTTCTCTGACCCTCACTTTTCGTCTGCCCATCAACTTCCCTGCCCCTGCCCTGGGACGTAATTAATCGTTTTTCCCAGACCTGCTAAGAGTGGGAGAACTCAGAGGAAAGGAGAAACGGGCGCACTGCCTCGTGATCTTGGATCTCGCAACCCTTATCGCTCCTCATCCGACAATCTGGCTCCGTGGTTCAGAACGAGAACCCCAGATCTTGCTATGCCGTCCTTAAAAATATTTGACAAGCAGGCGACGGCTGCAATCGGAGGTTTCGGCCCCGTTGCATTCCAATTTAAGAAAATGGGCGATGGGGCTTGCATTGCATGCATGATGAAGCTATGAAGAACGAGAGCATGAAAAGTAGAACCAAACATAAGAACACAGACCCCTTCGTGGGTTTGTCAATTGGCAGAAATGCCGGCATGGTTTACTCACTCATAAATCACACGCTCCCAGCGACACTCTACCCCGGACCGGGTCCTCTTACCCCAACTTCTCATTCCGTAACCTCGTAGTCCAGCCCCGCATGGACTTGGCTCCGACCCCCAATTTCCTTATGACCCGTTCAGTTCACATTGACGATCACCACACCTGCTGACCTTTCGGATCCTTGGGCTTACCAAACCCGGCTCTTGCCGTCTTAACCCTCGTGACTTGACCCGGTGCTCACTCCGACTGCATGGCCAGTTGGCCTAGATCGTCAAGTGGTGATGCTATAGCCGCGTCGCGCTATGCGCGGCAGAACTCGATATTGACAATAGGTGGCCGCTCAATGCACAGCCGTTCGCCGTTCGGGGAATGGGGCCCGTCACACAACGTGATGCAACTGGTTGATGCAACCGACCCTAACAGGCACTGGCGGCGCCGCCTCCGCCAGCCTATCTAGCACCAAGAACTCAATTGATAAACCTTGCTCGAGGCGGGCTAGAAGCTCACATCCCTCTGCCAAGATCCGAGCATCGCTCGCAAGAGATTGCGCAATCCCTCCCTGCACGGTGTGTCCCCGACCCTCAACAACACAGATGCACAGATGGCAACGACAGATGGCGATCCCGTCTGGTCTTTCAGTCTTATTGTACATCGCCTTCCATCTATCTACCTCCTGCAGCCAATAAGGTTCGTTCGTTGTTCACAGCCCCGGTAATCATTGACGGCGCCGGTCAGAAGCGCCAAACAGACGCATTTTGCGTGCCCACATCCCCAACTTTACTCCCTCCACCCCTCAATGTATACGGTTGTACATGAAAGAGCAAACTCACTCACTGCGAAAAAAGACCTCCCGGTTCTCATTTTCTGGCCAACTCTTCGTGTAGCTTCGCCCTTATTCGTGTGGGCGTATCCCGCCAGCTCCTGAGCATACATAGCATATCCTGCTTCAGCAACCCCATCTGGTTCGTTTTACTCTTTCGTCCGGCATTGTGCGAACCTGAGGGTCTCGAACACTCTGGAACGTTACGTCGGGTCCTCTGGGAGGGCTGCTGGTACCCATCTCGATGGCGTCAAGGCAACTCTGGTATCACGACCCAGTTCCGACAATCGCGCTGCCGGGCCTGATGGACGGGCCCGCCATCATCATAGACAGATACGCTTCTCTTCTCCGCCACCTGATGACTTGAATGGACCTTCATGTGCCAGGTGCCACAGTTCGCCAACTTGTATTGGAGGTCGGAGTTGTACATGTTTGCAGGAATTTTGGATTCCTTGGAGCTGCCTCAGCAGCATGTGATGAGGCTCCTTGGACACCTTATCTTGCCCCGCTGCCCAACTCTATCTAAATATAGCAAAATGCTTGCGGGCAACATACAGCTTCCCCTTCAGCCCGTTGTTACCACCACGCCACATATCCCACAGTGTGGCGCCTTGCGCACGAGGAGGAATAGACAGAATCAGCCCCTGTCTGTATCGACGATTCGCTCCTTCCGGCCGTCGTCTGCTCTCTCGTTATCAAACTCTCTCTGGCTAGTGTTAAATCGCTCGTCAACGGCGTTACTGTAAATGGGGCCGTTCGTGTGTATCTGCAGCGGGTCCTTCCGAGGAAGCCAGGGGTGCGCCAGACTGATAAACGAAAGGGCTAAGGACGACCCGCACAAGTGGGAGTTCGCAACTCGTTGATATATACACATTGGTTTTTGAGTTAGCCTCGCTCGATTCTTTTCGAACGAACCAAAGTTAATGCTATCGTGCGCTTGTGACCCACCATAGCGGTAAATTAAGTTATCGGTATGCTGTGCCCGTGCAAGGTGCGGTGCGTTATCAGACTTTGTTTTCGTTTTGTATTCTTCATTCTGCCTCTACGTGCATCGAAAGAGACATGTTCTATCTAACAATCAAAAGGTCAGACGTACAACACCACACCCGATTACTCAGTCTGCAGATGTCCTAACAGAAGAAACACCTGCTACTTCGACACTTTTTTGCCTTTGGACGCATACAACCCTGCTTACTCTTATCTGTCAATCACACATTCCTTCTCTATAGAACGGTATCGCCGACGGGTTAATCTGCAACGTGCGTCGGAACAAAGAATAGGTGTCAGTAAAACCGTCACATTCGTTCGTTTGGGCTCGAGCATAGTCGGTGATTCGGTTCACTCGGATTTTTGAGTGAGGCAAAAAGAGCGCATATTCGTCAACATTACTCACTGGCAGCAGAGGCCATCAGGCACGCTTGGAAATAACATGCGGAAGCTGCGAGTGGCGTGCTTACCAGCAGCGAACATTCTGATGGTCCAAATCATTGTCGGTACCACTGGCATCTATCTGAGACTATCTCCATCATTATCATCAGAGCCCTCTGAATCGGTGATCCGGGTCCCACTGGCACCCACAACCCATGGAGACTGGTTTTTGTTCATTCTGCGATCATATCATGCAACATATAACTAAGACAAAGATGCGGTTCTCGAATGCACGAGATTCCCCCGAACTGTACGATAAACCGAAACAAAGTGGAACTGGTACGACATTTGCATTACGTACTAAGCATAACTTGCCTTGCTGTTTGCGCGATCTGAGCCTGAGCCTCCGGGTTACATGCTATCTATAGAGCAGTAGCAAAGCCGGCAATTCTTACGATCTCGTGTGCGGTGTGCAGGAACGAGGAAATTTTTGATCTCGCAGCCTATCTATTGCTTATCTATTAGTTGCGCAGCGTGGGCCCACGGGGGTCTTGGCGGGGGTTTCCCCAAGGGTTTCCCGGCTATACACCCTCCGGTTGTCACCGGATGAAGTAAGTCGTGAATGAAGCTCGTGAAGTACTACGCCGCACGTGGTACTGTGCTTGGTAATGGGTATATAGTTGGTCGGTTTCGAACTCTTTGCCGCAGGCCTTTTAGGCCTACTGCCGAGCCTGCTAGTGGCTACCGCGCAGTGCGGAGTGCCGCCGTGGCTTCCATTTCTCTCTCCTTTATTTTTCTTCCCCATGACACTTGTTCCTGGGCGGACCACCTCCTCAACCTCGAGTGCCAGAAGGCTACTGCGGTACTGGCTCAATCTCGTGGAAGACGGTACACACAAAAAATATTTTTGTGCCTGGGACCTTTCCAGAACAAACGAAGGCGCCACCTCCTTACATGGCTATATACAATAGAGGGCGTCGTGCATCTACGCTTCTCACAACTGTGGCCGGCCTTAGTCTCGAACTTGCATCCTGGAATATGAATTGATCCTTAAAAAAAAAAGAACGCGTCACCAACCACCACGTCGCCGCACTTTGCTATTCCCGGCAGCTTCTCAACTTCGCTTGCGTGACTTCGCTCAGCCTCTCCGATGCCTGGCCCCGCCTATTCAAGTCCATTTCGCTGACTCGCTGACTACTGTAACCCGCCGATACGGAAACTCACGAAAACTCACGGGAGTTCGCATCGGGAATATCCGACACCACACCATTGAAACCTGGGAATCTGAGCCTATTTTCCCGTCTCTTCTTTCATCGCGGGTTCTTCTTCCGTCCGTGATGGAGCGCCCTCTGGGCGAGACGTGGGTCAGAACGGTCTCAGAACGTTCTGCTGCCGCCCTGCTGCGGCGTAATCTTCTCGCCCAAGGGCCTGCGGACCGGGATCGAGCCAGAATCGAGGCTAACGGACCTTACGCAGATACACTGCCTCGTTTCAAGGGTCAATGGAGCCGAGTTATCTATCCACCAGTGTGATACGCTGGGAGAAAAGACGACAGTAAAGAACTCCGTTCTATGTTTCTACTAACCAAACTCTCCAAAAGAAACGGGAGATCCTCGGATCTCCCTAAGAACCGACAATGGCGCGACTCGAGGCAAAAGGAAAAGACGCTCGTCTTTTTACTTGGTCATGCCTTTCACCCCAATCCCGGCAAGATGAAACACACCCCTTCAGAAAAGACAATTGGACTACCGTTTTCAATCGTCACAGATTGCCGTAAAATCCTGAGACGAACGATGGATTTTTTCCGGTATTGCGGTGATCGGGTGCCCGTATCGAAGTTCGTCTCATAGAGGCGCGGAAACCGAGATGCCTGTCTTCGTGCGTACGCAAGAAAAATTCGTCTACCGTATTCGCTTGACTATGGAGTAGCTCAAAGTGGCCTCTCTACCGCTCGATCGGTCTTCTCTTCCTAAATGTCGCCAACACACCATGTCCGCAGGCTTGAAAAGGTATAAAAAATAAAATAAAATAAAAACACCTACTTTTCACTTACCCTTCCGTTTTGAGCGAATGGTCTCGAGAGGGGCCGACCGACCGAACTCGAAATAGGGAGCGGTGCCCAGCCTTGTGCATCGCGAAGCGGCAGAATCGGAGCGATACAATACGAATATTAATTGCTCTTACGGCGGGCGGCGAATTCGCAGAGGGCAAGAACGACACTGGCATGTGGAGCGAAAGAACCACCGAGACCGGGATACAGCGAAAGCACGGGGTAGCAGTGGAAATGCCGGAGACACTTTTGTGGAAAGGAAACCTGAGACTTTCAAGACGGCGCAAGAACTTGAACGCGTAAGTTAGTATGGAAAAAGGCACAGGGAGATAAGTGGGGGGTCCTGAGGTGCGCGGCCGATGGCGCCGATGCACTTGACGTCCCTAATGGCTGTGCCAGTGCGAGACATGAACGAAGATGATGGGACCTTGGTTCCATTGACCCAGATGCAGCGAAGTCGGCGTTTGGGGGGAAGTAGGAGACGATATGAGCCTCTGTAGCGGGCTACGGCGAATGGCTAATAACCCCCAAGTTGGACAAAACGCAGAATTGCATCAGAGTAGCAAGGGCTAGGGTTCATTGAACGTTATTGTCGGTTCCTTTTATATATAATCCTTATCATGACTGCAGTAGCAGAGAGCAACGGATTCTCAGCGTCAATGATATATTACGTCGGCGCTGGATACAGTACGACCTCTTTAGGTCCCTCCGACCGCCAGAAATGGGTGCTTGAAGGCAGAATAGGGGCACTAAATAAAGCAACACGGAATCCTAGCCCCTAGAAACAGCACTTCCGAGTATATTTTGGAAGCTCAAAATGGCTGACGAGGCCCAGTTCAACGCCTCCTGAGGAGCAAATGCCACTCGCTGAGCACTGAGACGGAGATGGTTGTGGTCACTGAAAGGGCATTTGGACGAACAGAGAAAGAAATTTCGCCAATAAAATAAAAATAAATATTGAGACCCGTAGGTCTACCACTCTGAAACAGCGTGTCATCCTTGTGCAGGGGCCATGCTAATCTTCTCTGTATCGTTCCAATTTTTTCGTATGCATCCCCGAAGGGAGCAATTGTAACTAGAACTCTCCTGTATGCCCGAAAAGAACTTTGAATTTTGTTTGGATGGCGGGTGTGGCGCTGACGTCAGCACAAACCGTGCAGTTGATTTGATTTGATTTTAATCGGTAGGGGCATTTATGGGTCAGTCAATCGACCCACTCAACTTCTAGAGGATTAAACTCAGCCCTGGGTTTATACTTCCTACCCCCCAACTCTGACACCGCGGCCCTCATCCTAAGGTCTACAGAACGATGCACCAAAATCTTTTCTCCCTCGCGAACTGGTTTCAGGATTTTACGCGGATGACCAATGTTTACTCTATAAGAGTGTTGGTGTGACTGATTTCGCCAAAGGGGTATAGGTAAGATACGTACGACCAGTAGTGCTCCTGCAGACTTCTCTCCAGACTCTGCAGCCTGTGTCGTAGTGGTATGATCTCGGGGAGCCACCAGGCTCTCCATATATTCAACTGGTCGTATATTGGGCTGAGTGCGTCCTTCCGCTCCTGCTCTGGTTTGAACGCGAGAGCTCCAGTCGGAGGTGACACTTCTTTAATCCTTATGGACAGTCCTGACGCTTTACCTATAGAATTGAGCGGCCCTTGGTCGATGTCGATTCCCTTGAGATCGTCGTCTTGACATATCTCCCCTCTCGGTTGTTCTGTTGCAGACGCAGGCCCGGGGTGAGTAGCTGAGGTAAAGGTATCCTCGGACGCTAACATCTGAGAGCGCACGCGTTCGATGATGAAATGTCCACCAGTGAATGATTCGAGCGTATCCTGGTCCATGCCAATCCTTTTAAGGGATCCTTTGCGAAACCGAATTCCAGTGCCCGTACGGAAACACTCAAGGACCATCCAACGTAATGAGATTCTAGCGAGGCTGTTCTCCGTCTCATTTGGTACCGAACCTCCGCCAACGTCTGCACATACACGACGTCAGAGTGAGTGGGGCCGTGAAAAAGGACGAAAAACGAAACCGGCATGACAACCAGCGAACCAAACTTCGCGAACATCGGTTTGCGGGCGATCCTCATTATCGTGGTTGTATCTGAGTCTTCGGTGCCAATGGTTTACCTGAAATGTCGCACGCCGCTCATCCAATGCAAGGGCATGGCGGAAATAGCGAACGGCAGTATTGGACGCTGTGAATGGGAGGTCGCGAGGGATAAAGCCGACCGAGCAAACTGTGTCCCTACGTCGCACAGCATCGTTTGTTGAGAGGGCAAACGGAAAACAGTGGCCGAAACAGGTACCAGACACCAAGAAATTCCACTGCCACATCTATTGAAAAGGCTTCCTTGAACTTTCTGCTTTGCTTCCACCCCTCTTCGTCGTCCTGTGTGTACATCTGATACGCAAAGGGGACCTGCTGGCTGTTGCCTGCCGGAAGTAGACCGACCTGGCAGCGCGTCGGCACAAGCTCAGAGCCGTACTATTTAAGACTTCGTGTTGACAGGTGCAGACCTTGTGAATCATGCCCGCCAACGCTCTTGCGGTATATGCGCCGCGTGAGAAGCCAAAGATGCATATCTTATCGTTGCTACGATCTGGTGGCAGCATGAGAATCCGTTCCTCTGTGGGGGGATTGTTTGGTGGACCTACAGTTTTCCATCAGGAATTCGTAACCACCTGCATAAAGCGGCGGGTAAGTTCAAAGCGCACTTATACGCATCAGTCAGTAGGACGTCCCCATGATGTGTGCGTCAAGGTGATTGGCGATGGCCATGTTGAGGAGCTTTTGGAAGGCCGCTCTGATCGGTGTCACGACTTCGGGGACGGTGCACGTCCCAACACCAGACTGGGAACATATTTCTAGTTACTGTGCGCCTGTTATGGTACCAAATTGCGGGCACCTCAGACGAACCTGGTAGTAGACCATCTGCTGGTTCTTGTCGTCCTTCTTCAGGGTGGAACAAAACTGCACAATATTCGTGTTCTGCGAATGGCGGCAGCTCCTTTGGTCAGCGAACGATATGTAACCAGAAGCATTACGGCGTACATCCGCATCGAACTGATCGCCCGTCCCATCAAAGCACAACACGAGGGTGCGTGGAGAGGGGTAAGGAAGGGTCAGGGTGCTGCCACGGGTGAATGTACTGCCAGATGGTGTTGGCTCGCTATCATAATGTGAGTTTTGCATCCAGGGATTCCAGGCGGAGGGGAAGGAAGAGGGAAAGCGGGCCAGGCCATTCCGGTGTCCCTCATTATACGTGCAGATTGGAGAAGCGCGGAGACTTCGATCGGCTGAGGGCAAGTGCTCTCATTGCCGATTCCTAAATAGCGTGGTTCGGACGGAGAGGAGGTGCGCGGGTCATCATGATCCGGTCAGAGTACGCTATGACCGATGGGGTAGGCCACAAAAACAGCTTCGACAGGCGTATTACTGCATCTCTGCTCGGTTCACGTGCTTGATCCTCAATGCCAGTGGACCTTGGCATCCCCTGAGCATTCCAATGTCACTCACTATTCAAAGTTGATACACTGCGACGCGACTCCAACGACTCACGCTGGCTACTAAGTGCGCAGTGCACGGGTTACACCTGCGTACTGAAGGGGGTGTTGGGATCAGGTTAGAGACATTGTCAAAAATAATAGATACATACCGTAGCCAGCAATAATGGCTCGTCTATTACACCGACGCCGACTTGAACACCGATAGGCCCAAGGGCGAAGCCTAATCTCCTCCATTAATGGAATTGTCGACGCGTGTGCAGCCTAGCAGACCATAACCAATTTTAACTTTTATGGCCACTCCAACGGTAATACAATACTGCGCAGTCAGAAACCCGTGAGATCACGCTAGGGTCACGATGGAGTGAGCTGTCTTGTGTGAGTGGTTCTTGTGAGAGTAGTGACAACTTGAAATTTCAATTTCAAGCATTGATCGCCGGCGCACCAAGCGCCGCACGAGCTCTCAGCATTTCATTGGGAGATGAGGCGAGGTAACCTCATTTGACGAGCGCACTTATTCCTTTATCGGGTAAAGCAGAAAAATAAAAGAAGAGGAAGTAAGGTAGAACGAAAGACAACTGTGAGTCTACAGCAAGTTACGAGAATGTACCACATGGTCGTCCCGTTCGCCGAGTCGCACGCTGTCTTAGTTTGCGCTTCTGTACACTTATCAAATTTAAGACACTCCACCACGACTCAATTATAGAGATAACAGTTGTTCTGGTATGGAAACCATGATGCGGTGTTGCCTCGGTGGATGGTCCACTTTTGCCTGAAATTCTTGCTACGCTACTCTTCTGGTCTTAGCCAAATACGGAATTCGCACGGGTCGACCCAGATGTCGGTTCAAGTCGGCCGCTCCACCAAGCATGCATGTCGGGTTGTTCCACATCAGAGCATACCCTCTTCTCGGTTGCTTGCACGTTTGTGGCTCGGCACTACTACCTCTGCACAGCGTTAGACTACTAGAACTGAGGGGTCTAGCGGCGAAGGGGTGACTGAGGTAGTGAGTTCCGCAAGATGAGAGGGAGGGTAAAAACAACGCAGCAGATAGGGAAGAGTGGGTTATGCCGGAATAGTGGGTCGGTGGCCCCCTATCGAAGTGCGTTTGTTTGTTACTAAAAAAATTTCGATGACCCACCCTAGACCTAAAATGTCATCACCTCATTATCGTGAGGTGGGATGGGGTAAATTGCGGTACTGCCCACGCTCGAAGTCTTCAAGCATGCCCAGGTCGAGGGATTGAGTACCGAGATCTGAGACTTCGACCCCACAGACCGGTGCATCAAAACGGTGGATAGTGTAGACGCAGGCTCCAGGTGGCACTTCGAAGCGGTGGGTCTATATTGAGAAGGCTGCGACTTCGGTTGCAGGCAGCAGCGCTCCACTCCAGCGTCGGCAATGGCCGGTGCGGTCAGGCTCACTAAGTTCCGTCCGTGTCTGTCGCATTCCGCTCCGCCTTGTCCCTCGGAGTTCCCTTCCCTCGGGACAGATTTTTGTTTACTCCCCAACTAGCACGGAGAACACTAGCGTCGCATGAAACCGAACCGAACCAACCCCATGTTGGGCCGTATAGGCGATTTAACCAGAAATGGTACCATGCTAGCAACCATGCCGGTCTGCGCAGACTGATGCTGTCGTCGCCTTTCTGGGCCGTTATCGGTACGCTTAGTGGGGTTTCAAGGTACGGATAAGTTGCTTACCTTGGCTAAGGAGGCGGCGGTAGGCACGAGGAAGCATAGGAAAGTCATGGAACAATCTCCCGATACCAGTTTCTCTAGATGATTGGCAGATTCGAATGGCATACTAGACTTGGGGAGTCAAGCAGGGGTAATGCCTACATGCGTCTGAGTTTAGGCCTCGGGCAGTGTGCGTGATGTGGGTGCTTACAGTAAGGAAGGGACAGCACGAGCAAGCATTTTCCGTGGGCACTCGTGCACCACTTGAAGTGGACGACGTAAACTTTAAAGGAGACCCCTACGTTTCATTTGGAGTGTGCTATCGCTGGGAACGATGCACAGCACATAATCGCGATTGCAGGAGAGATAGTAAGCGCAGGAGTAGGTGCGTGTCCGCTCGCTAGTTTGGGATGTAGGGCAAGCCTGAGATGTGGGTGCCTACCGTCCTATTTCCTATCTCCTGGAGCGTCTCAACAAAAAATATCTTCAGAAGAGCCTAGGGCCTGCAATCGAACTGTCGCTTTCATGACAAACCGGAGGCGGGGGCTGTTCTTAACTGAGTTCGGTGCCAGGGCATCATTCGAATTCAGTATTTCTCTAACTGTTCGGCGGTGCAAGCGAAGGATTAACCGGGCACCAGTAGCATTTGGTGAGACGCTAGTAGCTACTGTAGGGTGTCAAGCAATAAGATAGATATAAATATACCAGATACTAAGTTGCTGTGGACCAGCCTGTGGGGGACAACAATCGGTCTCGTGAAGGGAGTCCCTTCACGAGACCGATTATCATAGCGTTTGCTGCAGGGATTGCGGACACCAGATCAACACCGAGTTCGGGGTACACCCACTGCTTCCCTGTGTTGCTTGAACCAGAGAGTGGTAAATACCTGAGGATTGCCGGAAATAAAATAAATATTGAGACCCGTAGGTCTACCACTCTGAAACAGCGTGTCATCCTTGTGCAGGGGCCATGCTAATCTTCTCTGTATCGTTCCAATTTTTTCGTATGCATCCCCCGAAGGGAGCAATTAACTTTCTACCTTCCTCATGCGCCCGAAAGGAACTAAGAATTTTGTTCAGAACACGGGTGGCTGTCACAGTGTGTAAGCAGTAGTGGCCATTAGTGGCCATTTTTCCGCAGGGAATCACGTCCCCAAAAAGGAAGGTGCCAAGAAAGTCACGTTTTCTCTGTCATCACAAAACGGGCATCCCCGAACAACATTCGAGCCCAGTTTGTTTTACTCTTAGTAAGCGCAAGTAAAACAGTCTCCTTTTATAAAAACGTATTTCCTTAATTGTACACATGGTCTTGGTCAGCTTCATATGTTTTTTTAAGTATTCAAACAACTTAACAAAACATTTAATATATTTTTATTATCTAATTTAATCTACATCTTTTTTTGTCTAAGTCGTACTACGGCGCGCAAAAACGGGGTGCGGGTGCGGTGAACGCGTGCGCACGGAGACGGCACCAGTCCTGATGCACGACACGTAGGGAGGCGGGACCCCTCGTGCGCCCCTTCCCGCGTGAATGGGGCGCCACAGGATGGGGCGGCTTGCCCTCGCTTGCCCCCTGTTCGCACGTACAGAGCGGTGCGGCCAAGGGGATGGGGTGTCATGCCCCTCGTGCACGCCCCTTCCGCGCGAATGGGAAGGGAAGGGTGGGGACGGGGGTCACGTGCCCTTCCGAGCCCCTTTCCTGCGTGTACAGGGCCGCGCGGATCCGAAGTGGAGGTGCCGGGGGCGATGTGCCCCTCGTGTGCGCCCCTTCCGCGTGAATGGGAAGAGTCGCATCGGGGGTCGCGTGCCCTTGTGAGCCTCTCTCCCGCGCGTACAGGGTGGCGCAGTAGGGAGGTGCCGGGGCGGCGCGCCCCTTCCATGTGATGGGAAGGGTGGGGCCTGGGGTCGCGTGCCCTTGCGCGCCCCTTTCCCGTGCGTACACGGCGGTGCGGCCGAAAGGGGAAGGGGAGGTGCGGCGTGCCCTCGTGCGCACCTCCTTCCGTGCGAACGGGAAGGGAGGGGTCAGGGAGAGAGGGAAGGTGGTGGCGGATGCCTCGTGCGCATCCCTTCAGTGCGAATGGGGAGAAGGGGCGGCGGTCAGTGCGGGATAGGGGGAAGAGGAGGAGAGGGACTTACCTTCGGGCATCCCATTCGCGTCCCTTTCGTGCTAATGAGAAGGAAGGGGCCGGGGAGAGGGGGAGAGGGGTGCCCTGTGCGAAGCGGGCGGTGGTCAGTGCGGGGTGGGGTGAGGGAAGAAGAGGAGGACTTGTGCACCCCCTTTCTGCACTCGAGCGGTGGCGGCGGTCAATGCGGGGGAAGGGAAGGGGGCGACTTACCCTGTCTGCGCGCGATCGGGGCGGCGCATAGAGGATGGGGGCGTGGGCCGTCCTCTTTCGCAAATGGGGAGGGTGGAGATGGGAGGGCGACGGGGATGGAGGGAGGGGACACCTACACGGCGACACGGCGGGGCGGGAATGATCCACCCAATTGTGTAATGCCACGTACGCCGACGTGGCAGGCACATTTTGCTTCTGCCACAGGGTCTAGAGCAGCCCTTCTCCCTTCCCCTCCTCCTTTCCTCTCCTTCCACCTTTCCTCGTCCCCCTCGAGACGCAAGGCCTCCCCCGCATGTCACGATCACGTGCCACGTAAATTCTCTATTGTGATGTGTTTCCGGATTGTTATCTGATGTTTCAGCTATGTTTCAGATACGTTTCAGATGTGGCTTATATCCGGTCATCAGCTTATCTGATGTTCCAATGTACTGTTCCGTGTTTCAGACGTGGTTTATATCCGGACATCGGCTTATCTGATGTTCCATCAGTTTCTCTGTGTTTCCGTCTGCTGTCGTGATCTGCTTATGTAGGACTGCTGGATGCAAGGTATAAAAGATGTACTGAATAGTTGTAGATACCTTGTTTCAGTCTTGTTCTCGAATATAGCCCACTTCTCCCTCTCTTGTCCTTGAAGATCTCGCTCCCGCGCTTAGTCAGCGCCCGGCCCGGCGCCCCGCATCCCAGACCCTTGCCAGTGTGCAAGGAGCGTCCCTCGGACGGTAAACGCTGCAGAGTCCCTTGGACTATAAACGCCGTCAGGTCGTACAGACCTTAGTCCATCTTGTTGAACGATCCGGGTGATCGTAAAACCGCATTGACCGCCGCCGCCCACTTCGCACACAGATCAGCGGCACCCAATGCCTGCCGCCGCCTGGCCTCCTCCCTCCTCCCCCATCTGCACCCCATTCGCGCGGAAGGGGGGCGCATGAGGGCACGCCTCTCCACGTCGCCCCCGCCCCTTCCCGTTCCCTCTTCGCGCCACCCCATTCACGTGAAAAGGGGGTACGCGACCCTCCGACCCCTCCCTCCTCCATTGCGCGCAGAAGGGGGGCGCACGAGGTGAGGGGCACGCCGCCCCTCTCCCCGTCGCCACCGGCCCCTCCCCTTCCCCCTTGACCGCGCCGCCCGGTACACCTCTGGCCGTCGTTCCCAGCACCTCCCCTTCCCCCTCTTCGGCCGCGCCGCCGTGTACGCGCGGGACAGGGGCGCACAAGGGCACGCGACCCCAGGCCCCACCCTTCCCATCGCGTGGAAGGGGCGCGCCGCCCCGGCACCTCCCTACTGCGCCACCCTGTACACGCGGGAGAGAGGCTCGCAAGGGCACGCGACCCCCGACGCGACTCTTCCCATTCACGCGGAAGGGGCGCATGTAGCGGTGCGACTGCCGCGCTACGTCAAGTCAAGTGGAAGGTTGGCTGAACTGAACCGGTAAGCACACTCAACCTGACGCGGAGACAAGTCACGCGCCAAACGTACAGTCACAGTGGAGAGCGTAGAACGTGAGGGCTTTATGCAAGACCCTAACTACAAGATCACACTGTGGCACGCTGAGTGGAGAACCAAGAGGACAAGTTAGATTGATGGAGTATGGAGGGTACAGTGGATACGCACCTGAGTGGAGAACCAAGAGGACAAGTTGGTTCCACTCAGGACGCTACATGAGGGTTTATATACGCTACTACGGCTGAGCTTGAACTGAGTCTAAATACTATTACTAAGTGTACCGTAAGACTCCCTGACTCAGGAGCTGACGCGTCGTGTCTAATAATAGCGCATCCTATTGTGCTGACTGATGCACATGTCATCGCGCTTACGAGCGGCTCCACTTGCTGAGTAAAACCTAATACAGCGAGTAAGCGTATACTACTAATCATGACGTATATACATTCTAGATCCTTCTAGAGTCTTCCATCTCCTTCCATCCAATCGGAACTTGACTAAACGTATAAGGGACTCTTGTCCCACGATCACGTGCACATGGGTGGCATTCCGTGTGACTAACTGGTATCAGTACTTCAGCCCTTTATATCTCTACCAAATAAATGCGTATAAATACGCAAAAATAAGATAAAAATAATACGCGTCCGTGACAGCGCACATGAGGGGCACATCGCCCCCGGCACCTCCACTTCGACCGCGCGGCCCTGTACGCGCAGGAAAGGGGCTCGGAAGGGCACACGACCCCTGTCCCCACCCTTCCCTTCCCATTCGCGTGGAAGGGGCGCGCACGAGGGGCATGACACCCCATCCCCTTGGCCGCACCGCTCCGTACGTGCGGACAGGGGGCAAGCGAGGGCAAGCCGCCCCATCCCATGGCGCCCCATTCACGCGGGAAGGGGCGCACGAGGGGTCCCGCCTCCCTACGTGTCGCGCATCAGGACTGGTGCCGTCTCCGTGCGCACGCGTTCACCGCACCCGCACCCCGTTTTTGCGCGCCATAGTACGACTTAGACAAAAAAAGATGTAGATTAAATTAGATAATAAAAATATATTAAATGTTTTGTTAAGTTGTTTGAATACTTAAAAAAACATATGAAGCTGACCAAGACCATGTGTACAATTAAGGAAATACGTTTTTATAAAAGGAGACTGTTTTACTTGCGCTTACTAAGAGTAAAACAAACTGGGCTCGAATGTTGTTCGGGGATGCCCGTTTTGTGATGACAGAGAAAACGTGACTTTCTTGGCACCTTCCTTTTTGGGGACGTGATTCCCTGCGGAAAAATGGCCACTGTAAGCAGTAAGCCGCCCGACGAACCGGGGCTTTCGTTTCCGACAGCCACAGTTATGATAGGTGTGTATCCGCTCCGCGTTCACTTCGTCGGGGGATAATATGCTCTCGTTCACACATGGAAAATGTGAGTGCATCGCCAAGCCTGGGCGCCGCGCGGCCACTGGAGCCCAAATTGGAGCTGATGACAGGAAGCACGTGAGGAATGTCTGGGCGATCAGCGCCTCCATGTCCTACATGTCCTAATCGAGTTGTCGAGGCTCTCTATGCAGGTCTACTGAGTCCTTGTCGCATTTCAGAAGCATGCGTTTAATTCGACAGTGGTTACTATAGACCTGATGAAATATCACGACTATTAGTTTCCAGACCGTGGTCATACTAAGGGTCATACTGAACCCGTATCTGACAGTCTATTTTCCAAACGGGAACGAGGAGGCCCATAAAGGCGGTGCTTTAGATAAACGTCGATAAACACCGATCGACTGGTGAACTAGGTGGGTGGACTAGCTGTAATTTTGGCCCGACTTCAAGTTTCCGTAAGGCGTTGACAGGCAATCAAGACAATAATGATCGTGTTACGAGCCCTTCATCACGGATCTCATCTAGTTTTCCCTACACTCCGCCAGTGTGTGCGACTCTCGGTGCACATGTCTCCAGCACATGAACACTAGAGCAATCTCACACATGGTGCAGTCGACTCCTCGACGTCGAAGTGTCGCGCGTCTGAACACGCTCCAGTTCAACAGTGTACGTGCTCAATCAAGTCGATCGGAGTGAGTGCCTAGGACTGTCTACTGTCTAACGCCGAATTCGTCGACACGACGCGGTGGTACCGCATGCAATACATCAGCTTGGCCTTGGCATGATGGGACTAATGATTGCTGTTTTGATGTGGTGTTAGTAGCCCCGAATACCGGAGTCCACCCACTATAAATGGCCGTGGTTTTTAGTTTGTGTTTCTTCAGCTCCTGCTCACATTCGTATTTTCTTAAGGCACTGGTTGGTTAGTTCACAACCTTTTGTCTTCTCTCCCATCGACTATGGCTGACCATTATGCCCTCCAGTCCATACATATTTCTCACACACCCCTTGCATTCACGCCCACATTCAAGCTTCAGTTTCTTATTTCAACGTATTATCTTCAAACATGCACTCTCACAAGACTTTCGCTCTCCTCGCACTTGCTGCCTCCACGGCATCCCCCGCTCTTTCTGCTCCTGTCCTGTACGCTTCTTACTTTTTGGCTCTTGGGACAGCACTTGCTGACGAGGGTCATCACTTTCTCAGAGAGGGCCGCGCCAGTGCAGCCGCTGCCGGGGGAGGCATCGGAAGTATTCTCAAGACGATTGGAACCGGTCTTGGCTTCGGTGCTTTGCCTGTTGTTTTGCAGGACGTCCTTGGTGGCAACAGCACGCGTCGTGACACGCCGCACATTATCGTTGATGGTCTCCCCGTTGGTATCAATCCGCGCGGTATCGGAAGTGCATTCACCAGTTTGCTGGATAGCATCTCGACTTCTGGTTCCATTGGAAAGGTCATCGGTGAAGGCCTTCTTGGCGGCGTGGCCACTGGGGCTGGAGCGATTGGAGCGGGCGAACTTCTCAACCACACCAGGTGAGGGCAAGGCTAGGAAAATTTTGCGATTTCTTATCGTTGTTGGTAGGCGTGAACCTTCGCCATTTGAGTTGCCCAACTTGAGTGGCATTGGGAAAACTATTTTGGGCGCAGGCGCATCTCTGGCTACTGCGGATGTTATACAGACACTTTTCGGCCCAGATAGTAATAGTACTTCGTGAGCACCCTCCCTTTATCTATCGTAATTACCTGATGAACTCATCTGCCGCAGGCGTCGGGACCTCAAGGAGGCTCTTCAGCTCCTCAGCCGTCAGCTTAATGAGCTCGACTGAGTGCATTTTTGATGATATAGACACGATACCACTTGAATGACGTTCAATTACGACTTCCATTACTGATTCCATACGTCGTGTACACGCAGTTATAATCGGGTGTCGATTCAATGTAAGATGGGCATGGTGTTCAAGCTTTCGTATTTTTCATCCGAGAGCTATTATTATTATTTCACGTCGTTGCGAGAGTGTTTGTAACCTCTGAACCGGGAGCTCAAGCTCAAGTCCCTGACATTGATATCAACTTGAAAGCGGATCAACGTTGTGACTGTATCGCTACTAGTAGCAGAAACCGTAAAGGAAGACAATTGAGGTTTTGGCATATTCTTATTTGACTGTGCTGACATCGGCGCGGTGAAATCAAGGTGATGTATCAAGGCGACGAGCCGAAAACATTCATCACTCCTCAAGTCACTCCTCCGAGTCCTCAACTTCTCGCATCGCCCCATAGATTTCAAGGTTCCTGCTTCAGTTGTTACCCAATCTGTTAGATGTAGACCCCGATGCTAGACGTTCGATCATATTTTGTCCCATGGAAGACCACTTAGACCAGGCCAAATATACCAGGCCACTGACAGTTGTGTTCAGCATTGGCACTAAACTGGCCAGTGGCCAGTGAGTGCTATGCCAAGTGATAGTGACGAGCAAGGTGACAAGTAGAACATCATCTCTAGGTTCGTCGGCGGGTCTGAAGTTCTGACTCGCTGACTCGAGTTCCATTCATTCCATTCCCGGGCCGTCACACAATAACAAAAAGGAGTAGTGGCAGCGTGGCCTACGCTGGTATACGGCTGAGGATCGTCCCATCTTGCGTCCCGAATGACCCGTCGATGACTGTCGACTGCCAGTGTATGCTGTCGATAATACTCGATACTATGTCGATGTCGTTCGTGTACAGTGCCTACTCAAGCCGGTTGTACTGTATATGTGAGGTGACACCCGCCTGTAAAGCTGACGTCAGCCCCAGTATCCGATTTTCTCCATGCTCTCTCGTCCACTCAGGCTGTTGTGATAATGTTATGCCTACTACTTGAGGACCTGATTATACGTGCGAGTGCTATCTATACAGAAATCGCCTACAACCGGGTGGGTGGGCAGAAAAACAGAATGCGAGTTGCAATTTACAAGTCAAGGTACAAGTACACGTACTCGCGATACACTTTGTGATACTACTAGGTTACAGTAAGACAAATGCTCCGGCTTAATTTATGGGGCGTTGGCGTGGGTTCAGGGGGTCAATCCACCCATTCCATATCCTCGGGATCGAACTTGGCCTTTGGTTTGTAAGCCCTACCTCCCAACTTTGACTTCTCAGCGTTCATCCTCAGTTCGACAGAACGATGCACCAAGATCTTTTCTCCCTCACGATTTGGTTTCATAATTTTACGTGGCCGACCAAAGTTCACCCTGTGGAAACGAATAGTGTCGGTCACAAGAGGCATCAGTGAGGTACATACGACCAGTGGTGTCCCCGCAGGGCCTTCAAGTCCTCCAGGCCGCGTACACGGTGTCGTAGCGGTATGACCTCCGGGAGCCACCAGATTTTACATATTTTCAACTGGTCATATATGGGGCTCATGGCGTCTTTCAGTTCCTGTTCTGTCATCAATGCGGAACTGCCTTTCGTAGCGGCCATTTCTTTGGACATTGTAGGCAACTCGGACACGTTTTCTTTGGAGCCAACAGTCCCTCGGTCGATGTCGGTGTCCTTGGTGAAGTCTTGACGTAGCCAGGAACCCTCTTTTTCCGTCGGGAATGCAGAACTCTGGGGACTCGGAGTCGGAACGACAGTAACATCGGTTGCCAACCTCTCGGGGCGCGCGCGCTGGGCGATAAATTGTCCGCCGGAGAGTGAAGCCAGCGTGTTCTGGTCCATGCCGGTCCTTCTCAGGGCGTCCTCGCGAAACCGAATTCCAGTTCCGGTACGGAAGCACTCGAGGATCATCCAGCGCAGTGAGATTCTAGCGAGGCTGTTCTCCGTAGAATTTGGAACTGACCCTCCGCCGACGTCTGTGCGCACAGTGTCAGGGCGTCGCAGCCATTAAAAAAAAAAATTAGACGAAAAACGAAACCGGCGTGACAACCAGCGAACCAAACTTCGCGGACATCGGTCTTCGGACGCACTTCGTCATCGTGGTCGTCTTTGCACCTTCGGTGCCAGTGGTTCATCCGGAACGTCGCGCGCCGCTCGTCAAGTGCAAGAGCATGACGGAAAAAACGCACGGCAGTATTGGACGCCGTGAATGGGAGCTCGCGCGGGATAAGGCCGACAGAGCAGACCGTATCCCTGCATGGCGTCGTTTGTAAAACGCCTTGGTAAGCAGAGAACGAAGTAAGTACCAGACGCCAAGAAATTCCACTCCGACATCCATCGAAAAGGCTTCTTTGAACTGCTTGCTTTGCTTCCATCCATCTTTGTTGTCGTGTGTGTACATTCGATAAGCGAAGGGAATTTGTTGGCTATTCCCCGCTGGAAGCAAGCCGACCTGGCGGGCGAAGTCAGGGTGAAGTCCGAGCCAAGCGATTCGTGACTGTCGACCTTGTGAATCATGCCCGCCAACGCTCGTGCGGTGTATGCACCGCGCGAGAAACCGAAGATGCATATCTTATCGCCAGCTCGATCTAGCAATCGGGTGAGAGTCACATTCCTCTATGAAGGGGAATAAGCTTACAGTTTTCCATCAAGAACTCGTAGCCACCTGCGGAGAGCAGTAGGTAAGCTCAAGGGTACTTATATGCACCAAATTTGCATCAAATTAACACGACGTCCCCATAATGTGTGCGTCAAGGTGATTCGCGATGGCCATATTGACGTATTTTTGGAAGGCTGCTCTGATCGGTGTCACGGTTTGAGGGGTATTGAATGTCCCGACGCCAGACTGGGGGTGATGATTCAAGTTACTGTGCAGCCTCTGTCATGGGGCACGTCCGACCGACCTGGTAGTAGACCATCTGCTGGTCCTTGTCCCCCCTCTCCAGGGTAGAGCAAAGCCATACAATATTCGTGTTCTGGAGGTGGTAGTCCTCGGTAAGCGAGCGATACATGGAGAGACAACCGAGCTAGCACCACGACTTACATCTGCGTCGAACTGGTCGCCAGTCCCATCAAAACACAATACGAGAGTGCGTGGCGGTATAAAAGAGCGGTCGTTGGTTCTGGAAAACTATGCCGCCGCTCGACGGAGTTGGTTCGTCTCCACTGCCTGAGTTATGCATCCGGGAGAAGAGATCAAGAATACCAAAACTCGAGAAGCGGCCAGAGAAGGAAAAAGGAATGCAAACCCAGGAGCGCCACTGTCTCCTATTATATGCGCGAACTGAAGAAACGCGGAGACTCTATTGGCCCAAAGCGAGTGCTCTAATACCAGGTATCCGTAATAGAAAGTGGAACCAAATGAGTAACTATCATAACACCATGGGGAGGCGTATCATAGTTTGATGCCCAACGACACTCTCCGAGAATCCCGGTCGCCCCGAAGCCATTAGCAGCTCATGTCATACTAGAGGATCAGCGAGGCGAGTCTCGAAGATCTCGAGTCAATTAGGGAAGGTATTCGATGAACGGAAATGGAGCTGAGTTGACACGGGCATTGAAAATCATATCAATACAGGTTGCTTAACTTACAGTAGCTAGCAGTGTAGTGTGTGGTACGCTCTATACAGTACCATAGTATTTGATTACCACATTGTGTACTCTAAAAATAGGGTGCGAGTAAAATTTCACGTGTATGGTGACGCCACACGTCGGCGTTGTAAATACTGCAGTGAAGACGCTGGGGTCAATCACAAAAGCCGTTTGACTGGCATTAATCTATCCATTCAACGTCCCGAAGATCAAGCCCTGCTTTGGGCGTATACTTCCCTGCTTCCATTTCCGACTCACTAGCCTTCATTCTAGTCTCTACGGAACGATGCACCAAGATTTTTTCGCCCTCACGAGTAGGTCTCAAAATTTCGCGTGGGCGGGCCATATTTATCCTGTAAGTTCATGGCAATCGACTGAACGACTGAACGCAAGATGTGGTTCACGGGAAACGTACGACCAATAGTGCTTTGGTCGGAGATATCCGTGGTACTGCCGCCGGTGCCGTAACGGAAGCCACTCAAGGATCCACCATGCTTTCACCATTTTCAACTGGTCGTGCATCCGGCTCAGCGCATCGGCGCGTTCCTCCTCTTCATTTGTTGCCAGAGTAGAGGCCTCTGTCGTGCTAGCAGTCATCTTTGTAGTTGTGTGGATGTTCAGGTGTCCAGCGGGGACTGTGGGGACTGAAGGTGTGAGAGGCGCTGGTCGAAGTGTCCCTACGTCGATGCCAAGGTTCTCGAGGGCGTTTCGGCGAAACTGAATACCAGTTTGGGTGCGGAAGCATTCGTGAATCATCCAGCGTAGGGATATCCTAGCGAGGCTGTTCTTCGTCTCGTTCGGGACCGATCCTCCACCGACGTCTGCGCAATAACGACGTCAGATTCACAGCGGCTTTTGGCTCGCATAGAAGAAGGAGGGGGGCACCGGAATGACACCCAGCGAACCAAACTTCGCGCACGTCTGTCTTTTTGTTATCGGCAGCTTCGGGGTCGTGGGGATTCCCGGGATGCCAATGGTTGACCTGGTAAGCGGCGCGACGCTCATCAAGCGCCATTGCGTGGCGGAAATGGCGGATGGCGGAGTTAGAATTCGTGAACGGGAGGGTGTGCGGTATCACGCCAACGGAGCAGACAGTATCCCTGCCCGGCGCATCGTTTTCAGATTTCAAGAAGTTTGACAGGAAGGAAAATTAGAAAAGTACCAAGCGCCAAGAAAGTCTACCCTGACATCGACAGAGAAGGCCTTCTTGAAGTGTTTACTCTGTTGCCATCCAAACTCGTCTTCGCGGGTATACATCTCATATGCAAAGGGGACTTGTTGGTGATTCCCCGGAGGTAGCAAGCCTACCTGAGACCTGAGTTGAGAGATCGTCAAGTAGCAATGCTTACAGATGCAGACCTTATGGATCATACCCGCCAAAGCTCGGGCAGTATATGCGCCACGTGAAAAGCCAAATATGCATATCTTATCCATCGCGCGGTCTGACGATCGGTTGAACCATCCATTTATCGATGAAAAGTTCTAGACGGACCCACAATTCTGCATTAAGAACTCATAACCGCCTATATGGAGAATGTGTAAGTTACAGCAAGAGTACACGCGCATCAACGGGAATGACATTACTCATGACATGGGCGCTTATATGATTCGCGATGGCCATGTTGATGTATTTTTGGAAGCTTGCCCGAACTCGTGTCACCACTTGAGGAACACTATAAGTCCCGACGCCAGGCTGTGAAGAGAGGCGTTCTAGACTACAACCACGAGTGAAAAGCACGACAATGAACGGACCTGATAGTACACCATCTGTTGGCTTGCATCGTCCTTCTTGAGCGCCGAGCAGAACTGCACGATGTTCGTGTTCTACGGGCGACGTACCATCAGGAGATGCATAAATAAAGATTTTTGACGTACATCTGCATCAAACTGATCGCCAGTCCCATCGAAGCACAAAACGAAGATACGCTGGGTGTGGAGCGGCGCAGCCCAGCTCTGAGCGCCCAGGGCAGGGCGAGGGAGATGGGTTGTTAAGCCAGAGTTGGGTCGCATCCCAGCGAGGCGATGGGGCGGGGAGATACCGAGAGGAAGAGCGAAAGGTTTCCGAACGGTCCTGAGCAAGTTGGTCCCCATAGCGGTAGTTAGCTGGGTCAGCTGGAGGCGATTTGCTAACGCGAGAAAGCTCATGAAGGTGACACCCCAAGTGAGTGTTCACGGTACGTTGGGTTTTAACATGGGGACCCGCGCTAGAAGATCGGACTGGCCCCGACGAGATCACGTCGTCCAATTTTGATGGCCCGGCGCCTCCGATGCAATTGGATAGTAGGTGTTCGTCGTTTTGGGAGGTGAACGTTGAACGCCCACCCGAGCTGTCCAGGCGGCCCATTCTTATCATCAACGTGGCATATATCTCAGCCTATCAAAAGGATCGTCGAAGAAGTGCCAGACCAGCTAGAAAGTTGCCAAAGGGGTATAGGATAAGCAGATGGTGGCCGACAATACCCTGTGAAGCCTAAGGGAACCTTAAAGTAAGAGCGAGCCCTGATACTTGTTCGGTAGTTCTATTCCGGGGGCGCAAAAGAGAACCCATCACTCCGCAGTCGACCTTCACGCTTCCGCCGGACAATTAGTACTTTTAGAGCAATACTCTATGCAACGTTGTTCGAAATGAAATGTCATTTTCACCTAATAATAGACCATCCTCCCACAAAGCAGGTTTCGTCATTCTTCTTCACCCTGGGCTATCACAGCCTGGACTGGACACAGCTGCGTGCTGCTACCTGCTGTAAGCGCTGACACTATATCTACTGCTCACTTACATTATATCTCGGGCTGCTTGGGCCTCCAGTGATTGGTGACCGGTGACCGATGACCGAGTGCACTCGTCGAGCCTTCACGATCGACTTGCTCTACATGTAGGGCTACTAGGTACTGTATCCAGTGACTGGTGACCTCTGGCCCCAAGTGTGTGTATACAACCTCTTTTGCCTTTCAAGCCGGTCATGCCAGCAGCTGTAGTGCCCACGCACCCTGGGCTATGTCCCACCACGCCGGTTCCAGCTCCTATGTTTCGTCCAAGCACACGTTCCCCAAGAACATTTCTACACGCCTACACCGCGACGACCCGTATCACAACACGGCACGGGTACAGACCATGTTTCTAGCCTACCACACTCGCAGCCTTGTCCAAGTCACCCGACCTGCCTTTCTCAGCGACTACAGCACTCTTCCATCACTCGCGATCACTGGCGCTCCCCTTGCGCTGCAATCATGCCCTTGACAGGGGTATGCAACGACCCTTCTCCTTCTCCGCGCCCCGACGTAACTTCATCACAATGTGTTGATCAGAACAACTCCTGTTACTAACGCTTAGCCGACCTGTCAACGATTATTGGTATTCCCGTCCCTGACTCGTCGGCGACTCAGAGAGTGGTCCACGTCCGGCTATGCGTGGGCGCCAGTAAATCTCACTTAGGGGTCCATATACTCTCCAGACTGTAGAATTTGCAACCCGTGGGTTCTCCCTGCTTTCTACTGTCCCGGAGTGGTCACATCACCTGTAGGACAAAAATATACGCCGTCTTTCAAGGTTTTATACTCAACATATATGTTCCGGAATCAACGCGGCCAGAGAGTGGTCGTCTTCAATTCAGATGAAATGTCCATGGCTGAGCCTTGTGTAGGTTCGATAGAAAAACGCCCCATATCTCGGAGTCTCCACTCCGAGCCTCACATTCAGCAAAAGTAATATCCGATTCAAAAAGTAGAGGTAGGATAGCAAACGTGCCAGTAATCTACAACTAAGAAATTTTTGTGACTGCAATTGCGACGACGACGACGACAATGATTTATGGAGAGAAAAGAAAAAAGGAAGCCTGTAATGCATGTGCTTTCTGATCGGAACTGAATGAAAAAGTCATCCTCATACCCGCACTCCATCATTGTAGATGATAAAATGAAACCAAGACCACGAATCCGCCATGGTCAGAGAGACAGAAAATAAAGCAATTATTAGTAGGTGGAGTAAAATACTGATACCGATGAACCGTTGGAATTAATGCTGCACGTTCCTCATGCTCAGCTTTTATAGGTACAGTATAGATATGATCGCCTCGCCCGAGAAGGGTGTTGACGCCTTCTATGCGTTCCTAAGGCAGCGAGTAGGACGGTGGCGGTGTTGCGGATCCCGGGCCGGAAAATCCAGGGCCAAGTATGAGGCTTTCCATCGCGAGCCCGAGCGGGTCATTGGCGACGCTCGACGGTGGTGCGGCAGTGTGCTCGCCCATCATCGTGCGTCCGAAGAATACTTCTGGCGAGGTGCACGCTGCGACCGCGCGGCGCATGTGGTTCGTCAGGAACGAAAGCCCGACTTGGTACGCGGCTGCCAGAAGGAGTGAGCTGTGCCTGATAATGAGAATGGACAGATGGTAGGTACCGTTCATCCAACCAAATCCTTCGCGGGGGACCATCTTGAAGTCGATACCCTGATTGCCGTACTCGGCGTCGACGAGGTGCGAAAGCCTGACGGCATCGAACTTCTCCGGAACGACGCCGTTAAAGTCGACGAAGGCGGTTGTCATCCTGTCCCCGTGCTCAGTACTGCCTCCTGGATACACTATATGAATAGGGCTTACATATAAAGGAAGCGATATGCGAGGCGTTGGGCATCCTCGAGATAGCCGTAACGCTCGAGTCCTACCCACGTCATGATCTGATGTGGCGGCCTTTCGGTCGGTGGTCAGTAACACGATCACGCTCACCAAGTCTGGAAACTCACCATGCGTAAGGGTAATCCCACTGCCGGTTGGGACGATCGAGGGAAATCTTCCCGCGGGACTCCTCGGTTCCAGAGACCAGTCCACCGAGCACCTCGAACTTCTTGAGAGATTCGGAACTAGTTCAAGAAGTTGTCCATGAGAGGACGGTGTGAAAAGGAGCTTGACGACTCACACAAGCTTCCATCCTTGCTCTTCACTCGCGCACCCAGCCCACATTGGCCAGAACGCCGTGGCGCTTTCGTAAAGGCTCTGCTTCTCCTGCACGGTATCATAGTCGAAATACAGGCTCTTGCTCTCATTCCAGCAATACCTGTCGATCATGTCCCGGCGGAAGTCCGCGCGCGCAAACCACTCCGCGCTGGTTTGCGGGCGGGCGAGCGAGCGCTCGCGGTGCGGGTTCGCGTACGCCTCGACGCTCGGGGGGAAGGGTGCGAGGTCGAAGTCCTCGTCGAGCTCGAGCTCGTCGTCAAATACCTCGCGGATCGCCGTCGCTATGTCGACCTCGTACTTGTAGAGCAGTGATTGGAGGTCGATAGTGCCGAGGTTGGCGCAGCGCTTCTCGAGGCGGTACGTCGTGTCGTGGCCCGACTCACGTACCGCACGGTCGTGCAAGAAATATTCGTCGAGCTCGGGCTCGCGGATCGTCTGGGTGTTATAACGTTCGCTGAATTCGTTGATGGACAGTCCATGCTTCGCTGCGTATGGCTCGATGATGTGTGTGAAGTGCGTCGCCTCTGTCTCGGGAGGGATACCCACACCTTCAGGGCGGTAACGAGAGAGCCCAGTCTTAGGGTCGATGCGGGGCTCCGCAACCCAAATGGTGTGATACTCTTTGATGGCTGCTTGAATAGCGCGCTTGAGCCACTGTCGGTTGGCATCAAGATCCGACCGATCAAGCTGGTTGTAGATCTGAAGGGCCATGTCGGTGAGGAAAGGTGGCTGCGAACGGGCGAGGTAGTAGGAGCGGCTGCCGTTAAGGATCTTGTTGTAGTGTTTAATCTCAAAGATGAAGTGTTCGACGATACCCTTGGCCATCTGCACTTGGCCATCAACGAGAAGTCCAAGGGAGATGAAGTAGGAATCCCAGTTGTACAGCTATACGGAACAAATTAGTTGATTGACAAGCGCCCATCATGGACCGGATCTACGGACCTCGTTGAAGCGAGCACCAGGCACGATGAACGGGATGCCCTTGAGAGTTCGCCCCCCACGCCCGTCATCGACTTCGTTCATGGCAAGAGCCAAAATGCCAGGTTTGCTATTGAGACTCTTGACAAAATGGGGATCGTCAGGATTGTTGGGAGGGAGAACTTGCACGTCGAGGTTGAGATGGGGCTTCTCGGAAGCGATCTTTCTGTAATATTCAACCATTGCAGGCTCGCGATGCGGGACATAGATCCGTGGCTGAATGCGTCCTGTGCGGTTCTTAGGATCCGCGCAGATGATTTCGAGGCCATCGCCATCGATGCGCCGGGTGAGAGAGTGCCAGAAAGAATTTTTGATCATGCGAGAAAGACGATCGACTGGGTTCTCGGTGAGACGAGCTTCATCGAGGACAATCCTCTTCCGGTTGTGATCGCGAGCCAGTGCGAGCTCCTGAAGGAGGTTCGACAGCATATAGGTGCCCTTGGGTGGAGAAGACATCAGCCAAGATGGTGAGACGACATTATAGTAGGGCGCACTCGTATATCGAAAGTCTTGAAACCATTGCTAGTAGCTGTACCAAGCGAGAGAATCTTGGGACCAGCATCCGTGATACTAATTTGGAAGTCGCCATCAGTGTCTTCCTGTTCGAGGACGAGACGGATGGTCTCTTCGACATCTATGAGGAATCGGCGTGGGGCCGAACGACTCTTCTCATCGTGGGACATCCTACGTGGCCTGAGGTGCCAATCGTCCTCGAACACAGGACGTTTGGGGGCGTGTCCACCAGACTACGACGGGGGTCAAGGTAAAACCAAACCATTTATGGGCAGAGGTCGTACCGTGCTATACGTTCTGGAGCGACTGTGATACTCCGTTCCTCCATAGTATTCAGAGGCATCGGCGTCGATGGGACGTTGTTCATGAAGGGGGTCGCCGACAAAGTTCATGCCCGGCGGGTGGGTAAGGGGAGGAGCCATGGTCTGAAATAAAAGGATGAAGATGCAGGGAGAGAAATTGTGAACGCTCTACGATTGTGTGAGGGGAAAGGAGAGGGAGGTGGGTATGAGGAAAGTGAAGGCGAAATGGGATCTGACGTCCGAACAATGAGCGAGGTATTTGTCAATGAGCGGGGTGATGCTCTAGTACTAACTGGGGATGGGGAATATTATATCGATGTCTATTTGACCGGGGCAATGACCCTGGACTTGACGGCGTTAGAGGTCAAGAAGTGTTGGTTGACTTTTCAGTTAGCTGTCCATTTAACTCAATGGCCTGCTTCCGCTGTCGTCGTTTGTGCCGCCATATTGACTTCAAAATTTTATGAGACGGAGACAATTCGCTTCAGCCACCGTTGTGTTCGTACAATTACCGTAAACTTCCTATCGAGGACTCCCATCATCTCCTGATTCCATCCTCGGCCGAGCCGTGCCTAAAAACTTCAGGGTTGGACGTTGGAGTTCCAAGGCACGTTCTGCAACAAACAACTATGCCCACCCCTTTCCACCAAGCCGCCGGCTTTGGGCCGACCAACCTCCAACGTCATCGAGCCGTCTGTCACTCACAAGTAACTTACAGTACATTGTCGGGTAGAACACGGCCTGTACCGCATACGACAGCGCTGTTAATGTTCCTGAGTTAGGGTGTTGTGTTTCTTCTCACCTTACTGTAGTCTTCGGGTTTAGTCCTTTGTCGTTACCTTTACGATATGACTGATTTACTCGTCAACTGCCTGCTTCGTACCTCAACCAAGTCTTCCTACGAACCACGAGAAGCCGTATTAATAGTGCGTTCCAAAGTGAAGGGCGCAAGAGATTGAGTACGTATGTGGCGCATGCAGACTAGGCTAGTCGGCGATTGGTCTGCTCATCGGCTCTTGGTCGACCGGTGGCACTCGTGGCCTGTACCTATTTCTCACGCTCGCGCTGTTCAACCGCAACTGGAAATGAGCTTGACATATTCTCAACTTTTTGCTGCTTCCCTAGTTTCGGTGATCGTGTACCGACTGTTTCAGAGAAGACGACGGCCACCGCTCCCCTTCCCTCCCGGTCCCAAGGGCCTACCGCTGATCGGGAACCTGCGTGACCTACCCACCCAGTATCAGTGGCTCAACTTCGAAAAGCTGGGACAGGAGATCGGTAAGCACTTATAAGGTGGTCCTTCCTTGTTGCAGCAATTAACCAACGATGCTTAGGGTCTGATATCGTTCATCTAGAGCTTTTGGGAACACATTTAGTCGTCTTGAACTCTGAGAAGGCTGCAAACGATCTTCTCGAGAAGCGGTCATCCATATACTCTGACAGGTGTGTCCATACCGTGTGAAAGGTACCGTCATGTAACTCAACATGACGTCTCGTCGTATTTAAGACCTCAATTAAAGGCCCTGACTGAATTGTGAGAAGATCGCGATACGGAAAGCAGAGCCGTCTTCCTGA
Organism: Lactarius hatsudake; assembly: GCA_024734325.1. NCBI lineage: Eukaryota > Fungi > Basidiomycota > Agaricomycetes > Russulales > Russulaceae > Lactarius > Lactarius hatsudake. The sequence goes on from JANSJP010000066.1 coordinate 115,169, forward strand.
CTCACTGACCATGTGCGCAGGCTTGACGCGGGAAGCTGGGTACTCACTTTCTTTCCTTATGGCACCAAATGGAGGACCTGGCACAAGGCATTCTACGCGCACTTGCAGCCATCCGTGGTTCACCGATACCACCCGATCGAAACGAAAGCTAATCAACAGCTGCTACTCAATTTGCTCGACACTCCACAGGACTTTTTGAAGCACCTCCGCCAGTGCGTTATCCGCCTTTTAGGCTCCAGCGGTGTTCCTGAATAAATCCCACTAGGATGGTCGGCCAGATTAGCCTGTCTATAGCATATGGAATCGATGTGGCCCCACGGGATGACCCAAATATCGCGCTCGCGGAGGAGGCCATTCAGGGTTTGTATGTGGCCCAAAACAGAGGTCGCATATTCAACTATGTTCCGTTCTGTACGCCAAATTTACTTAGTGTGAGAGTGGGATGGGTGACCCTTGGACAGACATTCACTTTCCGTGGTGGTTCCCTGGCGCTGGCTTTAAGAAGGATGCCGAGATGCACAAGCGCAAGCTAAATCAGTGCCGGGATATACCATACGAGGCTGTGAAGAGGGCATTGGTACGCATTGTTTTACAACCCCATACTCGTGCACCTAGTTTCTCATAACGGCCAATCAGGAGGAAAACAGGGCGACACCTTCCATCGCGGCATCAATGATCAATGATCTCTCTGAAAAGTCAACACCAGAAGAGACATTTATGGCAAGAGCACTGCCCAGTAACATATATGCTGGTGAGATATTTCTCTCCACGCGTCAAATACGATTGTTAAGGTTCTGATGACCCGTTTGAGGGAGTATCGATACGGTTTGATAGATCCTTTTTGGACCTGGCTTGGTCTGACTACTGTTTCTGTAGACTACGGCGGCGGTCCAGTCCTTTGTGCTTGCAATGGTGCTCTACCCAGAAGTGCAAAAACGCGCCCAAGAAGAGATAGACTCAGTCTTGGGCCACGGCCACCTTCCTGAGTTTGGGGACGAAGATGCGCTTCCGTACCTCAAAGCCGTGCTCTACGAACTATTGCGGTGGGGCCCTCCGGGCCCACTCGGTTAGCGATGAACGACATCAATTATGCAATGTATTTACGATTCGTCATTCCAGGTATCCCGCATCGTCTGACCGAGGATGACGTCTACAATGGTTACTTCTTCCCCGCCGGAAGTCTGGTCATCTCCAACGTGTGGTAAGCCCGACTCCTTCCCGCCAGCGTCCCACGCCTGCTCACGTACTCACACCACTCGCTTATATCTCTCAGGGCGATTTTGCACGACCCAGCGACCTACCCAGAACCCTCGAAATTCAAACCCGAGCGCTTCCTAGATGCCACTGGGCGTGCACAGTTCCCAGAAGCCGCCTTCGGCTTTGGCCGCCGCAAGTGCCCGGGCCGCGCCCTCGCATGGGACGCGGTGTGGCTAGCGACGGCGAGCATGCTCGCCGTGTTCGAGTTCCTTCCCGCAACAGATGCCGACGGCCGCCCTGCCCCGCCTGCGCAGGAGTTCACCACGCGGGCCATTTCGTGAGTTCTCGGTCCCCCACACGGGCGCAGGTTGTGCTGACCGGGGCACTGCGGGCGCACTTGTTGTGATGTGATTTTACAGGGGTCCGATGCCGTTCGAATGTACTATCAAACCGCGGTCGTCGACTGCGAGGGAGGCGGTGCTTGCGCTACATCTTGACTGAATCGAATTTTGAACTTTGTTTCTTTCAACTTAGAAATGCGAAAAAATGATTTTTCAAAATAAAGTTCTTTTACCCTACTGTACCATCAAATTAAAAAAACCCTCTTACCAACTGAGAGCTAAGGAGGTCCCCTAAACTCTCATTGGAACAGTTTCCCAAAAATAGTGTTGGAGGAGCAGGGTTTGCAGTGGTGGGGGTTGAGTGGCTTATATAAGGGGTGTAGGTTCCTGATTTCTTCTGCCTTGCCACATACAGTACGACAGCGCTGTTAATGTTCCTGAGTTAGGGTGCTGTGTTCTCACCTTCTTACTGTAGTCTTCGGGTCCAGTCCTCTGTCCTTACATCTACGATATGACTCTGATTTACTCGTCAACTGCCTGCTTCGTACCTCGACCAAGTCTTCCTACGAACCACTGGCACGAGAAGCCGTATCAATAGTGCGTTCAAAACTGCTAGGGAGCACCTTAGCGTTACGACCCCCCCTTAGTGTAGCTTGTTCACGCTGCGTCCGGTCTGGGCCTACGGCCTACCAACCGGGATATAAATGGTGCGTTCAAAAGTGGAGGGCGCAAGAGATTGAGTACGTATGTGGCGTAGTCGGCAATGGTTTGCTCTTCGGCTCTTGGTCGTGTGTTATCATCTCTTTGACTGGCGTTGTTCAGCATCTAGAAATGAGCTTCACATACTCTCAACTTTTTACCGCTTCCCTAGTTTTGGTGATCGTGTACCGACTGTTTCAGAGAAGACGACGGCCACCGCTCCCCTTCCCTCCCGGTCCCAAGGGCCTGCCGCTGATCGGGAACCTGCGTGACCTACCCACCCAGTATCAGTGGCTCAACTACGAAAAGTTGGGACAGGAGATCGGTAAGCACCTGTAAGGTGGTCCTTCCTTGTTGCAGCAATTAACCAACGATGCTTAGGGTCTGATATCGTTCATCTAGAGCTTTTGGGAACACATTTAGTCGTCTTGAACTCTGAGAAGGCTGCAAACGATCTTCTCGAGAAGCGGTCATCCATATACTCTGACAGGTGTGTCCATACCGTGTGAAAGGTACCGTCAGGTAAACTCAATATGACGTCTCGTCGTATTTAAGACCTCAATTAAAGGCCCTGACTGAATTGTGAGAAGATCGCGATACGGAAAGCAGAGCCGTCTTCCTGACTCACTGACCATGTGCGCAGGCTTGACACGGGAAGCTGGGTACTCAGTCTCTTTCCGTATGGCACCAAATGGAGGACCTGGCACAAAGCATTTTACGCGCACTTTCAGCCATCCGTGGTTCACCGATACCACCCGATCGAAACGAAAGCTAATCAACAGCTGCTATGCAATTTTCTCGACAGTCCACAGGACTTTTTGAAGCACCTCCGCCAGTACGTTATCCACCTTTTAGGCTCCAGCGGTGTTCCTGAATAAATTCCACTAGGATGGTCGGCCAGACTAGCCTGTCTATAGCATATGGAATCGATGTGGCTCCACGGGATGACCCAAATATCGCGCTCGCGGATGAGGCCCTTCAGGGTATGTATGTGGGCCAAAACAGAGGTCGCATATTCAACTATGTTCCGTTCTGTACGCCAAATTTACGCAGTGTGAGAGTGGGATGGGTGACCCTTGGACAGACATTCACTTTCCGTGGTGGTTCCCTGGCGCTGGCTTTAAGAAGGATGCAGAGACGTACAAGCGCAAGCTAAATCAGTGCCGGGATGAGCCATATGAAGCTGTGAAGAGAGCGTTAGTACGCATCGTTCTACAACCCCATACGCGTGCACCTGATTTCTCATAACGGCCAATCAGGAGGAAAACAAGGCGACACCTTCCATCGCGGCATCAATGATCACTGATCTCTCTGAAAAGTCAACACCAGAAGAGACATTTATGGCAAGAGCACTGCCCAGTAACATATATGCTGGTGAGATATTTCTCTCCATGTGTCAAATACGATTGCTAAGGTTCTGATGACCCGTTTGAGGGAGTATCGATACGGTTTGATAGATCCTTTTTGGACCTGGCTTTGGTCTGACTACTGTTTCTGTAGACTACGGCGGCGGTCCAGTCCTTTGTGCTTGCGATGGTGCTCTACCCAGAAGTGCAAAAACGCGCCCAAGAAGAGATAGACTCAGTCTTGGGCCACGGCCACCTTCCTGAGTTTGGGGACGAAGATGCGCTTCCGTACCTCAAAGCCGTGCTCTACGAACTATTGCGATGGGGCCCTCCAGGTCCAATCGGTTAGAAATCGACGAAATCAATCATGCAATGTATTTACGATTCGTCATTTCAGGTATCCCGCGTCGTCTGACCGAGGATGACGTCTACAATGGCTACTTCCTCCCCGCCGGAAGTCTGGTCATCTCTAACTTGTGGTAAGTCCGACTCCTTCCCGCCTGCGTCCCACACCTGCTAACATACTCACATCACTCGCTTATATCTCTCAGGACGATCTTGCACGACCCAGCGACCTACCCAGAACCCTCGAAATTCAAACCCGAGCGCTTCCTAGATGCCACTGGGCGTGCACAGTTCCCAGAAGCCGCCTTCGGCTTTGGCCGCCGCAAGTGCCCGGGCCGCGCCCTCGCATGGGACGAGGTGTGGCTAGCGATGGCGAGCATGCTCGCCGTGTTCGAGTTCCTTCCCGCGACAGATGCCGACGGCCGCCCAGCCCCGCCTGCGCAGGAGTTCACCACGCGGGCCATTTCGTGAGTTCTCGGCCCCCCACAATGCACAGGTTGTGCTGACCAGGGCACTGCGGCGCACTTGTTGATGTGGTTTTACAGGGGTCCGATGCCGTTCGAATGTACTATCAAACCGCGGTCGTCGACTGCGAGGGAGGCGGTGCTTGCGCTACATCTTGACTGAATCACCTGTCGTGCTTTATCCATCTTTGGGGTACAAACCCCCTTTAACGGCTATTTGATCCTCCGTCTATTTACTGAATGGCCTACCTAGCCTCGCTTGGGCCGATTATCATGGTAATACTATTGACACGTTTCTATTCGACGATGCTGAGTTCTCAAAATTGAGCAGTTATGATTTCTGTGTTTCTGCGTTTTGGCGGTTGAGGATTTTCTGCAGAGAGGGCGTTGGAGGGAGCATAGGTAATACCTGTGATTGTTTGTCTTGTACGAATGGTACACCTATATCTCCATGAAAAGTCTTACGGATGCTTAACTCTTTCGCTTGCGATCCGCGGGGCGGATGTCGAGTTCTGGACCCCTCGCTGCGTGGCGTTATGCATTACGTCAGGTTGGGACCGTCGAAGTCCAAGTATGGCGAACAAGTTTCGGGAGTCGGTAACTCTAGATTTCCGGACTAACATTACACTGTGGCGTTCGACAGCCTTGCGTTCCCGTGGCAAAACTGCTATTTCACTGTTCTATTTTCATCTAATATACCCATTTTCTCGTCGTGCAAGCAACAAAAGAACACCAGACACTAACTTTCTTAGCGAATGAGTGTCGTGGCCGTCCGAGTCGTTTGGGCCAGATATCATCCGTTTCGGTGAGACGCACATAGTTCAATTCCGAGGATGCTGCGAACGGTCTTGGAAAGACCATTTGTGTACTCTAGCAGAGGAGAGTAGCCGCCCAGACTCGGCTTGCAGTCAGCTTGCAGTGGTCCAGATGCCCGACTACAGCTGGCAACGCCCAAACGACGCCCCTGCATGAGGGAACTGCGAGAAGACGAGAATAACAGTAGCAGGTTCGCCTGATTCACAGGTTTGATTCTTTTCCCATACGGAACAAACGAATCGGTAGTATGCCTTATCAAACTTCTGAGTAAGAACTTAAGAAGTTACCTGCTACTGGGCCGAAAAACCTATTAATATTCTGCAGCTCACGTCAATTCTTCTTTTTGTTTCATGAATCTTCGGTGACGACGCAGCTGGATATCTAGTACCACGATCCAACTTGGATATCTCGACCACTGGGCGGTCAATCACCGGAGCAGCGGACCATATTTGAACACTCTTCTTCTCTACTAGCAGGGGGTACATGGTACGATGCGTCCCATGCGAGAATATTGTCACATCACACCACACTCCTGTCTGAGTCGATACCAGGCTTCACAAAGTGGCAACACGATAGGATGGCTGCGAATAATGGGACTTGTGCCTCTCACCACAGGCGAGCGAGGGTTTGGAAGGAGCCGAGGGGGCCGAGCGCAGGCCCCGAGCGACCAGCCGAGTGGGCTCCAGCTGCGTGAGTACAGTCGCTTGCAGTCCATCCTTGAATTACTACAAGCCGGCTGAACGGATTATCGATCATCTGAAGGCAGATTGATCCAAATGGATGTCCCGATGGAGCCTGTGGTGACCAGGTGACCAGCATCGCGTAAGTTTTGTTGGAGGCCGTCACATGGGGGACTCATGGGAACCTGGGTTTTCAAGTTGCCGTGCGCCCCAAATTTTTTTACACGCCCGTTTTGCAGTAATCGATCGCGTGGACACACGTTTGGCCGATGGGCCTATACACCGTGACCCCGATCCGTCTACGGTAACTTACAAGCAACCCAGATCGACAACTGAATGCGCGTAGCGACTACAGTACGGCTTCTTTTTTTTTTTCGCTCATGCATTTTTTTCTCCAGTTTTCTTATCCATGAGTGGAGGATTGTCAGTGTTTCGGTGCGGTTACATGTAGGTATATGCAACAAAACATGATGTGGAAGCAGTCCAGCCACAATCGATGTTTCCATGTGACCTCGCTGTATGTTTAGTCCCGCGTTCATAGCGAAGGGATGGTTCATGGGATCATGGGACCGAAAATTGGGCCGCAATCTGATTGTACTTTCCCAGTGAAGTTGCTACCCCCATGAACCAAGTGGGGGTCCAAAGCCCCAGCGATGTCGAGTTGCGGAAGCGAGGGGCCTCGTGGTTGAGCCTATAATAGAGCCAACCAAGTTGGTTACTCGTACCCACGCAATATGAGGACGTGGCCACAAACGTGAGGAATGGAAGAAATTCATCCCTGGTACCATTGCTCTGAGACGATGGAAGGGAGCCGGGCTTTGCCAGTGGATGCATCCGCGCATGAATTTTCTTCATCACCTGTAAGCACGCGATAGCTAGTTGTCGGTTTGTCCTATTACTCCTCTTGGTAGATTTTTCTACTTCCCTCTCTAGCACCATGTGAGTCGCCACCTGCAGATTGCTATATTATTCATTCGTACTCACCTGATCCAGGTTGTCAGTTAGGAGGGAAGGTCGTGGTTGGAACGACCGTCAGAGTAGCCTGAGTACCCATCTTGGTGGTACCCATGATGGGAACGCCACGACTGGGATGTCCGGGGCCACAATCCCATCGGACGTCCAGTTGGTATCCTGTGACGGAAGTAAGTTCTCTCATGTCCCAGGGGTCAATATGATCACAGAATCGTTTTGAAGGCTATATGTCCCCGAGATATGGCCTTCAAAACCATCTAGTCGGACTTGCGCCTCTTTGTGCCCAGGCAAGAGTGGCTTCCGGGTCGTGAGGGAAAAGCTCTTAATTGAGAACTTTTCCCTCACGATCTGGAAACTACTCTTGCCCGGGGACAAAGCAACACCACTCCTACTCAGTGGTTGGGTATTACCCAACAGCTGAGCCTACACCATCTCACAAAGCGTCCAACTAGAGCGAAAGGACGTAGGGATCAGTAGTGGCTGCATTGGGATCATTTGGCGATTTGTCGGTGTCAGTGCGAGATGTAGTGGGATGTATGGAAGATATTTCGAGAGAAAATGGGCAGAGGTGGCCCTTAAGAAGTTCCGGAGATTCCACAAACTTGAAGGCCTCGCTTACAAGCTCAGCGGGGGCGACCACAGCTCTGACCGCCCATGCGCCCACTGGTATGCCGGCGTCATTTCGGGCTTCTCCATTTCGCTTAGACAAAGCCTCTTGTGCCCAGCTGAGGTTAAACCGCAATCATGGTCTTCACGCACCAAGCTTCTTGATTGCGTGGCGTGGGAGACGGACTGTGAAGCTGTGAAGACTCTGATGATGTTGAGGCAATCGATTTCCATTCTCGGACTGATTACTTTTCTCAGATTGTTTTGATCTTGGTATCCATAAACACATCGCTCGGTATAATTACTTGTACGATACTTTTCCCCTCCTCAGTTCGTCTTGTACTCGGACGCTGAGGAGGTAAGCGCAACCCCCCGTCTCTTTAATTACCTAGATGTCTCCTGACTTGATACTCTGTAGATTCATCAGGAAAAACCCAAACCCTCAATTTATGACAAAAGAGTATATTTCAGTCATTTGACGACAATTGAAGCAAAAAACCCAATTGTCTAATATTGTCATTCAAAAAAACGATGAACATTTGAATTTTTGACATTTGTTTTTTGACCACCAATTTAGGACATTCCGTTTATTGGCACAAAATTGTGTACAGGTATTGACAATTGGGTGGTGACCAACTGTGAATATGGTTCACATTTTGCACAATTGAGTACATTGCGGTCTCTTTAGAGCCTTAGTTGTGCACACATGAGATGAAACTTGTGAAAAAAGGCTCATATTATCATTAAATTGACGAAACGCTGCAAGAGCAAGAGTGATTTATATACAAGGAGCTCGTATCTACTACCTAACCGCAAACCCAGCGATTGACTGTCCACCGCCGGGTCATCAACAAGAAAGCCCACAAGCAAAGGTGACGAGACTGACATCATCCGTATACATCGCAAGGGCAACCCCTTTACCTTGAAGTCATACACACTCAACGTGGTCGGCTCACCGCCGCCTTGCGATGTATACACGAGCTGGAGCTTCCCAGGACCGGGCGCGACAAAGTCCGTCACACGATACTGGTCTCCGAACGCGTAATGGCCAATGACGATGGGCTTGACCCACCCGTGGACAGGCCGCGGGATGCGTTCGAGGATGACCGGCTCGCGGAAGACTGTGCCGCCGAGGATGTTGCAGATCTGTGCGCAATGCAGTGCCACGTCAGCGATGCATACCGTGCCATTGGGCGAGCGCCACATCTGTTTGAGCTTGAACTCCTTCACGCGTGCTTTGTCCGGGGTGATGGTCACGCACTTGATACTGACGTTATACTTGAGGATCGCCTCCGCGGATTCGATCGTCACCTGGTCATCAGTCTACATGGGCAGCAAGGAAGGTGGTGGTACGGCGGGTTGAAACGTGGTCAGGTCACCAGATGGCCATGCAGTCACAGGGATGAACGACGTGCCGTGTCGTGGTGCTCGAGACCGAGATCAAAGTACTTGATGTCAAGTTGGAGATACGGGAGGATGAGCTGCTGCAATTCAAGGACACGTCAATGTTCGTTGTAAGGAAAAAAAGCGAGGACATCGAACGCACTTCTTCTCGGATCTTCTCGGATTTGATACTGACGACTGCAAACAAGAGTTAGTTTGGACAAGTGGGGACGGGTGATGAGACACGAAGCGAAACAGTAAGCTTTTGGCGAGGTGATCAATGTCGGCATTGGAATCCATTGCGGCATGGTGCGGGTAGCAGGCAAAACGGCGAGAGTGAGTGAGAGTAAGAGGGGTATGAGGTGAGAGATAAGGGATGAAGGAATCTCTGTGAGCTACCTTTGACCACCACACTGTTTGTTTTCCCATGATCCCCGGGCCCTCCTAGTCCGCATCATTTTTACCGTCACCGGGAGTAGGTGGCAGGGGAGGGCCGCCGCCGAGCGTCGCTGCGACCCTGGCTGACAGCGGGCCACTCAGAGCATTCGCCTGGGCTTGACGGTCGGCCTCGATGAGAGCATTGAACTCGCCCTTATGCTCGCGGATGTACTTCTGCTCCTCCTGGTAGAAGTTCTGGGCCTCGCGGCGTTTGGCCTCGAGTACGTCAAGGGAAGCGGAGATGCATGCTATAATTTTAGGTGAGTGAGTGATAGACACAGTGGAAGGACGCTGAGAGTGCTGACCTTCTCTGAGTCGCTGGAGAAGAGAGAACTGACAGTGAAGCCGCCGCTGCTCAAACCCCGCGTGTCACGGTACGCGCGGAGTGGACTCTTACTTACGGACATGACCTCGTTAGTAAGGAGTAATGTGTCATGGACAGGTAGATCAGTCAGCGAGTAGCACAATCACATGCCGATGTGGCATGACTCATAATTAGGATAGCGGTAGTAGGGTTCGAGCTACTTTAGCTATTCGTCGCACAGATTGGAGAGGAGCTTTAAAGCTGCCTCGTACATGTATAAATAGTGGCTCGATAAGACCAAGATACGCCATCTTGGTCTTCTTCAATCACCACTCCCTTATCATCTCGTTCACGCGTGCTTCACTTGCCTCCTCGCGCAAGTCGACTCCATCGATCATCAGATTACCTAGTGGCGCGGATCACCCTAGTGTACGAGAAGACGATCACGTGCTCTTCATAAGCGCCGTGTATCTCGTGGTCATCAGTCACGTGACTCCGAAGACGTATTTCGCTAAGTCGTGAACGCCCTTTCGCAGTCCAAGTCGGACTAACGCCAGTGGTGGCGTTACATTAAGACCAAGATCCCTTCATCGTGGCGTTCACAACCCGAGAACAGTGGAGAAACTTCCAAACCTACTCCCTCGAACGCAGGGGAGACCGCAACGTACCAGAACAATTCCTAGGAGCTGCCCGGTGGAGAGAATACTGAGGAGAGACCGGCTACTTCGTAGATTTTGCATCGGGGCCAACCCGATACCGCCCCGTTGAGTTCAACTTTGATAACTTGTGCTGGGTTGAAGTTACGTGGAACCCTATAGACAATCGATATGACGCAGTACGACCCGCAGGCAGAAATTACAACTGCGACATCGACGCCCGAAATTTACCCACCAGGGAGCAGTGGGGGCGCATCGACGGACAACCAGAGGAAGAACCCAGTACTTCCGAACCCAGAACCCCCGCACCATCAGAAACCAGCGGAGAAGACGAGGACACCAACGCAGACAACGGATCGGATATCGAAGAAGTAGTCCAAACAGCTGAGTCCCTCCGTATCAACGAACCCGAAACAATCCACGTACAACCCCCGGCAGACATGGCAACAGCCACCGTCACTAGAGAAGAGCTCGCCGTCGAAGAGATACGAAGAATTGCAGAAGAAGCCGAGGCGCACTTGCAACCCATCAACCCGGCAACAGGACACCGCATGACGGCGGACGACGCCGCTATATTCAGAGCGGTAGGGCCAGACATGCCAGATCCACCACCAGGAGCAGGCGGGCCGCCGCCACAGAGAAGGCCAGGAGGAAGCTTCGGCCAAGGACCACCAGGAGGCGGGGGAAGACAACCCCAGTTCGGAGGTGGAGGGGGAGGACATCCCTTCGGAGGAGGACCACCACCACCACCGCCCCCGGCAGCGGGGCCACCCCCGGGAGCACCCCACGGGACAGACAAGTTGATCGGGGAACCCCCCAACATATTCAGCGGGAATAGAGATGAGTACGAATCATTTCTCACCCAGTGGCACATCTACTGGGGACAAAACGCAGAGGCGCCAATCATGACCAACGTCTACCGACGATGCCTACTATTTCTAGGGTTCATCAAAGGATCACAAGTCTCCAACTGGACGCTCGGATTCCTGCAGTGGCTCAACAACGAATTACATCACGGACGAAATCGATATGACCCCTTCTTATGGGACACTCTGACAGCTGGATTCTCAGACCGATTCTCCAACGTGCTAGAGCAAGAACAGGCACAGGCCACACTAGCCAAAGGGTTTAGAATGATAGGGGACGATATCGATTCGTACGTCACCAACTTCGAACAGCTCGCACGGAAAGCTGACTACCGACTCAACGACCGCCAAACACTGGATCGATTCACGGCGGGACTGCCGAGGACCCTATTCACAAAAATCTACGAACTCGATGACCCCCAAACCTTCAACGAATGGAAGGATGCCGCCTTACGCCGACAAAAACAGTACATCCACCTACGTGCGAGACTAGGGCTCAACACCACAACCCCACGAAACACGCCGCAAGCTCGACCAAACCAAACACGCGGATACGCGCCACAATGGGCACCACCGCGATTCCCGCCACCGCGTTACGACCCAAACGCAATGGATACCTCAGCAGACCGCACCCGCGCCCGAGTCGCGGAGGTTGGGGACCCCAATAGAGGGAATTATCAACGACCGCCATTCCCACCTAGAGGAGGCCCAGGGCAAGCAAGAGGAGGCGGTCAGCGTCGCGACATGAGGGAAGTCATTTGCTACAACTGTAGCAACCCTGGCCACTTCTCACGAGACTGTACGCGACCCAGAAAGCCGAGACAGTCGTACCAACCACGCGCGAGCACCAGCCGAAGTGCGGACACCGACTACCACAGTCAAGAACCAACATCCGCTCGCCGCGCCGAAGCAACCCCCGAGGAACAAGCAAAAGACTGGATGGATACCATTAGGGGGGCTAGTGACGAGGTGAAAGACCTCATATTCAAGGACCTATGGACCCAAGAGGGTTTTCAGGACGCCTAAACCCATCGGCCTGGGTGAGGGCAGTTAATTGTAACTCTGTAATCATGACTCGCTACCGTTCGCTCCGAATTCCAGTCTCGATTCGCACCAGTTACTCCATGGCCGACATAAAAGGGCTTGTTGATTCAGGCGCCACCGACAACTTCATAAGACCCGCATTTGCGAAACGAATGGGTCTCGGACTGCAAGCCCTCGAAAGACCCAAGAAGATATGGAATATAGATAACACCGAGAATAAAGCTGGGTCCATCACTCACTTCGTCGACCTCGACGTCCAAACCAAAGGGATTAATAAAATCATGAGATTCCTGGTTACGGATATCGGAAACGAGGACCTAGTTCTCGGTTACCCATGGCTCGCCACCTACGAACCCACCATCAGCTGGACTCACGCCACCATCCACGAAGGCGCACTACCGGTGGTACTCCGCTCAATTAACCTGACGGGTCCACGAACTACCATAGCCGGTGCCATCACCCAAGACGAAGCAGAGAACATCGTCCAGGAACTAGAAGAGGAATGCCAAATACGCACGACGGCCACCGAATTAGCCATCGCCGCCAATCAGAATACCATCGCGGCTATCCTCCCCGAACCATATCAACGCTTCGCAAAAATCTTCAACGAGGAGGCCTCCCATCGATTCCCACCATCGCGACCCTGGGATCACGCCATTGACTTCAAACCCGGCACCCCAGCAAGCATCGACTGCAAAGTCTACCCCATGTCCCAAGACGAAGACGGTCAACTGCGTAAATGGCTAGACGAACAACTCAACATGGGCTACATACGACCTTCAAAATCACCCTACGCTTCGTCCTTCTTCTTTATCAAAAAAAGGACGGCAAACTACGCCCGGTTCAAGACTATCGAAAGATCAACGCCTGCACAGTACGTAACCAATACCCGCTACCGCTCATGTCGGAACTCATCAACGACCTGGGGAATGGGCACATCTACACCAAACTCGACGTGCGGTGGGGCTATAACAATATACGAGTCAAAGAAGGCGACGAGCCCAAAGCAGCCTTCAAAACAAAATACGGACTCTTCGAACCCCTCGTCATGTATTTCGGACTCACCAACTCCCCAGCCACCTTCCAGAATATGATGAACGACATCTTTGGCGACGTCATCCCCTACTACGAAGCACGCGGAACAATCATACGGGTCTACATGGACGACATCGGCATTGCCACGAACGAGGACGCTGGCCTACAGGCCCACATCGATGCCGTCAGCGCAGTCCTGCAAATCGCACTCGACCACGACCTTTACTTCAAGCTCGAGAAGTGCCTATTCCACCAACCGCGAATGGATTACCTGGGGGTAATCCTTGAAAAGGGGGTAACTCGCATGGACCCTGTCAAAATTGCAGGCATACGCGACTGGCCCACCCCCACGAAGGTACGCGACGTACGCTCCTTCTTGGGCTTCTGCAATTTTTACCGACTCTTCATTCGCGGTTTCGCCACATACGCCCGAGCACTGAACAAACTCACGCGTAAGGAGACTGACTGGACCTGGGGCAAGGACGAGGAAAAGGCCTTTCAAACCCTCAAGCAACTCGTCACTAGCGAACCCGTACTCGCACACCCCACCTTAACAGACCAGTTCGAACTCGAAGTAGATGCATCAGGATATGCGGTGGGCGCAGTACTTCTACAAAAGAAGAAAGACGGAAAACGACACCCCATCGGTTACTTCTCCGCCACCTTAAACGAAGCAGAACGCAACTACGACATCTACGACTTGGAACTTCTGGCCATCGTCAAAGCCTTACGACACTGGAGACCATTTCTGGCGGGCTCGCCACACAAAATCAAAATTTTCTCCGATCACCTCAACCTCACACATTGGAAATCGCCCCAAAAGATAAGTCGACGCGTAGCCCGAGAAGTGCTCGAACTCATGGAATACGACTTTGAGATCCATCACATCAAAGGGACTAACAACGGACGCGCCGACGCACTATCCAGAAGACCCGACTACGACAAAGGAGAAAGAGACAACGAAGGAGTCGTAGTACTACCCGAAAAGGTATTCGTACGAGCCTCGACGTCACAGGTGCCGGAAGCCCACGAGCAAAACGAAGACATCCTACGTCCCTGGATAGATCCACACAAACTCAAACGGGTTGACGGAACATGGTACCGACAAGGAGCAAGGGTGATCACGGGAGGACTAGAAGCGATTCGCACCATCATAGCCAACCATCACGACCCCCCAGTATATGGACACCCAGGAATCAAACGAACGCTGAGAATCATCGAACGAACTCACTGGTGGCCACAGATGCTAAAACACGTAACCGAGTACGTCCAAGGTTGCGCGGAGTGTCAACGCCACAAAGTCAACAACCGTCCAACGAAAGCGCCACTGACGCCAATCACCCCAATAACCGATGCTAAGCCGTTTGAAGTCATAGCCCTCGACTTCATCACTAAATTACCGGTTTCGCAGGGATACGACTCCATCCTCACGGTAACGGATCACGACTGTACCAAGGCATCCGTCTTCATCCCCTGCAACGAAGAGATATCGGCGGAGGAAACCGCTGCGCTGTACGTCACCCACATATTCCGGAGATTCGGATTACCGGCGAAAATTATCAGCGATCGTGACCCGCGCTTCGCGTCAAAATTCACGCGCGAGCTGTGTCGAATCCTGGGGATTTACCAGAACATCTCCACCGCTTACCACCCCCGAACCGATGGGCAATCCGAACGCACCAATCAGTGGTTGGAACAGTACCTCAGATTCTGGGCCAACGAGCGCCAAGATAACTGGACGCAATTTCTACCCATGGCAGAATTCACGCATAACAATTGGCCGCATGAATCAACAAGGAAGTCCCCATTCTCACTAATGATGGGATATGATCCGCGCGCTGATTGGATCGATAAGCCCTCTCCCATCCCGCTAGTTCTCACACGGCTCCAACAATTCCGAGAAGCACGGAAAGAAGCTCAGACCCTTATCAAGAAGGCCCAATCGCTGTGGATCAAACACCGAAATACGCCCAAATACCAAACAGGGGATCAGGTGTGGCTAGAAGGGCGACATCTCCAAACCAATCAACCGACCGCCAAGCTCGCGGCACGACGGCATGGACCCTTCAAAATCACACGCGTTCTGTCACCAGTCAACTATCAGCTTGAACTTCCCACGCAGTGGAGCATCCACCCCGTGTTTCATATCGATTTACTCACACCCTATCGCGAGACACCCCTGCATGGAGAAAACTTTCAACGCCCACCACCGGATCTAGTCGATGGCGAAGAAGAATACGAAATCGAACGGATTCTAGACTCGAGGCACTTCGGCAGAAATCGGAAACTCCAATATCTCGTGAAATGGAAAGGCTACCCCGACTCGGAGAATCAGTGGGTCAACAAAGATGACGTATTTGCAGACGAAGCCGTAGCGGAGTACGAGCGGAGTTCAACAACCGCCAGAGCACATATAAGCAAGGGCAACGACGCTAAGTTTCCCCCATCCCCTCACACTGGATTCCACACTCAATCAACCATGTCCATTCCCACTCCCGCTTCTTCCACCACTAGTGCTCCCCGTCTCCAGGGAGCCTTCACCCATCAAGAACTCTCTGCCGCCGTCAACAACCTCGCCGCCGTCGAGGACGTCGACAACCCCAACACCCCCGCCACTTACTGGCTCCTCAACGACGACGGCCAGCGACTCAACTCCACGCCGTACACGCAAGCCGAAGTTGATAGGCTTCGCGCGGCTCTCCGAGACAGTGAGTCTGCCTCACCTGGACCTCTCCCGGTACGAGTCGAGTATTGGGTCGAGACGGGCCAAGACTCCGGCCACCATGCGCTGGGAAGACTGGAAGGAGACGGCGGAGCAGTGGAGGCGCGAGCAACTGGCGATGGCAGCAACAAGGAGAACACGCCTCCTGGAGAGGAGGCGGTTGTTCGACGCGATGATGCGCGACAAATCCAAGAGCAGCCCGAGCGGGAGTTGAAGGAGTGGTATCCCGATGAGCACCCTTTCATTATCACTACCACCGACTCTGACGACCCGCGCGAAACCCCGTACACCCTCGACACGGTGGGCTGCCCCCTCTACCGAGGCGCCCTGCGCATGGACGTACCCTCCTCATCACACCACGCCGCGGTGCTCAACCGCCGCCTCTCCGACGCCCGCTTCGCCCCGTATGGTTACGTTCACAACCGCGGGGAGAAGTTCGTCAACTTCCCCATCACGGACACTCAAGGCGTCACCACTCAAGCCCCCTGCGTCCAGGTCATCATGACCGCCGACCCCATCGTACTCGCCCTTGCCGCCGATAGCGACAAGACCTTCTCAAAGCCGCTGTATGCGGAACCTCAAGTTCGGGAGCGGGGCAAACCCCAGTATGGCGAGCTCGAGACGCACGCCCTCGCCGCCGGACACGCCAATCAACATCGCCTCGACACGGCGGTCAACGAGTTGAAGGATGTGGGGCTCAAAGCTGAGTTACATCATTTTCGAGCCCTCAAACGCGAGGCTGAGCGCGTCGAACAGCGGCTTCACGCCCTCGCTCAAGCCCTCGGAGGCCTTCAAGGCGACGTCGCCCGATGCAAGTTCCGCCTGGAGATGGCGGACATCCATAACCGAGTAGAGGCGGTGCAGGAAGGATGGATAGGGGGTATTGGAGCTCCTCGGCGCCGTGGTCGTCGCGGCTGAAAAGGGGGTGATGTCACGGTACGCGCGGAGTGGACTCTTACTTACGGACATGACCTCGTTAGTAAGGAGTAATGTGTCATGGACAGGTAGATCAGTCAGCGAGTAGCACAATCACATGCCGATGTGGCATGACTCATAATTAGGATAGCGGTAGTAGGGTTCGAGCTACTTTAGCTATTCGTCGCACAGATTGGAGAGGAGCTTTAAAGCTGCCTCGTACATGTATAAATAGTGGCTCGATAAGACCAAGATACGCCATCTTGGTCTTCTTCAATCACCACTCCCTTATCATCTCGTTCACGCGTGCTTCACTTGCCTCCTCGCGCAAGTCGACTCCATCGATCATCAGATTACCTAGTGGCACGGATCGCCCTAGTGTACGAGAAGACGATCACGTGCTCTTCATAAGCGCCGTGTATCTCGTGGTCATCAGTCACGTGACTCCGAAGACGTATTTCGCTAAGTCGTGAACGCCCTTTCGCAGTCCAAGTCGGACTAACGCCAGTGGTGGCGTTACACCGCGTGTACACAACCAACGGTGTCACGGTTTGTGTTCACCTTTCCGCCTCCCCAAGCCTTCCACTCCTCGATGAAGGCTCTTTTGCTTTCCGCCTCCTTCTCAGCGTACTTGAGCGGGATGTGCTTATGCCTTAAGAATCGTGTGCACGTCCGGTGGTTTGTAGATGCCGATAGCGGATGGCCCATCAGGTGAATAATGGCGCTTTTTGTTGCCAGACATCGACACGGATGTCGGTGCCTTGTGGTTAAGCCAGACTGTGAAAAATATACAGATTATCCATTAGCCTGAAGGACAATAAGTAACGCACCAGGATTTTTGAGGGCTGCTTCCTTCGCAGCACGTTTGGCTAGTGGTAGAGTAAGGACGGTGAAGGGAATATGTTCAAAGTAACTTACGTCTGACTGTGTCGGACTCTGGAGCCATCTTTCAGAACAAGCACAAGACGGAAGGGTACAGTACGAGGCGGTATTGCGAGTGGAGACGCAGAAGAGAGGAAAGATGGAGTGAGTGAAAGGAAAAAAAAAAAAAGGAACAAACCGCCATACGAGCTAGAGACTCGGAATATATAGTGCGAGACTGTATTGAATTGGGGCACCGGCATGAGTTAGCACCGAACTGTAAATGTTTCAAATGTGCCCAAAGAAAACAACGCACCCGTCTCCCTTGCCGGCGTCACGCCACCGTCATGGTCGTCCACCGTCGCGCTATCCTCACCATCACCTCTGTTGTAACCGTCCTTGCCATTACCACCGTCCTCGCCGTTGCTGCCATCGTGGTCGGTGTAGCCTATATGTTGTGTTTCGTCCCCGTCGTCGTTCTCACCTCGCCGTGATTGTTGTTGTAGCGCCAGTTGTCACCTTATTGTGGTCGTGGCAGTGGCGGTGGCGGTGGCAGTCGGGGTCAAAGCAGCCGAGGGAACGACCAATCTCCCATACTGGGAAACCTGGTAGAGTGATTGATTAGAGAAGGAAACAGTGTTGCACGTATCCGCGGAATATAGATGAATTAGATGGTCAATTAAGGGGAAGGATATTACGCACCGAAGTTGTCGTCGAACACACTTCGGTGAAGAAAGCCATGGGATCCTCATTGGGATTCCAGATCCAACAGCAGGCGATCTGGGTAAAGGGAAATGTGCATCTATGTAAACGGCCACGGGGGTGGTTTTCGGTAGCCGTTTTGAGGCATTCGGCTCGGGTTGCGTCGGCGAACATGTTTGCTTTGCCGTCGTTGTCGTGGTTTGCGGCGAATGTGGCTGCATGGGTTGGGGAGCTTGTCACCGTCGCTGCCGTCGTCCAGGTGTGCACCAAGGTGAATGGCATCGCGATTGGCTGAGTAACCGCGGCCGTCACCATCATCGTGACCGTGGTCGAGGCATACACTACGGCACTGAACTCTACTAAGTTATGGTCACGGGTTCCGGCGTTTGCCGGTTCCGTTCACCAACGACTCCGACATCATACTGTGCGCCTCAAGTTCGTAGACGCAGTTGCATGAGTTACCAACCGTCACCAGCCTGAGCGCCCCGCCCATGTATGGTTGCAGTGGCACGGCCTCCAACTACAACGACGGTGGCAGTAGCGATGGGTCCGATGGGATGTCATCATGTCACTGATGTCAGCAAGACGACTCGGATTTTGACAACAACGCTTGTCGTCTCCTCGCTGTCATGGGGCGTGTGACGATGACGGCAGACAATCCCGCCACTTCAATGATGACGTGACCGCTGCAACCGTTGCTCACCGCTCTCACTCGCAAGTACTCACAGTACTCACAGGTCGCCTCGCAGCACCCCCCGCTTTGCGTGCATGGTGCACCCAAACTCCACCCCCGACTTGGCTCCAGAAAGACTTAGACAAGATTTTTTTTTTCTTTCTTTCTTTTTCTTCTCATCTCGGACCAGTGCAGGGCAACATGACGCTGCTACCGTCCCCTCCCTCGCGCGCACTGAGGCCACCTCAGCTCGCCGACCACCACAAACACTCGCGGCACGCCGCTGCACCCTATCGCCCACATAACGACCCACCAACCTGTCGCCTCTAACCACCACCACCAGTCCGCCACCCCACATGACAACGAGTGTGGGGTGGCAACCACACGGCGGTGATGGCGACAACAACATCATCACGACGACTGCTGGGACGGCCGCAACCACTGCGATGGCGAGGGTAAGGCGGCGATAGCGAGGGTAGGACGATGATGGCGAGGGTCAGGCGGCGATGGCAAGGGTAAGGCGACGATGACGAGGGTAAGGCGGGCGGCAGGACGGCAGCAACGACGACGAGAACGGGGGTGATGATGACGACGACGACTGACTCAGAATCGAGAATGTACTTGAATATAATTATAATAGTCCCCTAGTCCTGTCGCAAAAACTGAGAAGTGGGCCTTGTTTGTGTGAAAAACCCGCCACAATCCCCTTCCACCGGTACGGGTTTTCGAGGGGTAGGAAATTGCTACCCGGACCCGTACCCGTGACAACCCTACCCGTGACCCGCACGGGTTGGCCATACCCTTTACAATCCTAGAGGCAGGTGAGTCTCATTCCCGAGACGAAGCGACGAAGACGCGTTGGCTGGAGATTTTTATTATTTTACTTTATGTTTCGCTCTCTACGCGTATGTTACTATCATTGGCTCACTTCCAGGGTGTACCCTTGGTCGTTGAATTCACCTAAATTGTGCATAAGTGTGCGCCAATTCAAACAGTTGACGCCAATTCAAATACTCAACCTAACAAATGAGACCAATTGATGAAAATGAGCTAAAATATGTGTTTTCGGTACAACGGACCGAAATGAGCCCAATTGAGAGTTGGGGTTTTTCCTGATGTTCTTTCTAGGTTTGTTTATGAATAAAGTTCGTCTTGTACTCGTACGCTGAGGAGATTCTTTCTAGGCTCTAACCCGGACTAGTCGACGTTTTTCTAGAGCCTGAGATCTCCGCAGGGTCTGGCACTGGGAGCAAGCGAACAAAATGCCCGTCCAGGTGAATCACTTCCAAATTAGGGATGGCGAATTTTGTTCGGCCTCCGGCACCGACAGTTCAGGATTCCGGTCATCCATTCCGGTCATCCACACTACATAGGCCGAGGGAAGAGAAACTCAGACTAGAATGGCCACCTCCCAGAGGAAGGCCAGGGAAACCTGCATGGGTACGAGAGTAGGTAGGAACCATCCAAGAGAAGAAAAGACGGAGCAGAGGCGCGTAAATATGAATCGTGAAGAGAAAAGAAACTCACAGGGCCATGCAGGGCTGCCCTTGGGGCCGCTGCCGCGAGGCAGGGTCTAACTTAGGTTGCACGGAGAGAGCATCTTCATCCCGGATCGGATCAAACGGGCCTGTTAGCCTATCTGACGATGCCCTTGCAAGATGCATCAACCGAGGGTTTTTAAAAGGATGCAATTCCAATGGAGTTCTGCACTGCTTCGGAGAAAGCATAACAAGAATTTGAAATATTGTTAAAGTGATTGTTTGTTCAGACAAGTCACGGACGGTATACCTATCCATGAAAAGTCTCATATGCCCAACTCTTTCACACGTGTGGGCGGTTAGTCTACCGCTTACAGTATATAGTTGACTGGCAACTGGTGACTGGTAACCACATCTTGTACCCATTTCTCACGCCGTGTGCTGCTCAACGGCCTGAGCCTGGACAACTGAATTTGTTCTCATTACTCACTGTACCAGTAGTCAGTGGCCCCATTTCTTCAGAGTCGCCCGGCATTTCTGGAGATGAGCTTCACCTACTTCCAACTTTTTGCTGCGTCCCTGCTTTCCGTGGTCACGTACCTATTATTACAGAGAAGGCAACGGCCACCGCTACCTTTCCCTCCCGGTCCCAAGGGCCTGCCGCTGATTGGGAACCTACGTGACCTTCCCAACGAACCTGGATCATGGCTTAAGTACGAAAAGTTGGGACGGGATATCGGTAAGCAAATTATGGTCTCCTTGTTGCGGCTGCACTTCATCGATCGATGCTTAGGGTCTGATATCCTCCATCTGGAACTTTTTGGGATGCATTCGGTCGTCTTGAACTCCGAGAAGGCTTCAAATGATCTGCTTGAGAAGCGGTCATCCATATACTCTGACAGGTATGTGCATGTCATGTCAAATGTACTGTACCCAACCTATCGCATCTAAGACCTCAACTAAAGACCCTGACTGAATTGTGAGAAGGTTGTGATACCGGAAACAAAGCCGCCGCTGACAATGTGCACAGACTTGACTTGGGAAGTTGGTCGCTCAGTTTCTTTCCGTATGGGAGCAAATGGAGGGATTGGACCAAAGCATTATATGTTCACTTGCAGCCAGCCGGGGTTCACCAATACCACCCGGTCCAAGTGAAGGTTGTTCGACAACTGCTGTCCAACCTACTCGATACTCCGCAAGACTTCTTGAGACACATCCGCCAGTGCGTCATCTGGCTCTTAGGCTGGCTCTCACGATATTCCTAAATGAATCCCACTAGGATGGTCGGCCAGGCTACTCTAGCGATAGCTTATGGCTTTGATGTGGACCCACAAGATGACCCAAATATCGCACGGACGGACGACGCCCTCCAAGGCATATCTGTGGCCCAAAGCAGGGGTAGCATATTCAACTTTGTTCCGTTCTGTACGCCATATTTGCTTTGGGTGAGAGCGCGATGGATGACCCCGAGCTCCTTGGGACAGTAATCCACTTTCCGTGGTGGTTCCCTGGTTTTAGCTTTAAGAAGGACGCCAACATATATAAGCGCAAGCTAGAACAGTCCCGTGATATACCATACGAGGCTGTGAAGAGGGCATTGGTGCGCATTGTTCTACAACTCCCATCCAGGTTCAACTGTTTTCTCTTAACGGCCAATCAGAAGGAAAACAGGGCGGCGCCTTCCATCGCGGCATCAATGATCACTGATCTTTCTGAAAAATCAACACCGGAAGCGATATTTATGGCGAGAGGACTGCCACACAATATATATGCTGGTAAGATATTATTTCGTGTGTCAATTACGAACGCTAAGGTTCCTGGTTGGCCCATGTGAGGGGGTATCGATACGGTCTGCTAGATTCCTTTTGGACCTAGCTACAATCTGAATGCTTTCTTCAGACTACGGCGGCGATTCAGTCCTTCGTGCTTGCGATGGTGCTCTACCCAGAGGCGCAAAAGCGCGCTCGAGAGGAGATAGACTCAGTCTTGGGCCATGGTCACCTCCCTGAGTTTGGGGATCAAGATGCGCTGCCGTACCTCAAAGCCGTGCTCTACGAAGTATTACGATGGAACCCTCTTGCCCCCCTTGGTTAGATCAATGTCACCCTTTCGTAATGTGCTCACGAGTTATCATGATTCCAGGTGTCCCGCACCTTCTGACCGAGAACGATGTCTATAATGGCTACTTCATCCCCGCTGGGAGTATGATCTTCTTCAATTCTTGGTAAGCCCAAACCCTCCTTCCCGCCGGCGTCAGTGACACTGTAGCCATCCATACGCTCACACCGCTCTCAGGGCAATATTGCACGACCCAACAACCTACCCAGAACCCTCGAAATTCAAGCCAGAGCGCTTCCTCGATCCCGCCGCGCGCGCACCGCTCCCAGATGCCACGTTCGGCTTTGGCCGCCGCATATGTCCGGGCCGTTTCCTCGCATTGGATACGGTGTGGATAACAATAGCGAACATGCTCGCTGCGTTCGAGTTCCTTCCTGCAATAGACGCCGACGGCGGCCCCGCTCCGCCTGCGCAGGAGTTCATCTTCCTGCTCGCCTCGTGAGTTCTCAGCCCACTTGCATGCGTGTCTCCCCCCTTTCCTTTGCCTGGACGCTTGTTGCGTTGTTGCGTGATGCTGACTAGGGCGGTGCCGGCGCTTGTGGTGCGCTTCGCACCGATTTTGCAGCGGCCCGAAGCCGTTTAAATGCACGATCAAACCACGGTCGTCAACCACGAGGGAAGCGGTCCTCACCGCGCTTCACGACTGAATCGCCCCTTGTTCTTTTTCCATCTGGTTCCATCTTTGGGGTACTAGAAACCCCATGAGCGTTGTCGACTGGTTTTCCGTCTATTTGCTGTATGGCCTCAGCTTACCTACTGTTTTGTACCGCTTGTATGCATCTCCATCCTTGTACGACGTGATAATACTATTGACATCCGTGTCTATTCGACGATGCCTTGGCTGTGGATTCTTAAAAGGGTGTAATCCTATTCTACGTTTCTGGGTGCTGGCAGTTGAGGAATTTCTGCAGAGAAGATCTTGGAGAGAGCATAGAGAGCATTGAAATAGCTGATATTGATTGTCTCCGACAAGTCACAAACGTTATACGTATAACTCCATGAAAGTTCCACAGATGCCTGACTCTTTCAGACGTGTGACTCGCTGGTCCGCGGAAGCTGTCTGGACCCGGTCCCGTCGCTCAGTGGGAGGCACACTGGTCTGTTTCGAGTTAGGATGGTCGAAGTTTAAGTATGGCGAACAGTTTCTGGAGTTGATAACTCTAGATTTCCAGCCTGAGGTTGGACACGGATGGGGAACCCGCCAAATACTGGCAGCTTACACATAACGAGTGAGGGCGAAAAATGGGTAAGCGCAGTTTACTTAGCGAATGAGCGTCATGGTCGTCGTTCAGTCAGATATCTGAACGGAGCCCCTGGGTGATCTATGCGAAGACAAGAATAGCCCAGGTTTTCGTGAACAGGCCGCCTGGAACACTGGCAAACGAGTTAGCAGTGTCATATCAGGCCTCTCAACAAGATGATACCGCATCTAGAGTCACGCTACTGGGCCAAAAGGCTATTCTGCAGCTCGTGTCGTTCTTCGCTTTGTTCGGGGGTCTTCTGCGACCAAGCGGCTGGGTCTCAACCCCGATCCAGCAATCACCAAACCGCCAATCACTGGAGCAACTTGAAAGACAGAACGTGAACCAATCTTCTCCCTGCAGAGATACATGGTATGATGTGTTGAGCGCCAGACTATTGACTTTTCTCGTCACCACCCCGGTGTCCTGTCCCTTGCAGGCCTCACAAAAGGGGAAAGATGTTGGATGTCTACGAATGCCTGGTGGAACTTCGTATGCCTCTCACCGCAGAACGGACGAGGGTTCGGAGAGATAGAGTGAGGGAGATCTCCGAGCAGCCAGCCGACCAGACTCCACTCGCCGGCGCGAGTACAATTGCTCGACGAACATCCATGCACACTAGATCATAGCAGAGACGACACTTTCGCCCACCACCGTGACACATAGCCTACGTCAAGTTTTCCCCTACTCCTCCTTCCTTTGTCACCATCGAAACAAGCCACTGGCAGACAATGCCGTTTCGACGCAGGCCTAAGTCGTCGTAAGGGGAGTGAGGGGCTGAAGGTGATGAGCGATGGTGAAAATGTGGTGACACAGTGTCTAAGGGAAAGTTTGTAACTTATTCGTTGCGGCGTCGGAAATCGATTCACCCAGACAAAAAAAGAGCCATAACCCGCGCAACCCGTGGTTCGGGTACGGGTTTGCCTCTGCTGGTAACTCGGTTGCCGGTCAAATCATTCACCTCAGAGAACGAGAAAAGTGAGATTTTGTTCCACCTTTTGATTGCATGCATCACATCTCCCCAAATCAGCCATAGGTGGCCCTACTGATGTTTTCTAACACCCTAGCCCAACAGAATTATGTGATACCCATCGGCATCATCGGGATCTGGAGGTCAGGGTCCTTACATTTTACGACCTCTCTGTTTTTGTTGTCATATTGTAGTCGAATTTTTGAATAGATCTTTCCTTATTCTTATGATCTCATATCTACAGATGCTACTTCACCCACTGTATTTTTTGGAGGCCGAAAAGACAACGGGAATGTGGTGATCTACCGCAATCTTTGAGATTTGCATAACCCTGCTCGTTTGCATCACTACTAATAATAGTACGCCTTAACAGCCCGCGGAATGAAAACGTATATTTTTTTTAGCCGATGCCGCAAAAGTTCGTTGCAGAGCCCTCGCCCTGTTGCACTCCCGTCACGCTGGACACTACTATGCCCAACCCAGCCCCCCAATTATATCTCATTGTCTGATAAACAGAACCTGCGGTTGTGCTCTCCAATCTCCGATCTAGTACCATTCGAGTTCTCTCCCAGTCCTGAGATCCGACCGCAAACTGACCCTCCTGCCTTCTCTATACCTCACAACTCGTTGTGCCGTAGACACCGTCTCTGTGACCTCCTGTAGCCATGTGCTACCGTTGGATCACTGTACTCTTCCTTCTTTCCGCTGTTCCTCTTGGTAGCATTGCGACGTCACGTTGGGAAGACAAGCGCTCGAAACACTCCTGGAACACTATTCCGGTCCGGAGAATTGGGAGTGCCTCGGCCTTCCAACCAATAGCTGACACCATGATCGATCTCTACATCGCGCTCAAGCCCTACCGCGAGAATGGCCTGGTAGACGCGCTCAATGAGGTCAGCAATCCTGGACATCCAAGGCACGTCTCCTCCACTATCCATTCTCTACGCATGTTCTCACGTGTGCCGCTACTTCGGTACAGATATGGCATGCACTTGTCTAGGGAGCAAGTCGCTGATATTGTCGCTCCCCACCCAGATACTGTCCAACTCGTCCATTCTTGGCTCGAGCACCACCGGGTGACTTCCTCCTCGGTCACGGTGACACACGGCGGCAGTTTTCTGACCGTCACCGGGGTGTCCGTTTCCCAGGCCAACGACCTGCTCGGGGCGTTATACCAGCTCTATACGCACACCAAGACGAACGAAACTATTGTCCGCACACTTGGCTACTCGCTTCCTGTAGTGCTGCATGGGCACGTACAGGCAGGCACCTACGACGTTCTTTTCCTCCCAACTCACGCCGTGGCAGATACCGCGCAAGCGCTCCGACGTGGCTGAAATGGGGCCGGGGGAGCCGCCATCGGGAGACCCCGTGACGATGCGGTCGAACCGCCGTATTACCAAGGTGACGCGGGCATTCCTGCGCTGGCTGTATAGTACATTCGCCTACGTACCCAGTGCAGCGGACCGAAACGTGGTCGGGGTTACGGGATATATTAAGGAGTACCCGAGCCAAGCGGACCTGACCTCGTACATGCGCAAATACCGCCCAGACGGGACCGATGCGACCTATTATGTCGAATCAGTCAATGGCGGCAAATACGACCCGAAAAACCCGGGAAAAGAAGCGAACCTCAACGTTTAGCTCACTGAGAGCATGACATACCCGACCCTGCATATTTTCTACAGCACAGAGACATCGCCGAACGGCGATATTTTCCTTACCTGGTTGAACGCCGTCCTCAGCCAACGGAACGTCCCGCAAACGATCACCACGTCGTATGGCTCTAGTGAGAAGTTTTACCCGAAGGACTATGCAATACAGGTGTGCTACCTATTCGCGCAGCTCGGCACGCGTGGCGCCAGTATCCTCTTCGCAAGCGGCGACGACGGTGTCGGCAAAGGTGATTGCACCGCCCGATTCACTCCTGTCTTCCCCGCAACCTGTGCGTGTGGCTTTTCTTATCTACCCGCAGGCAGTGCACAAGCGCAGGTACAGGCGGCTCACCACACGGCCACATATTCGCAAGTCCCTACGTCACTGCCGTTGGCGGAACGACGAGCTTCATGCCAGAGGTCGCAGCCAGCCTCTCCGGTGGCGGTTTCTCGGAATACTTTGTGCGCCCAGGGTACCAACAGCGGGCGGTGTCCACGTTCATTGACATCCCCGGCCAGCAGTATTCTCAGGCTGGCCGCTACAATTGTGTTCACGTGTGATCTAATCGGACAGGAGACAACGGTGGAAGGAACAAGCTGCTCAGCGCCAGTACGTCTCTCCTTCTTCCCCCTCTCTACGCCGTCCATCCTCGAGCGTCACGCCGGCCGCCAAAGTACAGATCGTGGCGGGAATTATCTCCCTACTTAATGACCACCGACTTTCGCAAGGCAAGCATCAGCTCGGCTTTCTGAACCCCTGGCTTTATGGTGGTGGCCCCAACGGCTTCAACGACATCGTGTCTGGCTCGAACCCGGGTTGCAATACCAATGGATTCTCTGCCATCGTCGGATGGGACCCTGTACGTCCCACCGGTCTTGTGTCTATTCGTTTCGTCGTTTGCTGACGCTGGGCCCCGTAGGTGACAGGTCTTGGGACGCTTGACTTCTCGCGACTAATGAACTTAATGCGCACACTTGACCTGAGTTCTTCAAACCCACCAGAATAACTAGTCAGAGAGATTGCCCGAGTTATACGCCGTCACGTATGCGCCGTGACACTATTTGTAGACCAATTTGTCAAGCAATTTGTTGCCAATGGCTCGAGTTACCGTGAATCCATGTTTGTTTATATCGGATCATTTGGATGCAAGATGCAAGGCTGACATAGCAGTTGACCCTGATGTGGTTCATGAAGGATTCAATCACCCTAAGCAAGTGACTATGTTAAAACCAGGAGTCCCTTAGCGGTAGGGATTGCCACGGGTTGGCAAAACCCGCACAGGTAGCGGGTAGTAAGTGTTTGCCAGGTACTATATGGGTCAGGGTAGCCGTTTCCCAACCTGTGCAAAACCCGTACCCGTAGCGTGGGTATCCACAGATTTCCCAACTTGTGCATCACTCCCAAACCCTCCCTTTTCACCCAAGTTTTCCCCAGTTCTTTGACTTAGTTGGTTCATTCTCACGATGTCGCACCACATCGCTATCGATTCTTCAAAGTTGCACTTTCCCCAATCCCATCCGAATCTTTCCATCCATCCACATACATACATTTCATTACTCACCTTATCTCGGTACATTGTACCAAAGGGAACCAACGACAACGATGTAAGCATCCCCCGGCTTGTCCCCCGGGCTCTCGGCCTGGGCCCAAAATCGCACGTTTTCGGTCTTTTCAGTCTCGGTCCGGCGGCACGTGGCTTACCTGCCATATCGTTTTGCACGGTCACCGGTCACCGCTCGTTCTTCCTCCACACACACACTCCCCCCGCCCGCTGTCTCTTTCGCCCTTGTTCACCCTCGCCTCTCGTCGCCATGGACCACCGTTGACACCACTCCCTTCGCAGATAGCTCGCAAACCGCTTGTAGACAGGCCGCGCCTCCCCACGCCTCGTGCCGTCCTTGTCCATCCCTGTCTTTCATCGCATCGCCCATCCCTTTCAACCTTCGGCTGTCTCCAGCCACCCTCAAGGTGTCGTCAGAGATCGCGCGGATCGTTGCGCTCGTCGTCAGACTTGGAGGAGGATGGTATTGTCGTGCGTCATCGTATCTCGTTCCCTTTTGTTCGTATAGCCTCTTTCCGTCGCTTCCTTTTACCTAGATGTTCGTTGTTCGCCTGACTCGTGTCCGCGCCCATCCCCCTTTGACTCGCTTGTGTCCGTTCGCTCTCGCCCTGTCCATCGTACCTTACCCCCATTACTACCTACTTGTCTGGGTAGCTATTGTTCTGCATGTATATAACCTTGCTCCATTGACTCGCAAATATCAGTCTAGTGTCGTGTTTCCCCCTTTCCGTCTCGTCTACCTCTGCGTGATCTCGGTTCGAGTCAAGCCCGCCGCTCGGGCACTCCTACTCAGTTTATTCGTCGTCGCCTCGCCTAGTCTCGCCGCCTTGGACGGCATCGCCTCTCGTCTCGCTCTCGCCTCGCGACCAGCGAGTGGTCCTTGCACTCCATCCTTGAATTACTACAAGCCAACTGAAGGGATTATCGATCTGAAGCAGATTGATCGAAATCGGCGCCCAGAGAATGGAGCCAGGAGAAAACCGGCACCAGGTGACCAGCGTTGCGTAAGTTTTGTTGGAGGCCGTCACATGTAACTGATCAGACTCGCAATTGAGTGCCATCATTCGTCATTGCCACATCAGTAATATGGCTACAGCTCGTATGTACTATGTTTGCGTGCCACGAAGTAATAAAATAGAAGCTTGCATGAGAGAACTAAAACATTATGGTTATGGAGGGTATTTGGATGGTGGAGAGGACGTATAAGTAACATAAGAGAAAGGATGTTTGCACGAGAAGCTCCGTTGAGGTCTCGGCGAGAGAATGAGGTCAGATATGGCTGGTGCAGTTATGGGTAATATAGCATGCGGTATCCTAGACTCCGGATTATATGGCAGTGCACAGGCGTAGAGCCAAAGCGACACAATCAACCGAGGAGTCCGAAGGCGAAGGTGATGATATGTATAACAGACGAGAACAGGTGGCGTGGTGTGACCGGCCACCGGTCACTGTGTCATGCCCAATAATTGATACACAGGATCGTCCCGAGGTGTGTCTGGATGTACTTCAACCTTATTCTCCCAGAGGGCGGCCGAAGACCTCGATGGATCAAAGCCAGCAGGATCGGGGAGTGACCCACCGGTACGCGGTTGCCAGTCAGGAGCCACGACATGAGAAGCGGCGACCAGCGACGGGACCATCGCCAAAAGCCCAGGCCTAAAACAAGGAGATAAATCAATTAACGCTGTGCTCCTTGACGCGGTGCCACGGCACTTACACAAGACGCGGGCCACCAGAATCAGGGAACGCAGAGCGGCTCTTGCGCACAAACGACGATCCGCGCATGCGGCCACCGCGGAGCTTGGCAAACGTGCCTAGATTGTCGCGGACCTGATCCACGGCGAACGAAAAACCTGGCTCAGCGCCTGGACGAGTAGTAGGGAGCACCTCTGGTGTTGGTAGCAGATGGACCTTCTTGAAGAAGCGAACAAAAGGCTCGTTGGGCATCAGACGGATAAGAGCACCAAGAGGAAGAGAAACACAGCCAAGCGCCAGCGAGATGCCCCATTCCCTAATGCCCATACGGGTGACGTCGAAAGCTGCCCCACCAACGAAACAGATCAAGACTTGTACGGCAACCTCTGATGGAAGATTTTAGTCATGCTACACAGACGGAGGCAAGGGGACAAACCAATGATCGTGATGGCCATGAAATACCAATTCTTCGATATGCCCTCAAAAACGTTCAACTTTTGGTCCAGGCGGCGGCAGTTGAATGAATTAAATATCTGCGCGAACACAAACGCATTGAAAACAAGCGTCTGCACGATGCCATCGTGATGCTTCTGTAAAGTAGAATCGTCGACATGATGGAACCCAAGGATTTGCGAGCCAAGGAAATGGAAGATGATAATGACGATAATCTGATAGTTTGCCTGGCCTAGAACCTGCTTCAACATGTTAACGGTGAACAATGGGCCCGTCTGCTTTTCGGGCTTGCGATCGGGGACTAGGGAGGCCGGGTCTGTCACAAGCGCAAGCGTGGCAAAGGTATCCGTGATAATGTTGATCCAAAGCAATTGAACATGGCTCAATAGGGATTTTCCCTCCCACGACGCCAATGCCGAGACCAACGTGATGACGACGACTGTAATGTTGGCTGAAAGCCGAAATTGAAGAGATTTGTACACTGCATCGTTGACGCAGCGTCCCCACACAATAGCATTGACGATTGAGGAGAAGTTGTCGTCCATCAGAACGATATCGGATGCTTCTTTGGCTACCTCGGTACCGGTGATGCCCATGGAAAATCCGACGTGAGCAGTCTTGAGCGCTGGTCCATCGTTAGTACCGTCACCAGTGACGCCGACGACATCCCCCAGTTCCTTGAGCGTCTCGACCAAAATCCGCTTATCCTCAGGAGAGGACCGCGCGAGGACTTGTAGCTGTGGCACAATTGCTTTCATGACATCTGGCGAGAGTGTCCGAAAATGCGGTCCCTCCATAACGATGCCCCCAGTCGTGTAGATGCCACATTGTTGAGCAATCGATCGAGCGGTCAGTACATTGTCTCCTGTGCACATTTTCACGCGAACCCCTGCCTTGCCGCAATTGGCCACAGCCTCCCGGACATCTGGACGGAGAGGATCCTCGATGCCGGTGATGCAAATGAGTGTCAGATCAGTCGTTAGGTCATCGAAATCAACCTGTTCCACCGAGTTAGGTATCAAACACTAACAGGGACGGGTCTACTCGCCTCATTCTTGTCCAAAAGCCGCGTTCCTGGAGGAGGCCAGTGGGGAAAGTCGCGGTAGCACAGGGCGATCGTGCGTAGCGCTTGGGATGCGTAGAATGTAATGGTGCGTGAGATGTTGTCCTCTTCCATTTCCCCGATAGGCATTGTCTCAACTTGGTTGCTACCCAGAGCCTTGTTTGCGCTGTCACGATACGCTACCACATGACGCGTGCATTTTCGCGCCAATACCTCACTCGCACCCTTGATGTACAGACGGTGACTTCCGTCAGGAAGCCGCACTACGCAGCCCATGGACTTGCGATCACTAGAAAAGGGGACCATCTGAATGACGATGGCCGAGTCATGAGTGTCCTTGTAGTTCGGCCAGCCGAGCTCCTTTGCGAATGCAAGCAACGCCGTTTCGGTCTTGCTTCCGATGAACACTGGCGCACCGCTTTCGGGGTCCACGTCTTCAAACGCAGTCGAGTTAATAGCAATAGCCGCATTGAAGAGATCCTTTAGAGGGTGCGAGAGAACTGTGTCAAGGTCGGCCAAATCGACGGCGAAGTCCTTCGCATTTGGACCGTTCCGCACTTCACCGCCTGTCCAACCGCGATTTTCTTCAAGCCTCCGTACGAACTTGGCGTGGACGCCGACGGAGCCAGCAACGACAGTCATCTCGTTTTGGGTCAGGGTCCCGGTCTTGTCGGTGCAGATGACCGATGCGTTCGCCATGGTCTCACACGATCCAAGCACGCGCACTAAGAGATTCTCTTTGGTCATCCGCTTCGTCGCAAAGGCCAAGGCGAGAGTGACGGCAAGGGGCAAGCCTGTTGGGGGTTATAACGTCATTCTCGGATTATTGACATGAGTGAGTGAATTACCTTCAGGAACGGCAACGACCGCGAGAGTTACAGAAATGATAAGAATGTTCACGAAGGCTATTCCCTTTTCACTCGACGTCCTGCATGAAAAGGCTCAGTATTTGCTCAGGTGCGAGTGGAGACTCGTCAAAATACCTCTGGGGATTATTTGATCCGAGTTGAACGAAATAACGGATGAGAAGTGCAGCAAAAAGGAGTCCACCTGCAATACGGCCGAACTTGGCAGTTTTCTCAGCGAGGTCATTTAGCTTGAGCTGCAAGGGAGTGTTCTCCGAGTCGCGACGCAAAGCTGCAAGTCAACGTCCCGTCAGCGAGCATAAATGCGAGGAAGAGAGAATAACGAACCCATCATAATACGGCCATTGAAGCTCTTGGTCCCAACAGAAATAACGACGTAGGAGCCAACCCCTTCAAGAACTTTACTTCCGCTAACAACAAAGCAGTCCGTGTGTCCGAGCAACTCCAAGCCAGAAGGGTTTATCTTCTTTTGAGAGGCGCTGGTACTCTCGCCGTCACCAGAGGGGCCATCAGGATCAAACTCCATGAGCCGCTTCTCTTTGAGCGCGATGCATTCCTCATAGGAGAGCTTCTTGATCGCATCCGACTCTCCTATCACACTAGACTCATCGCACCGGATGTTGTGACCAGAAAGGAAAACACCATCGCAAGGGATCACTTCGCCTGGCTCGAGCAGCACCACATCGCCAACAACGACCTCGTGTACGTCGATCTGCCGTTCTCCACCGTCACGAATGACCTTGACAAGACGATCTTCTTTCTTCTCATTGAGCACCTGAAATTGCCTCTCCTTTTGCCAGTCGTTCAGCGAACCAACAGCGACGACAATTAGGATAGCCGCGATGATAGCAACGCCTTCAACCCAATCCACGGGGGGGTCCCCTGCAGGGCGGGGCGTACCGAAGTCTCGGAAAAGGCCAAGGGCAAGCGATACTACGGCGGCAATCGATAACAAAACCTATTATACGAGAACATCAGATCCAAGGGAGTGAGTGGGTATCTTTGGGCTTACTATAACTTTATCCTGGAGTGCCAGCCACATCAAAAGAAGTACGCTCTTGCCTGGACGTTGGGGAAGGATGTTCTGTCCATATATGCGTTGTCGATCCCTTATAGTCATTTTGTAGGCGCCGTCTGGATACTTGGAGGAAGCGGGACGGCCAAGACTCGCCGTGCTCTGCAGCCCTTCGGGTACACCAGCAGGAGACGTAGCCATGATATTCGGCTTGGGCGGTGTCATCTCTACGGCATTTGGGGTCACAGCATTGACGGCCCCCGGATCCGGTGACCCGAGTTGACTTGGTAGCGCGAGCTTGGTACTCAGACCGCGAAGGCGATTCGTCCCAAGACCGCGAATTAGACCCTCTACGCCACCCAAGCTCTCCAGGCTCTCCAAGCTCTTCGGGTCCACAAGACTCGCGAGCTGAAGTGGCTTGAATGCAAAAGGCTCGACATTCAAGTCAGCTTCTTGTTTGAGATCCAGGAGAGCTGGGCGCGCCAGTTCGGCTCCCTTGCGCTTGACGTCTGCGTTGTCTCCTTTCTGAACGCTATCATTTCGTGTTGTATCGGAACCTATGTCTGTGTCGCCGCTAGGAGATGGTGATGGATGGCGGACGCGCTGTACAGTCCTCTTGAAGAAGCCGGCAGCTGACGAAGGGCGGGAGGTGTCCGATCCAGCATCTACGTGTGTATTCGTGGGGGAGGGGAGCGTGCTCGGTACGTCAGATTGACCGGAACGCACGGGGCTGAGTGCAAGACCCGGGGAATCTTCGTTATCGCGGTCGGTGAAGATACTGCCAACGCTTGATACTGTGGCAGTGCTTCCCTTTCGATGATGTCCTGGCGGCGGAGGGGCGAGAAGACCCAAAGAGGACAGGCCGTCATGCTCCTCTGGGTTGTTTTCTCGTAATACAGTGGAAGTGGCCCAACGAATGGAACCCGAGGAGTGGGCAGATAGAGTGGGGGAAGGCGGTGGGTGCAAGGAGGATGCGTCAGAGGTATGTGAGGCCGGAGAGCTGGGGAATTCCAGAGAATTTCGAGAATTTCTCAGAATCAGTGCTGGGAGAGGGAGAAAACCACGGTTATCAGAAGCCGTGCTGACATGGCCCAGAGGGGAGAGAGGAAAAGAGGTGTTGTCGGGGGATGTGGAGGGTGAAACGTCTAGAATGCCAGTGGGACCAGAACTATTATCGTCCGGTACGCCGACTACAGCGATTTGAGGGATGTCTAGATCATCAGACGCCATATGAACGAGGATGGGAGGTGAAGAAATAAAACGGCCAATTATATATACTGTAAGCAGTTTCAACGCAAGCACCCAATGGGCTTGGCATTTCGTGGCTGTGTGTTGCCAGTGGAATCATCGGAAACGTGTCCGAACTGAACCAGGGTGCACAGACTAAAGAGCAGAGGAGGTTGTGGCAAGGGGGAGTGAGCGGCATCTTCGGGAAAAACTTTATTCCCTCCATTCCACCGCCATTCAAACGGTCACTCACAACACTCTCACAACTCGTGGCCATTTTTCCGCATCCAGTCACGTCCCCAAAAAGGAAGGTGCCAAGAACATTACGTTTTTCCTGTCCTTACAAAACGGGCGTCCCCGAACAGCATTCGAGCTCAGTACACTTTCTCTTAGTAAGCGTAAATAAAACACTTTCTTTTTAAAAATGCTATTTCCTTAATCGTACGCTTTGTCTTTAGTCATCAAACATAAATCTCATATGTTTTTTAAGATATTCACACAGCTTAACAAAACAATAAATATATTTTTATTATCTAATTAGGCTACATCTATTTTTTTTGTCTTAGTCGTACTATGGCGCGCGAAAACGGGGTGCAGGCGCGGTGAACACGGGTGCACAGAGAACGCGCCGGCCCTGCTGCGCGCGACACGGCTTGGCCTCGTGCTCTTCCCGCGCGAACGGGGCGGCGTGCCCGCGTGCACCCCTCTTCCGCGCGAACGAAGTGGGGCGGCTTATTACCCTCGCATTCCCCCTTTCCGCGCGAATGGGGTGGCGTGGATAAGAGGGAGCCAGGAGCGGCGTGCCCCTGTTCTGCACGTACGGGGCGGCATGCACTCGGTGCGCTCCCCTTCCGCGCAAATGGGGAAGGGTGGGGCCGGGTGGCGTATGCTCTTTCGGGCCCCGTTCCGCGCGTATGGGGGGGGGGGGGGGGCGGCAGGGGAAGGGGGGGTGCCGGGGGCAATGGGGCGGCATGCAGTGCGCCCCCTTCCGTACGAAGTGGGGCCGAGGGGTGGCCAGCCTCGCGTGCCCCCTTCCGCGCGTACGGCGCGGCGCGGCCAAGGCGGAAGGGGAGGGGCCGGGGGCAATGGAGGGAGGGGGCGGCGTGCCCTTGTGCCCCCTTTCCGCGCGAACAGGGCGGGGCGGCCAAGGGGGAAGGGGTGCGTACCCTCGTGTGTACCCCTTCCCGCGAATGGGGAAGGGACGGGCCGGGGAAAGGGGGGCGACGTGCCCTCGTGCGCACTCCTTGCGTGCGAACGCGAATGGGTGGGGGCCGAGGAGAGAGGGTGAAGGGGGTGGCGGCCTGCCCTTGTGCGCACCTTCTGTGCGAATGAGCGGCGCGGACAGGGGGGATGGGAGGGAGCGGAGGGCGAATGGGACATATGGGGGGAAGGGGAGGGGACGGGGGCGGGGTGCCCTCGTGCGCCACCTTTCCGCGCGAACGAACAGGGTGGCGCGGATAGGGGGCAAGGGAGAGGAAGGGGAGGGGGGGCGGCCTGGTGCGCCCCCCCCTTTCTACACGCGAAGGGGCGGCGGTCAGTGCGGGAGGGGGAAGAGGAGGGACTTACCCATGTGCGCCCCCGTTCTGCGCTCGAACGGGGCGATGCGGGGTAAGGGGAAGACGGGGGAGGGGGCGACTTACCCTGGTGCACCGCGCGCGAACGGGGGGCGGCGCGCGATGCAAGGGATGGGGAGGGGCGCCGGCCTGTCCTCTTGCGTCCTCTTTTCGACGCAAATGGGAAGGGCGGGGGAAATGGGAGAGCGACAGGGATGGGAGGGAGGATAGAGGAGGGACGCTCTTTGCACACCCGATTCTGTACGAATCGGGTGGCACGCAATAGGACGGTGGGGATGAGGGAATAGGGGGGAAAGTTGGGGTGGCGCGCTAGAGTGTGCACATGGGACCCTGTGGCGGAGGCACCACGTGCCTGCCACGTCCGCACTTCAGCGTACGTGGCAGGCACGTTTTGCTTCCGCCACAGGGTCTAGAACGACCCTTCCCCCTCCTTTCCCCCTCCATTCCACAGCTTTCCCCTGCATCGCGAGAGAGGCGCACGAGGGTAAGTCGTCCACCCACCCCTTCCCCCACATTGAGCGCCGCTGCCCCCTTCGCACGCAGATAAGGGGCACACAATGCCCGCCGCCTCCCTTCTCCCCCGTCCGCGCCGCCACGTTTGCGTGGAAGGGCGCACGAGGGCACGCCGCCGCCGCCGCCCCTTTCCCCTGTCCGCGGCACCCCATTCGTGCGGAAGGCTGGCGCACGAGGGTATGTTTCCCCCCGGCCCCTCCCCTTCCCACTTGGCCGCGCCATCCTGTACGCGCGGAAAGGGGGCACGCAAAGGCACGCGACCCCCTCCCTTCCCCATTCGCGTGGAAGGGGGGTGCACGGGGGCACTCCGCCCCACCACTCCGCGTCGGCCCCACCCCTTCCCTCTTGTCCGCGCGCTGCCCCGTTCGCGCGGACAGGGGGCGTGCGAAGGCAGACCGCCCCACCTCTCTACGCCGGCCCCTGCCCCTGCCCTTCCCTCTTGTCCGCGCCGCCCCGTACGTGCGGAAGGGGGCACGCGAGGACACCTTCGGCCCCACCCTTCCTCATTTGCGCGGAAGGGGTGCGCACGAGGGCCCGCCGACCCGTACGCGCAGGGAACGCGAGGGCACGACCCCCGGCTCCACCTTTCCATTCGCGCGGAAGGGGTGCACGGGCACGCCGCTCCCGGCTCCCTCTTATCCACGCCACCCCATTCGCGCGGAAAGGGGGAATGCGAGGGTAATAAGCCGCCCCACTTCGTTCGCGCGGAAGAGGGGTGCACGCGGGCACGCCGCCCCGTTCGCGCGGGAAGAGCACGAGGCCAAGCCGTGTCGCGCGCAGCAGGGCCGGCGCGTTCTCTGTGCACCCGTGTTCACCGCGCCTGCACCCCGTTTTCGCGCGCCATAGTACGACTAAGACAAAAAAAATAGATGTAGCCTAATTAGATAATAAAAATATATTTATTGTTTTGTTAAGCTGTGTGAATATCTTAAAAAACATATGAGATTTATGTTTGATGACTAAAGACAAAGCGTACGATTAAGGAAATAGCATTTTTAAAAAGAAAGTGTTTTATTTACGCTTACTAAGAGAAAGTGTACTGAGCTCGAATGCTGTTCGGGGACGCCCGTTTTGTAAGGACAGGAAAAACGTAATGTTCTTGGCACCTTCCTTTTTGGGGACGTGACTGGATGCGGAAAAATGGCCACATTCGCATGCCGGTCGAGAAGAGTCACCCTTAAGCGGTGGCAAAAAAAAAAAAAAACCCTGGAATAAGGCTGAACTGGGGCCGCAACGGGCCCTGGGCGACCGGACCCTCAAACAGGGTTCTGGTACGTTTGGCAGTGTACCTCCCTGCGTTCCATACGCCACTTTCAGTCCGAGATCCTCCTTCCTTCCCCTGACTGGGCGCCACTGGCAATGCAAGACGGGATCCATACCCATGACGGCGACCACGACGTCACCCACGATGGTGGCGACGGCGATGACCACGTGAGGCGACAGCGACCACGACGACCACAACAACCGCGGTGAACACGACGTCTGTCACCAATGCGGCCATTCCCTGAAACTATCAAGACGCTTCGCCGGCGACAAGGCGACTACGACAATGGGGGTGACCTCGACAATGGAACCGCAACGACGCGACTACAATGACCTCGGCAATGGCATCGAGGTGACCACGACAACCTCGGCAATGGCGACCATGACGGCAGTGGGGCGACCACGAGGCAACCACGACGGCGATGAGGTTCCACAGTTACCACGGGGCGACGACGACAACGGGCATGAGTACCACAATCTTATGTTTTTGTCTATGTTTTTTTTATTCCTATATTCGGATGGAATTTCCTTTTTTGGGGGGATACCGGGTCTTGGTCCTTTAAAAAATTTACCGACCCCGTCAAGGACCCCGTGCGACTTTAAAATTTGCTGACCCCCCTTGTCGCATTCATTCCAGAAGTGCGTAGAAAGAACGATGTGGATGAAGCGTACACCAATCCCACGAGGTTGCCATGAGGTCGTCATGAGGTCCGAGTCACTACCACTGAAACACTGAAGCACCATCTCGAAAAGGGAAGCCCTTGGGGGAGCCAGGTAGTTGTTGTGGTACGCCCCGCGATGCACTGTGTTATGTAATCAGGTCCGGCTTTGAGAGCCTGTTAAATTCCTCGGAGCGACACTTGTATCACAAAGCGCGTCTGATGCAGGTTGTGAACAATTAAAATGAACGCTATACAGTAGAACCCCTCATATCCCATACCTCTCGGTGGACGGGTGAGTCTATGGTTATGAGGGGTTATGGGTCATCTGAGGTATGGTAAAAATGTATTAAAAAATCGATTCCAAAAGATAAATCTATTGTAAAGTATCCAGCTTACCACTCTAAAATACAAGTCAAAGCTTCGAAAAATAGTTCGTTTAACCTGTTTTCCTTCATATTCAGGCCTCATTGCACCGGAGCAACCTGTTGAACGAGCCCAAAACTACCTCTATGCTGCGTGCAAGGGGGTCGTTTTATGTCATTGGTATACTTACAAATCATCGATACGGCTTTGAGAATGTTGGCCTGAGTTGGATGTGGCTCGAGAGGAATGTCGTTGTCAATGTCATCTCCCCCATTGATCTCGAGGTTTTTCGCCGAACAGTGCACAGTCAAGCAGCACGCTCACAAGCACATCATGATCACTCTTACTTAGCCATCTACCCACTTTGTTATATTTTTTTGCACGGAAAAGTTAGCTACAAAATCATGAACTTATTGTTGATCCAAAGTTGTCGCTCTTGAACACAGCACAGACAAGACTCAAGAGGATCACGAGCTGAAGACGGAAAGTGATGCATCATCCACCCCACTGGAGGAACTCGGAGAGCCTGGTGTCTTGATTTGGTCGCATGCAGCATGCATGGGGTTTGCTTCGGAGTGCGTCAACCACCGCCTACCTAACTAAAATTATGACTAATAATTATGGGTTTTGTGCCCAAAGGGGTATGGGTTATGGGTTATTGCGGACCTATGGGTTACGTACACAAAATCCCTGCCCACCGAGTTGGTGGACGGATCAGGCTATGGGGTATAAGGGGTTATGGGGTATCAGGAGTATGGGATATGAGGGGTTCTACTGTAGCTATTTCTGCATGCCTTCGGTGGATGCGTAATGCACTTTATATATTACTCACACAATAATAAGTTACCACACCCGAGGGAAATTTTCAATTATTGGTGCACAAAAACCTGGAGAGAGACGGGAAGAGAAATACAACAACTAGAAAAAGTGTAGGAAAAAAAAAAATCCCTAAACGGCTAGGGGAACGGGAGAGGCACGCATATATAGGTAGGTTTTACATCATATGGTAGGTATTTGTGCGGCGTGGGGTCTCGTAGATTCGTAATAGAGTGGAGGTAGTAGTATAATAACGGGGCCGAGTGAGCGGTAACCCGACGAAGATGTCGCCGGTGAGTTGAAGAGGAAGCGGGGAGGTTGTTAAGTTGGTAGTGAACGGGACAAGCCTGGAGTGCCCGCATCCGCGCGGCCCACCATGGGCTCCATGATTGGGCAGCCCGCCCCGGGCCGCTCAGGCGCGCGCAGAGGGAGAGGAAAAAAAATAATGACTCGACTAGCGCCGTCAACTACTAGGCTGCACGCTCGCGCGGCGCGTTTTGCGGAGCACCGCCGTGTTCACCGCGCCCGCACCACCATGCCTCGCACCAGCCGCCGAAGCCGCCGACGCATCTGCCGTGGCAGAACGGCCTTTCCGCGACGTGGGGAGCGTGCGGCTGCGCACGATGCCGGACGGTGCCGCAACGGATGACTGCGACTGCGGCTGCGGCGTGTCCCTGGATGCCCCGGCGGCGTGTCTTGCGCGCTCGTCTGCGGTGCGCTGGTGGCGCTGGATGATGCGCCAGCCGTCTGGGCCCTCGCCGTCGCTCACGCTCGTGCGTGCGCCGGCGTCGTAGGGCGGTGTGAAGGAGCGGGAGGGGGTCGGGGGGAACGTGGGGGGTGGGGGGGTGTCGAGCATGAACCAGTCTTGGTGGGCGATGAGGAACTCGAGCACGTCTTGGCTGAGCTGGTGCTCGGAGGGCGAGAGCTCGTGTTCTGGGTGCGACATCAGCCCCGGGCGGAAGATCACGGCGAGATCTGTGGAGTCGTCGTGAAGGAGAGCCAAGGAAACGGTCAAGGAGAGAGTGCATACTTTGTGCGGTCATCAGGTTTTTATCGGATTTGCGGGCAAAGACGGAGAGGAGGTCGAGGACGTAGAGAAGGAGATATTGGTTTGCGTGGGGCATCGAGTGGATGAGTCGCTTGTATGTTGAGATGACCAGTTCTTGATTGTACGGCCGTTTCGCTGTAACCAATCAGGAAAAGACTCGCTTCCCTGCTCCACAGAACACATACCGATCGCTTCTCGGAACTACGTCAGATTGACAAAAACGGAAAGACGGGTTAAAAGAGTGGAGGGTGAAGAGAAGGGCCGGCGCGTACAGGAAAATAGAGGACATATGGTATGACGGGCTCCTAAGTCACAAACACGCGCATGTTAGCGAATCAGAGCAGCGCGCACGCGCGCTCATAAGTGTCGGGCCACGCACAGGCATAAGAGTGAGGTAGCGGCGAAAGACGCTCGCGACGTCATGCGTCGTGTAGTTCTCAGCTTTCCAGTCGAGCGACTTGCCGTACTGTGTGCCGACGAGTTTAAGTAAGGAGGGGATGTGTGTGTGGCGAAAGAGACGCACTCGAGGTGGAGTCTCGAAGATGGCTTGGAGCTCGCGCATGCGCTTGTTGGAGCCATTCACGCGAAACGTGCCCTCGATTTCGGTCGCTGCACAGTTTAGGGAAAAAGCCCCCCGAG
Organism: Lactarius hatsudake; assembly: GCA_024734325.1. Taxonomy (NCBI): domain Eukaryota; kingdom Fungi; phylum Basidiomycota; class Agaricomycetes; order Russulales; family Russulaceae; genus Lactarius; species Lactarius hatsudake. The sequence goes on from JANSJP010000066.1 coordinate 156,455, forward strand.
TCAACGATCTCCGCGGAATCGACACAAAGGAGTTCCGCTCACCGTTCTCCTTCAAGAACAAACCGCTGCATATGCCGCCACAAAAATCCGACACGACGTTAGCACCGAGTGAGAAAAAAAAAAAGCGAAATAATGAGCGAACGCACCATTTGGCCACGACCACGGGAATATAACCCCAGACATACAACTTCCCATTCGCGTCCGCCGTCGATATCTGCACGTTCGCATACTTGAGGCTCTCCTTCAACGGACGCCCGAACACCGCGCCCGCCGGCGGCGGCACGTATTCATGGGGCTGCGTCTGCGAGCGCGGGTGGGAATGCGGGTATGAGTGGGCATGTTGCGGCGACGGGCGTACCTTCTGCGCGGTGGTGAACTGCTGCCACCACGTGCGCAGGCCAGCCTTGGTGTCTCGTTGCTCAGTAGTAGCCATACCCGGCGACCGGTGCTGCTGCAGTTGTTGTTCTGATCGTCGTTGTAATGGAGGGGGCGGGTGATGGAAAGAGGGGATGGAAGACGTGGTGGCGGTGAAAGGTCTGCGTAGTGGAGGGGGCTGCGGAACGGGCGCTGGTGCAGGTGCAGGTGCAGGTGCAAAAGTGGTGACGGGGCCAAATTTGGGGCCGCGTTGTTGTTGTTGTTGTTGTTGGATGACGGGTCTTGAGGAGGCGGTGCTACTGGGGATTTGGATCCGGTCCCGTTCAGTCTCGGGCGTGCTTGTTCGCGATCTTGCGCGCGGTCGTGGGTAGGTATGTGGGTAGGTATGTGTAGGCGTGTGCGTGTGCGTGTGCGCGTGCGTGTGCGCGTGTTCGTGTGTGTGCCGCCGTGGTGGACGGTAGGTTAGGTCACGTTCCGGCTCGGGCTCGGGTGTAGGCTCAAATGCCCGACGGTCGTGAGTCGGAGTGTGTGGTGGCTGTGGCTGTGGTTGCTGTTGCTGTTGCTGGCGTTGCTGCTTGCGACGCCAAGGGAAATGGGTGAACGGCAGATGGAGACGGCGCTTTGTGTCTGTTGTGCTCAAGGAGGCGGCCAGTGCGGGACAATGATTCAAGTTTATTCGGATAAGGTTTGTGTGAAAGAACGAGAGAAGAGAAGCTGTGCAGATACTCTGTGACAGCGGTTGTGAGGGGGTGATTGAGTATTAAGGACCACGATGCGGTGCTGCAGCGGGTCGCGGGCAAGAAAATGCGTTATTTGGCAAGAATTGACAAATGAGTGACAAGAACGTGGCGTCAATACAAATCAAGAGGGCAATGTCCAATCGTCCAACGAGAACAAAACACAAAAACAAAACTACAACGAGAAAGTGTCAAGAGATAGTTCAAAGATAAATCTATCAGTTGCAGGTCGGGATGGTGATGTCTTTGAGGGTTTTACTTGACAGGATTTTAAATTAATAGCAACAAAAAGAGGAAAATGAACTTACTTTGACGTGAAAAGGCCCCACCAGCCTTCTACGCCACCGAATTGTTGATCCTGCGGTCGCGATCAGACCGAGCTTCTAAATATAAACGGATCACCGACCTTCCAAACCTCGTCAAAGAACTCAAAGTAGAAATAGCCTGTCCCATTCTTGTTTGCTTGGCACACAAACGTATCCAAGAACGTTTGCAGATTGGCGATGGATGCCGTTGATGGCCCGTTGTTCGCATTCCCCGCATCCGATGATTGCTGCGCCGTGTCAGTTCATGAATTCCATTGCTGACCAAATCCAGCTCTTACCGTTGGCCAGCCGGTTTCGGCGATGTACATCGTCGGATGGTTGCTCAGCGCCGCTGCCGGTTGCGCGTTCTGCTCCTGGAAGAATTCGTTCGTCCAAGCCGCCGATTGGTCGATGGACACGTTGGCGAACCAAGGGTGCACGTTGGACATCTGACCAAAAACATGTCATTTCCTGCGGCGCAGACACCCAAACATCCGATACCCACGCCATATTCGACGGCTTCAAGCACCTGGGTGTTGAAGTACGCGCCAGCATCTGCGGTTCCAACCGGAATGTGCTTGGGCAAGTTCAGTGAGTTGAGTGTGGAGATGGTATCGCTGATGTTCGTAATTAACATCTGCCCGCCTTGGTTTCCAACGGCACTGTTCGGGTCTGTCGCCCCATTCGCGTTCAAGTAACTAAATGATATTAGTACATTCAAGGTACGAAATAAAGGCTACTCACTTGAGCATCCACTCATTACCAACGGTGATGCCCGCAATGTGATCAGTGCCGTACGTCTTGACCGCATCGATGATCAGGTCACGCTGGCGCGTGTACGCCGCACCTCCGTCGGTCGGAATAGGATAGTTGCCCAAGAAGACGGAAAGATCCACTTTCGTTTGCTTAATCGCCTCGAGCTGCGGACATGTCAGCGTATGTGCAGAAAATGATGCGCGATCAACCTTACCACAAGGGCAGACTGGTTACAATCAGCGCCGTACAAGCGGATGCGCTGGGAAATGAGCGGCCCATTAGCTTAGTTGGACAAGTGTGAGAGACGGTGTTAAAGAGGTATTGCTTACGGTGGTGAGTTGTGAAATCAGCTTCCAAAATGTCAGCATATAGCCTCATCGGGACAATACTCGGAGCATACCTGGATGTCGGTGATAACGTCGCCTGTAGATTCCAGTCAATCTCGGGAGATAAGAAACCAACAGATAACGCACTGAGCGCGTTGCCACAGTTGGGCAGCTGTGAGCCGGCAGGGGTATATGCGAGTCCATAAAAGCTCTGCTTGAGCCGCGAGTCCTTGACGAACGTGCTGGGGTCATTGGGATCCGTCTGTGGGACGGCCGAGCTGTTCGAGCCGCTACCATTACTTGTGGAGGAACGGTTGCTCGTATTGCCATGCTTGTGCGAGACGGCAACACCTACGCCAGCGCCAATCCCAATAATAGCGAGGAGAGCGACGACCGACCCCCAGATCTACGATGTGGTGGCTCAGGTTGGAGACGCGCGACAGAATGGGAAGGAAAACGCACTATCCACTTGCGGCGGCCGGTACCAGAGCCAGTGCCGTACTTTTCCTGCCACTGGAAGGGCTCTACGGGGTCTTCCATGTTGCGATATGCCGATGCCATGGGTATTGGTGTTGCTGCGATGTCCTGTCCTGAGTCGGCGCTAGTGGGGAGTGTATATGCGCCGCGGGAAGCCGAGTCTGGTGCAGTGTGCGTTGGAGTTGAAGAAACTGGATATTGCGAGGAAAGCCTATGCGGTGGCTAAGGACGACGGACGACGTTGGCCAAACGCAACGCCGAGTTGGAAGAGAGAAGAAAGAAAGAGGTGAGCACCGACGAAGCTAAAGTTAGAACGAACTAGTTGCCGCACTCGTCGCTTACCGGAATGGCAGAAGCGTCAAAAAAGTCCATGTTATCGGGGTTTGAATGCCCTGGCGCGTCTCTATAGGGTTGCTGAAAACTAGCCTGTGAACCAGTTGGTTCTGGGGTTCCGAACGGGTCGCGAGGGTATGCCATGACGAGGTATGCAGGAGACGAGCAACTGGGGAGAGCGATAGAGGTGTTGGCCCTGCCACGCCACTTTTGCACAGCCGTTGCCCTGTTGAACTTGACGGACCTGTCCAATCACAATCACTATATTTATTTATCTATGTTACGCCCATCCCAGCTGACAAAAAGGGTTGTCTCAGTTGAGCGGGCAATATAGTTAAGGTCACGCACCCAAGTCATTAGAGTTGTTGGCTGACCGTGAGGAGTGCTGACTCGCCTGGGCAACCCCGGGTTACAGTACACGTTACATGTGAAAGTCCGGCTCAAGCGTGAATGCCATTCGACAACTTGCTCTCAACAGACCCCCTCGACTGATCTTGTATCACTTCTCTCATAATGCCTACGGCGACGCTTACCACGTCGCCGACAGTCCCTTCTACATCGTTTATTCCCTTAAAAGCAGCAGCTATCACCGTACCATTTCCACAACTAGCCACCATCACACCATCACCGTCCTCACCACAACAATATAACGCGGCAGCTACCCTGCGCCCCCTCTACGCCCGTGCCGTCCGTGCATTCCTCCATCGCGATGTTGTCCTCACCCATTCACTCCTGACTGCCGCATTCGCCCTCCTCACCCCGCCCTCTACTAGCGCGCTCGACTCCCTCTCCGACCACCGGCGCAAATGGGACGTCCTCCGCATCACTCTCGACGTCACAGTCTATACATCACCGCCTGCAGACACGGCGAGCGTGCCAGCAACGCTGCGCTCGAACGCATTACTCTCCGGCGCCGCGCTCCTCGCCACACTCCACTCGCGCTCCGTCCGCCTCTTTGCCCCAGCGGACAGCCCCGCCCCTAATCCCGCCTTCCTCCCCTCCCAGGTGCTCGTCACACTCGCCCTCTCCAGCGCCAAGATTGGCTGTCCCGCCGCGGGCCGCGGGATCACCGAGGAGTGGCTGGCGTGCAGGCTTCCTTCCGCGCGCCCCGAGGACGGCTACGAGAAAGTGCTCGAGGTGTACTGTTTGAGCATTCTTCCCGCGCTCGGAGATTGGGCGTATGCGCGGCAGTTCCTCCAGTACGAGACGGAGCTCCCCGCCCAGAGCAGAGAGGTACGTGCTCACTGCCACCCGCAGTATCAGTCACTTGCTGACTGGCCCCGTGCTCGCAGCGTCTCACCGCGTCCCTTGCGTCCCTGCACGAGCAGCACCTCGCATCCCTCGTCCGGAAACCTGATGTCGACCCACCAATAGCACCCACATCGGCATCAGCGCCCGTGCCACAGACCTCTTCTCCACAGCCGCCCACCATCACAGAACCTTCTTCAGCCGTGACGCCGACCCCCTCGCGCCCGTCCTCCCCAACACCCTCTAGCTCCTCCGCCTCCAGCAACTCAACGCACACCGCCGTGCCCGCAAACCCGCTGCGGCGCACACCGCCCTCAGGCGCGAAGCACGCACACGCGCTGGTCCCGCTAACGCCGACCCCGTCCACCGCGACGCTCACCCCCGCCACGTACCGCGCCGCCAGCCGTGCGCGCCGCAGCAGGACGCCCCCCGCCGCGGCGGAACGCTCTGCGGGCAGCTCGTCGTGGCACGCGCTCCTCACGCGCCGCGGCGCCGCGTCGGCCTCATCGAGGCTCGAGGCGCTCCGCCCGTACCTCCGCCACGCGCCCATCTTCATTGTATGCGTCGTGCTGCCCGCGCTCGCAGTGCTCGTGCGCTTCTTCCGTCGCAGACACAAGGCGGTGGCGGCCGCCGGCGCTGGTGCCGAAGTTGGTGCGAGGACTAAGGCGGTGCAAGACGTGCGGCGGCGCTTGAGCGGTGTGCAGGGCGGGCGGGGGCTGCTGGGCGCGGTGTGGGACGAAGCGGTGAGGGCCGTCTGGGATACCGTTGTGATGGGCGGTCGCGGACTGGTATGATGGCGGTTAGTAGTGCAGAAAGAAAGAGTCCGTTCTTGCTTGTACATCGATTCTTTGATTTGTCTATCTAGTGGCGGCCAAGTCGAGCTACTTACAAGCCTAACTGCGCTCGTTCTAACGTAGATATGTTATATATGATCTATTGAAAACACCGGGCGATAACATCGCTCATGGGCGTGATCAGCTGCACGATGCATGATACCAATAAGTGCGAATGCAGTGGGGATGCAGAGGCTGGATGTATGCGGGGATATACCTAGATCGCGAGTGAACCTCACGACAAAAGTATCGGACATCATAGATAACTTGAATGGCAGTACGAAAGGTGACTCAGATTTTCCAACAGTATCGACACAGGCTACTCGAGAAAAAACATACCACCTCCAAAACGAAAGAAATGTCTGTCCACCAGCGACGCATTCCGCTCCTCCCATATTCTCCTGCGTCAGTCATGGGCACCAGCCAAGGCGACACCTCTGGACAAACGAGATACGGTTGTAAAACGAAACAGGAACACGGCCGGAGTATGACATGTTTGTCTAGGGGACTGGAACGCGGACAGAGAGGCTGGGAGCTGGCTCCGCCCGAACTTTGGTGTCCCCAGGGATTTGTTCTTAGGAAAGAGGTTGACACGACACCTTTGAGACGAGCAACTGTTTGATTACATCAGCTACTCTCACGGCCCGGTTAAAAAAAAGTAACCCCATACAGTATTCCGAAATGTCCGAAACTGGGGATAGGCTCATACATTCATTACTTGTTTCCCTTCCTCTGCACCCCCACGCTATGACAATGGCCACGACCCACAAGCCCCTCACCGCTGAACGTATCGAGGACATGACCTTAGGTGCATTCGGGAACCTGAGACCATCCGAGACCTTGAACCACCTCATTCGGTATCTCAGCACCTGGAGCGGCAGCGAGTACGATAGCCTTCTCTCTCCTCTTTCCCAACGACTGCACTAACGGTGTTTCCATGACAGCAAACTGTTCATGGTAGGGTTCCGTGCCGTTGTTTAGACCGGTCCCACAGCGCTGATTGTAGTCAAGCTCATCCAATATGGGGCAAAAGTGCTGATCCCTATTCTGGAAGCACGAGCGCGCCTCCAGCATCGCGCAGGCGTGCGCAGTCAGCCGACCAGTTCCATCGCTCCGAAGCTCGCCAAACTCGCGAGCACCATCGGTAGCGCCCGCTCATTGTGGGGTCTCTGGGGTACGTGCGCCTCCGCCTTCTCCCCCGTCCTCTCACCACCAAACACCAGGCATGCTGCCCATAATCCAATGGCTCATCGCGCTCGAGCGCGCCCCGCCGCCCACGCGCCGCCTCCTCACCATCGAGCGCACACAAGGGTGGTCCATGCTCGCCTTCTTCCCCCTCCAGCAGCTCTCCTTCCTCCGCACGAACGACCTCGTCCCCGCCGCGCTCCACCTCCCCACCCCGCCCGGCGGCAAGCCCCGCCGCGTGGCCATCCACGACGGCGCGGTCTCGCTGTGGTCGACGCGCCTCTGGATGGCGTACGTCGTGCTCCAGCTCGCGCACCTCCGCGAGGACCGCGCGCTGCTCGTCAAGCGCCAACGCGCGCTCGAGAAGCTGAGCGCGCGCGAGAAACTGCAGCCGCAGGAGCGCGCCGAGCTTGCGCGGCGGTGGGACGCGTGGTACAACGAGCTCGCGGTCAACTTGAGCTATCTGCCCATGACGATCCACTGGTCAGCCCCTCTTTTCTGTGTGCTCACACCGCTTACGATAATGCCCAACACAGGTCGCTTGAGAAGGGCCTTTTCGGAAACGACGTCAGTTCTCATTCGTTATGTCGTGCGTGCGTAGCTAGCTGACAAGCGCATATTTCTAGATTTGGGTCTCGCTGTTTGGCTTTGCGGCCGCGATTGCGTCCTTCCGCAGTGGGTGGAAAGCGACCGCTTTCCCACCACCACCGCCTCCCGCAGAGCCGTCTGAGGATGCGCCGGAGGTATCAGATATAGCACTGGTGACTAACGACACCGATTCGAGCCCTCAATAGACACGAATCCTTCGACCATACATACGCGCATCGGGACACCCACACCTCTGGAGGATGACGATGTCCGTAGGCGCGACGCGGTTGTTGTAGTATCGTTTTGGCCTGTCTTGTTTTACATGCGTATTTATATAGACTCCGCATTTTCTTCCCTTTGCTGTTAATGGCACACGTGTAGACTATTGCATTTAATTGTGACGTTGAATTTCCCATTCAAACTAGTTGCGTCCTGACGCTAGACACGCTCAGAATCGACACTGACCCTAGTCACCCGCCATTCTACGTTTCACCATTTCCTGCATCAACTTATCTCGTCGCCCCTTCAACCTCTCCATCCCGCTCCGAAGGCTCCTCATATGAACACGTATCGGTATGGTTTCACCCACAAGCTGGGGAACGGCCATGCGCTCACGGAGCGTTTCCATCTCCTCCGCCATCGTCTCCAGCATATGCAGCGCCGCGACTACATGGGCAAGTGCACGGTCCCGATATCCGTCAATGCTTTTGAGCAGGGCGCGATGTTCGTCTATTTTATTGAGTTCTTCTCTATTGTCACCGAGGACTGTCGACAGCTGTGCGAGGTGTTCTCCTCTGGCCACGGAGATTGAGCGGTCTTCACGAGAAACGATTTCGTGGATAGATGTTAGATGTTCCTCCAGTTTATTGAGATCAGATATGGACACTTCGGCCTCCAAGACGAGACGCTGCATATGGACCGATAGTGTGTCCATTACTTCGACGAAGGTCCGCACACCGACTTGTTTAGTTGTAGAATGAAACGTGTTGAGAGAGAAAGGTGAGAACGAATTCTTGATGAACATCAATGCATATGAGATCACATCTTCAGAGCCAGCGGCTTCGATAACGCGAAGAGCATGGTCGTCCATGGCGATGATGTTGTCCACGGCATCAACTCGAGAGCTGAAGCGCGTAAGCCCACGACCAACCCTGCGCGCGTCTTTGACAAAGCCGCTCAAGGAGTCCACAAGGACGTCGCGACCATTGAGGTTGCTGACACGAACTAGCGTCACGAGGTCACTCGTCGCAATCTCGGCTTTCTTTATTTCGAGAGCGAGTTCAGAATCCTCCGCGGTTTCGTCGACAAGCGGCTCGAGAATCTTGCTTTCGACGTCCAAGAGGCGTGGAACATCGGCTCTTCGAGAGACATGATTCAAAGGCGGAGTGGGATTGGGTTGGAAAGTGGGGCAGACGAGCGAAACGATTGGAATGCTGCAGATCGGTGCTAGAGCCGTGCTGGTGGCCCCCGAGGCAATGGAAATGGCGTATGTGCAAGCAAAGATAACGAGGACAAAAGAAATTGGTGTCTTCAACGTCCGTAACACTGTGCCGAGTATGTCTGAGACGTAACGGAGCGTATCCAAAGCCTGGGCTCCGAGACCCGGGCCCGGAATGGCTGCTGGCTGAGGCGGCGGTCCAGCGGTAAAACTGCGTGCTCGTGCTCGTGGCCGAGCACGGATACGGGAGTCTCCTCGAACATAGTGTCGAGGAGAGCCCACTACAGCCGTCCTTCGTCTAGCGCTTCTGAAGGAGTTGGGTGGAGTACTTGATGTAGACGGCGGTTTGGAGGGACGATTTGGTTCGTCGTCCGAAACGTCCTCCCACGAATTGTCACCTTCGGGGTCTTCCTGTTGTTGTCTTTCTCGTTCGCCCGAAATCGGATACATGCGCCAGTTCGGGCTTGTGGAAGCCCGATGTCTTGTGTAGGGCACTGGCAAGTGCGCATGAGACATTGAGGTGGCAGTGTTATCCCCGCCCTTAGACGATTGGAACAGAGTGCGCGACCCTTTGAGTGGCACATGGGTGAGGAACGTTCTATTTTGGGTAACGGAGCGTTGACGTTATAGCGACTTTGAGACGAGGGGGATGTCGATGACGGAGCTATCAATAGCTATGCGGTGAAGATGCAACCTTAGGCTCCACAGAACGTAAAACTCACACAGTTCTTCAAATAGATTTGAAAGGGTAGCAACCCAAACGGTTTCTGTATCGACACTCCTGTCATTGTCAGCAGACAACAGATCTTTTGGATGCGCGCTCCGCCGTGAGAACTAAAGAGGTTGGGACAGGACTGGTAGGGGCTTACCCGGGCCAAACGGAATCTCGTGAATCTTCAGCTCAGCGCCTCGAAGGAGACTTGACATCGCGTCTTGGAGATATTCTATACTAGGCTGCGAGCAAGAAAAAGATGTTAATATAATTGGTGTACAGTATAAACTCCTACTCACAGTACCGTCGTAAATTCCATGAAGCTTTGCTAAGTCATTGTCATGAACGAGGATCATATCACAATTGGGTGTTTCCTAAAGTTAATATTGGTACCAACGCGATCATGATAAAGGAGAACCGTTCGTCCAAAGTGCTCACTTCAGCGATGAATTCTAGTAATATGTGAAGAGGATCCCGGTACTTTGAAGCTAAATGAAGACCAGAAAGCTTGACAAAAGTGCGCAGGTTACCTCTGGTACAGCCGGTACTGGTACGAGCTCCATTTCTGGCTCCTCGTCGTATCCTTCTGGGTCTGGATTGGGTCCTGCCGCCCCCTTAAGTCTTGGGAATATCTTGTATTTACGAATGACACGGAACCCTCGTATGAATATGCACTGATCCTCCGGTAGGTCCTAACATTTATAGGATCACGCGAAGGCATATCAGAATCCACTGGCCAGCATAGCTATGTACGGTCATACCTTGCCATCAGGGCCAGGATTCAGATGCGCCCCTCGAATGTGCTCGTGTGACAATTGCCAGTTAATGGAAATACCATCGGGGTGATCCACCTTCAGGTTAGCCCGGAACGATACCTGTGCGTCTTCCCGACCCCCAGGGAAAGCCACATTAGTAGACGATCTTGTGCGATGAGTCCCGGTAACCAGGATAATATCTTCCATCCGGTCAACTCCCAATTCAAGCTGTTGGGCCCACGCGAACCAGGTGTCGATATGCCTAATCATCCACTTGCCAAATCTTTTAATCGCCACCGTGTCCTCCTCTCTAGCCTTTATTGGAAGGCATAATACTGCACCTTGATTCATCCGGCACAAAAATGAGACTTCGCCGTCTATTCTGGGCCTGAGAAGATGTAAGCGACAATAATTCAAACCATGCAACTCAGTTACCCATCGGCTTGTCGATCCGATTCGGGCCCCAAGGTGACGCTGGTCGAACAAAAATTGTGGGGACTCAGAGTGCCATTGATGATATGGTTTTCTATGTCGAGCCGTTCATGGTACTCTGGGACACCGTTGCGATGGGATGGATGATCCGGGGGAAGTAGAACATTGAAGAGACGATGGAATCTGCCTTTGCGAATGTAGCCGACATCGCCAACCTCCATCGCGGGATATAGATTCCCTGGATCCGGATTCCAAAGGGCGTATCCATAGGCAGGGGCCGTGATCAAAAGCTGGTGGCGGAAGATGTCGTAGTGAGCCATGGTGCTATTCACACAGGCGGCGCTTGGGTAAGAACAGGTCTGGTATAAATCCTGAGTTCGTCCTGTGCTCCATGATGCATGATGGGGGAGATACTAGGATTACGTGATGTACTAATAACTAACAGCGGTCGCTTCGAGCACGTGATTGTAGCTACTCCGTATACGGCGCAAACAGATAACACCGTGACGAGTTATACTGTAACTTAAAAGTCCTCGTCCCTGGACGCCAATCAAAGTACTTGTACCATATTTCGATCGTGTAACACGGACATTACGGCCGAAGACGTGAAGTTTTGAAGCATCTCTGTATTAGTCTGTAAGTGCGGACTAATGCCCGTTAAGTGAGTTGCTTATAAAGTAACTAGAACTTGAGCCCTCCAGTGAGTCCCATCACATCCGTTGGATCTATAGCAGCTCTGATCCTACGAAGCCTCGGCACATTCTGACCGTAGATCTCCTCTAGCGGGGTGTCGAACATCGCGTAATTCACATACACCGCCGCATGCGACAAGTTCTGCCCATCCGCAACCGCCACAGCCTGAACCGCGTCTTTCCCCTGGCGCAACGCAGGAGCAATGTGGCCATCGATCGAGGCGTTGCTCCACGTGATGCTTAATACAGACTGGAAGATTGCCTGGGAGCGATCTGGAGGATATGCAGACGCGGACCCGTGCGAGAAGATACTGCTGTCGAACGGCTCAAAAAAGGTAGCAACGCTTGCGTTCTTGTCGAGGGAAGTAACACGCTCGCCCCACAACTGCCAACGCAGTCAGCTTATGGACTCGATGCTTGGCTCGAAACGAGGTACCAACCAAGGTTTGATTCACAAACGCGTCAAAAACGGCAGGTGAGTACTGCGTGACTGGCACCCCACAAATATGATTGCTAAAAGTACCAGTGTGAGCATCACCGCCGCTGGGTAGAGTAGACTACCAACCGTGCACTACTGGGAGGAGGACTAAATGGGTTGAATATTGAGATTAGATCAGGGAACGACCACGTAGATACATTCTTCAGGGTGGTCGGAATGGCCAAGAAATCATCGAAAAGTCCCTTCGGGGGAACAGGTGCATCATAGAAGAGGATAGAACTAGATGTCATCTATCGCGAGTCAGCTCAGTCTTCTTGAACACGCCGAGGGCTTCAGGGGTACTTGGCCAGAGGCATATTTCAAAAACACCAAGAGTGCGGCATTGACGTCCTGCTTTTGCTGATACTTCACGAGGGCATCTTTAACCGCATCTAATTGGTTCGGAGGATAGAACATGATACCACCCTTCAAAATGACATGTCAATATGATTCTTCTCTGAGATCTGGTCTCGATACAAACCCAAGCTTTGGTTTGCGGATGCGACTTAACGACAAACTTGGTTACGATTCCCTATCAATAACTTAAGTTTTCGAAGAATCATTCCCTAGCAATTTCGTCGCGCACAAAATTGTTCAGTCCTCCCTGTTGTTTCGAACATCAGCAAGACCGTGGGCATTCGCTGGGTTATAACCTACCCTTAGCCCGAACCAGAGATCCTTATCCTTGGAAGTGACCGACGTGATGGTCCCATTGGGTAGGACAAGTTCGTAACTTACGACGTTGTCGATCGAAAGGCCATACTTGTTGCTTTTAAAGGATATCCCTGCACACCATGGGTCCATGGCCTGTCGAGACATCACGCGATGAAGGACACTCACCGCCACCAAGTGTCAAACCAGAGACACCAACGCCGCGTACACGTCCCCCGATGACGCTTATTCCAAAGGGATCAAGCGCAGCATACACTTGATCCCAGGTAAGACCAGCACCGAGTTCGACCGTTCGGGCAGTGGAATTAACTGTGACCTTGTTGAAGCGTGCCAGGGAGATCTGAACGCCACGTGTCGAGGAGAACCCGGGATTAGACGCGTGACCTCCACCTTTCACCGCAAATGGCGTGCGAGTCGATCCTATGATGCGTAGCTACAAAGATGCGATCAGCCGGAGCAAATGGAACAATGGGCAACTCATACAATCTTGCTCACGTCGCCCGCTGATCCAGGCTCTACTGAGCAAGTGGACAACTCGGAACTCGACGCGTATGCATGTGTGATGTCAGAGATATACTGAGCAGAATCTATCCAAGAAACCGGCTATCAGTTCGAGCATTAAGAATGAGCAAAGGCGCGGGACACACGGGGATAGAACACCTCGGAGGCGTTAGAGACGGCTGCGGCTATCCGATGGCAAGTTGCCTTGACTTGAGGCGTCGCACCCAGCGCTGCACAATCATCCAACGTTGCGGGAGAGCCAAACAATGCGACTCGGAAGAGCGACAGCGCGCAGAGTAAAGGCGTTGTCGAGAGCATAAGTACACTTGGGAACTCCCCCGAGCTTGAGAGAAACTGCTGGTTAAGCCTTTTGATCGATGCATATATACTAGTACTGTATAAAGGTGATCCCGCCGAAGCGTCATGTCAATGTGCAGGTTGGTGCATCAGGGATATAGAAGGCACCGATAATATAACGTACGCCGTTTTTTTTTCGCAGTTGCTAGCACTAAAAAGGAAGCTTGTAGGCTTTTGACGCGTTGGGCTCTTCCGCCTTAAATTACATTCCGTACCTTGTTCCGTACTCTGCGTTTGCAGATGCAGAGAGGCATCTGCCTTGGCCCACTAACCTGACTTCTCCCCTCCACTGTAGGGATCAGTGAATGTTATTAATTTACGTTTCCTGACTGAGCCGATGTGTTGAGTTGTCGAATTGGGATGGTACTATCGTTCCCGCACCTCTGCAAACGTACCCGCAACTGCAAATTCCGAAAGATCTTAGTAGATCAGTATTTTCCTGGCACCCTGTCTTCCCAAAATAAATTACACTATGTTCTCTAGCATATGTAGATGTGAGATCACACAATATAATGAGGATCAGAGCAAACGTAGGGTCATGAAAAATCGACAAAGGTGATGGGCTGGTCTAGAAAGCGTGCCCACACCCCCAGATCCCAGCGATCTCAAAATCCCTACTTGAATTCACCTCACGTCAACGTTACAGCAAATTCCAATGAGATAGGCCCTTCGATTTTGGATTAGGAAGTAAGCTGAGATTAAATGTATTTTCCGGGAGCACATGCCGAATTTTTTTCTCACACAAATTATTTGAAGGAATTAAAAAAAAAGAAAATTATATAATCAGTCCACAAAATTTTGGCAAGTCGACAAACTTGCAGGTACAAAGGTGCAGGGTGCACTACAGCTACCTTTCCACACCATGACCGCACTCTGGTAGCTCAAAATCTCGATGTATGTATTGATCAGAATATGAAAACTGAATGTATAGAGTGCGGGTGTTACAGGTGGCCGCTCAGGAGATGTCAGGCGCTGCAATTTGGCTTGAGCACACGTGTGCATGTACACGGTAGGACGCGACTCGCTGGGGACCTGTGGAGCTTGATGACCCATGGAGCTTGACGACCTGTGGAGCTTGATGAATTACACTGATGTGGTTCAAAATAGCTTGGATTGTCGACGGGTTTGCTCGGATAGGTATGGCTACGCGTCGACACCACTACGCTTCGCAAGCGATGGAGAACACTGAAACAGACATGAAAGCGGCTGTTTGAACACACATTTCACAACAGCTTGAGGGTCGTTGCGCACACTCTGAACTGCAGGGTATAAGTAGGGTGAAAACAGCATGCCAAGGGCCACCTCACCAGAATGCTTCCTCGTCGTCAAACAGCTCGCGCGTACGCTCCATACCCTTCCAGGGTTCCACTGACATCATTGCCGCCACTGTCACCACCTATGGAGCAACGGCACTCCTTCCAAATCCCACCACCACCACCATTCCCGTACCACGTCCAGCCCTTAGCGGGAAACCCTCCGAGTCCTGTCGCCGGTCAGTATCATGTCGCCAGTCAGCCCATGAACGCACCACAGGCCTATGTGCAACCATACGGTGCACAGTACTACCCACCTGCGTATCCTCCGATGCATTACCCACAAGTTGATCCTCGTGCTAGCTTTGGCACTGGACATCTTCAGCCATGGGAATATGCTCATCACCCCATGGCTCCACTCCCGCATCCAGTAGCGTTGCGCCCTGATAACAACGGGGGCGAACCTGCAAGCGAAATCGGCGCACCTGTTCTTGAAGGCGCACGTGCACATGTGGATGTGGGAAGGGTGGAACGGCGTAAGAGTGGGGGCGCCGGGGGCACTACTGCAGCGCCAACTCAGGGGGGCCAGACTAAAAAAAGCTATCCAAATAAGCAACTGAGCGAAGGAGGTAAGTGACACTTACACTGGTTAGGAGGCTTGACACTGATGCCAAGCAGTTTGGGAGTTCATGGTTGACGCGACTGATGGCCACCTGAAACATACATTCAGTGCTCACACTGGCATGGAGTGGAAAGACTTTGAAGAGAGGGCAAAGGGTCAATTTGACATGGCCCGTGACGACGTGCGCCTAGGATACTGCCTCAACGGTGAAAAAAGACGCACAATGACGCACCTCAGTTGTGAGTCTGACTGGAATACCGCAATGGTGCGGATGCGCGAAAAGGTCGTGTCGGCGCGGACACGTGCAGTGGCAATGGATCTTACAAACACGGTTAGTGATGCTCTTTTGACAATAAGAAAGGTACTCACTTTGATCGCAGAACGCACGGGCTACAGTGCCGAAAGGAAAAGGCAAAGGAAAGCAGAAACGCTGCCGCAACGACAATATCCCCCCAGCGCCTTCCCCAGAGGTGAAAAACCAATATGAACACCTACGTGAGTTGCAGAGGCACTTGTTGTGCCACACGCACTCGTCGGATGGTATGAAGGCGTATTGTTGGAACGCACCAGGTAGGGGACACCGTGACATCGACCATGAAAACATGACGAAATGGGCAAAATATATTGTGAGCCAAAATTGTACCCCAAGACAAATAAGCACTTACCAAAAATATAGGCTCTCAAGAAAACGTCGAAATACGTGCCACCGAACGTCGATACTTTTGACCCCCCACCAGCAAAGAAGCTAAAGGGCACACGTGCACCGCCTGAGGTACACGTCGCCGTCAACATCATGCCAACCGCGGGTCCAGCTTGGTACTGCGTTGCAGGGGTCCTATGTGGTATCAGATTCCTCGATCATGCAACCACTGCCAGTCTCTGCTGGAGTTAGCAACGACACTCCACGCTGCAAACCTCTGAGCAATCTGGCCCTGACGCCTGCACCGCATGGGCCATGCAACCCAGGGTCACCACTCATCCCCATGCTGGATCACCTGGCATACTCAACAGTTCCGACGATATCCGAGTTGCTTTCAATGATGGATCGTCATGACCCAAAAACGCAGCCAGAAATACATCGATATTTGCAGTGAGTTCGAGGACTTTGACATCCATGACGCCATCGATCTGTTCAAACTTGGCGAGATACACCTTTCAACGTTTGGTTCCCTGGACTCGGATGAAGCTCACCGTCTCTACAAATTCACAAGAGACAATGTACTCTCACCTCTTGGTCTCTTGATGACCGCATTGAGCACAGAGCCTTCCGTACAGGAAGTGCCTGCTCCGACCCAAGCAATTCTCAAACAGGAAAAACAGGACAATTTACACACCTCCCTCGATAACTTGAAGACCAGGCCGGGTGAGGAGCCTTCGATACAGGAAGTGGCTGCTCCGACTCAAGCATTTGTCAAGCAGGCAACACCAGACAACATGGTGGATGGCGACGACATAGAGACAGGGTATGGCTATGAGACAGAGGAGAGCGATGACATAGAGGAGGGTGATGGCCAGCCCACCAGAGACGAGAGGAACGAGGCCGTCTTGGAATGGCTCTCGGAGTCGAGAGTTACGAGGGTAGTGACGTGTCGCAAGAGATCTGAAGTGTGCTTTGTCAGTAGACACGTGACGAGTCACACCGCCCCCCCAAAACAATAGACTATTTCGTAGTGTGCATTGTAGTCGTGTTTCCGTGAAATACCAGACGCCGGTTCCAAAACGTTTTTGATGCCAGTGGGCACACCCAGGAAATTTACTCACTCGACTTTTCGCGCGATGGGTGTCTGATCATATCTGGTTCTGGTGATCACACAACACGTATTTGGGATATGTAAAACGGATGGAAGCAACAAACTCCTCGCAGACCGCAACACCGAGACTGCTGATTCAGAAGCTCCCAAAAACACTGGCATAAAACTAGTCATCGAGGGTGTATCCGCAATGCCTGAACCATCCCTTCGCATGCTCCGCCGTGACGCTGTAAACGGCCTCCCAAAATACGTCATACACCATGCCGTCCTCCGATTCAAGCTCCCGGTTCACACGATCGCGATTCGCACGCAGCCACGCCTTGATGGATGAGAAGGCGAGCTCAATGGGATTGAAGTCTGGTGAGTATGCAGGGAGGTAAAGGAGGCGTGCACCGCGTTCCTCGACCAGTTCGCGGATGCCATCAACTTTATGAATCGATGCGTTGTCGACAACGAGGACCGAGTGGGGAAGGGGCCACTCGTTCATGCGGGTGAGTAACCCCTGAACAAATGGTAAAAGTCATCACCCGTGATCGCATTCTCGAGAACCTCAAGATGGAGAATGCCATCCAGGGAGATGGCAGGGAGGAGCGAATACTTGGTGCCACGGAGGAAGAAGTCGAACCGACTTGCACGTCCGCCTCGTATCGACCACGCGTACTGCCTCCTCAATGTGAGCCGGTTGAAGTGGCTCTCGTCCGCGAAAACCAATTGCTCTGGGCGGTAGTGTGCGTTGATAAGGGCCTGATATTCGGCACGGACTTGCTCGTTTCGCTCCAGAGCAGGCCGCATGACCTATGTACAGGATTGAGATTCTTGGTGGTGATCAAGTGAATGCGACAATACCTTCTTCATGGTATAACCAGCCCTTCGGAGAGAGCGCCAGATCGTCTGCAGTGAGGTCTCAGTGCCGAAAACTTCACAGAGCTCCGTCTGCAGCTCCTTGAGGGCGCTGTCGGGTGTACGCGCAATGCAATCACAAAGGAACTGGTTACAGTGGACAGTGAGATGGCTATCAACCCCGAAAAATGTTGCGCATACCTTTATTTCTATCTCGGTGAGCATACGAGCCTGACCAAGTAATTCACGCGAAACCCTGCCGGTGTCCCGATACGTGCCTCGTAAACGCTTGATGGATCGTTCACTGATCCCTGTGAATTGACGAATCTCCGAGTCAGAGAGACCGCGGAAGGACATTGATAGCGCCGCTTCTTTAAGATGATCAGGTATGTGCCGACGAACCATTGGGGAGGTGGTGGGTTGTTGAGCGCTGAGCACGTGTCGGGGGACGGGGACAAGTTGTACAGTAACCTTATTTTTTGTATGGGAGACGCTGAGGTGGCACGCAGCAAAAAGGGTAACTATTTTATAACCCCAAATTATGCGAGATAACTACGACCCTGAGGATTTCAAATTGTACTTAAATATGAACACCGCCCCTGAATCTTGGAAGTCCGCTATATGTGTTCCCAAACGAGGGGCCTATCTCATTGGAATTTGCTGTAAGATCTATCACCACAGTTACACTGCAAAGTTTGGAGTCAATAAGTGGAGGCGATCGAGTTGGAGACAACAATCTCACCAAGGACCATGGAGAGGTGACAAAACGTGACCCAATTCGGCAAACTCCTTTTCGGACAGCAAAATGACTGGCACATGTTGCCACATTTGCCGAAACACCGCCCATTCCTCTGCCTGCCAAAACCCTGCTGCCGCCGTGACAATGCGTGACCAAAATTTGCAGAGGTGGGTCCATTGCTCCACGTTGAACGGATTCAGAAACAAACAAATAAAAATCTGATTCAGGTGTGAGATACATGTATCTATTACTATGTACAAATTGAAGTAGCTACGATGTGTTGTTGAAGCTACAAAAAAATATTACCGCTTTTTTGCAGAGGTGCAGGAACGATAGTATGGGGCGTCGATGGGTGTTCTGGGCCGTTTCCTTTCAGAGGTTAGGCCTATTCGGAAGCGCTTCTGATCGCGTGCTTTCCCTTTGGCTTCCCTTTTTGGGAGGGCTATTATAGATAAAGTCAAGATTTCAAACGCGTTCTGGCCCGGGCCTTACATGAAACTGATCGCCACGGGAATGATGGAATTACCGGAAATGGTGTGAGGATTTTGCATGACAGCACGGCGGTGCATCTCTTGAATGGTACCAAACCTCAGTAAGTACAGCACAGAATTTGTATTGTTTGTTGACTGATTACGTGAACTCTTTGAGTACGTACAGGGCCTCGCCCCTGTCTCGCATTCGCGTTTCGCCCACCACGAGAGTCTGCCTGTTTGCCAGCGCGTCGCACACCACTGCAATGAATCGACCAAGAGAGAGCCTCCTCAACCTATTTTCTCTGCACAACCATCGACGCCTTGATCGACGCCATCGCCTTGTCCTTCGCCGGACTTGGGCTCGACAAGGAAAACGCGGCGCCTCTCCGGGACAGCCCCATCACTCTCACCAAGTTCTTCACCACACTTACACCCGGTACAAGGCCCAGCTGCCCCATTGCCCGAAGGCCGTCTAATTGAATTTGGCGACCCAAATTGTGTCCTATGACTCGCTTTCCGACGACGACGGCCAGGTTTCCAAAGACGAACGCGAGCCCGTCGCCCACGAGACGAGGACTTGCAGGGGACCCCAATGGCGTCCCCTCGATTACTGTGAAACTCCACGCTATGATAATGACTACGACCTACAGGCCCCTCACCGCTGATCGTATCGAGGATGTGACCTTAGGTGCATTCCGGAACCTGAGACCATCCGAGACCCTGAACCACCTCATTCGGTATCTCAGCACCTGGAGGTAGCGAGTACGATAGCCATCTCTCCTTCTTCCCCAAATGACTGTACTAACGGTGCTTCCATGACAGCAAACTGTTCATGGTAGGGTTCCGTGCCGTTGTTTAGACCGGTCCCACAGCTGATTGTAGTTAAGCTCATCCAATATGGGGCAAAAGTGCTGCTCCCTATTCTGGAAGCACGAGCGCGCCTCCAGCATCGCGCGGGCGTGCGCAGTCAGCCGACCAGTTCCCTCGCTCCGAAGCTCGCAAAACTCGCGAGCACCATCGGTAGCGCCCGCTCATTGTGGGGTCTCTGGGGTACGTGCGCCTCCGCCTTCTCCACCGTCCTCTCGCCCTCAAGGGGCCACCACCAGGCATGCTGCCCATAATTTAATGGCTCATCGCGCTCGAGCGCGCCCCGCCGCCCACGCGCCACATCCTCACCATCGAGCGCACACAAGGCTGGACCATGCTCGCCTTCTTCCCCCTCCAGCAGCTCTCCTTCCTCCGCACGAACGACCTCGCCCCACCGCGCTCCACCTCCCCACCCCCTCCGGCAAGCCCCACCGCGTGGCCATCCACGACAGCGCGGTCTCGTTGTGGTCGACGCGCCTCTGGATGGCGTACGTCGTGTTCCAGCTCGCGCACCTCCGCGAGGACCGCGCGCTGCTCGTCAAGCGCCAATGCGTACTCGAGAAGCTGGGCGCGCGCAAGAAACTGCAGCCGCAGGAGCGCGGTGAGCTTGCGCGGCGGTGGGACGCGTGGTACAACGAGCTCGCGGTCAACCTGAGCTATCTGCCCATGACGATCCACTGGTCAGCCCCCGCTCTCCCCTTTTCTAGTGTGCTCACACCGCTTACGAAATGCCCAACGCAGGTCGCTTGAGAAGGGCCTTTTCGGAAACGACGTTAGTTTAGTTCGTGCTTGCGCGACGCCGGCTGACAAGTACTTATTTCTAGATTTGGGTCTCGCTGTTTGGCTTTGCGGCCGCGATTGCGTCCTTCCGTAGTGGGTGGAAAGCGACCGCCCTCCCACCACCACCGCCTCCCGCAGAGCCGTCTGAGGACACGTCAGATATAGCACTGGTGACTAACGACACCGATTCGAGCCCTCAATAGACACGAATCCTTCGACCATACATACTTCTTACTGGCGCATCTGGACACCCATACCTCTGGGAAATGACGATGTACGTAGGCGCGACACGGTTGTTGTAGAATCGTTTCGGCTTGTCTTGTTTTTCATACGTATTTATTCTCGATAGATTCTGCATTTTCTTCCCTTTGCTGTTAATGGCACACGTGTACTATCGCATTTTAATCCGAGATCAATCTGATGTTGAATTTCCCATCCAGGGAGGTCACGTTCGTTCCATATATAAACAGACAACACGAAACTAAGATACAAGCACTGGATGGAAAATATGCTTTTGCCATTGACAAAATCTAGGCATATCCTATAACAAAAGGTATTTTTTATCCACAATTTTTCATATGTAAAATGTTGATAAGGTAACTAAATATTGTCAATGCAATTTCAAAGTGCAATATGTAGACAATATAATTTTCCTTTTCCATAATATTGTCAGGATATTATTGAGGTTATATTATGTATCTTGTTGAAATATTTCACATGGTGATATCTTGATAAAAGGTTTTTGTGATTGAACCCTGAATCTTGCCTGAACCCTCTAAACTGAACCACTGTTGCATTTGATCAAAATATTACCATGTGAAATATTTTAACAAGATACATAATATCACCTCAATAATATTCTAACAATATTGTGGAAAATAAAATCTATATTGTCTACATATTATGCCTTGAAATTGCATTATCAATATTTAATTATCTTATCAACATTTTATATATGAAAAATTGTGAATAAAAAATACCTTTTGTTATATAATATGCCTACATTTTGTCAATGGTAAAAGCATATTTTCCATCCAGTGAAGCCCTGCCAATCAAAGTACTGTACAGTAATGGTTTGCTTTGAGGGTAGCATATTAATAGCACCCGCATAGAAGGTCATCTGATAAGAGTGGCGAGCCAGATCAGGCGGCATTCATATGAATTTTGACCCTGTGGTGAGAAAAGGTGGTCCATGCTTGAGTCCGTGCCAGTGATGGGCCCTGCTAGTGACAGTCGGCAACTGGTCCCTGACAGCTTTGACAGGGTCCACTTTTGCAGATGAAGGTCGCCGAGTATGAAGGGCAAGGCCGGACAAAAGAAATTTAATTATAAAATGTTAATTTTATTATCTTTGTGTTAGTGTTGTTGTCTTAACATTGATCTTACAGTCATTAACTGCTCTTTGAGACAGTCAAATGAAATACTCCCGATTTCTCAGCTTTATTCAAGGAAACAAAAACCTGACTAGGCAGAAAGATGTACCTATATTAGAAGAGTGTTTTTATGTGTTTAAAATAGCAGATATATTGTGTTGAACACTGTCCCGGGCATGATCAGTATTGAAAGTTGTTATCAGGCCAAAACTGGTCAATGAGACAGCATCACATCACACTGAAATTTCCCAATTTGGCAAGTGTTCAGCTGCAATCGCTGCAGTCACTAATCTCGCCCATTTCACTCTCCTCTTCAAGTTCCTCTTTGCCCTCTTCCTCTTCTTTGTTACTCTCCTCAAAATCAGACACCCTTGGCTTGGGAAGAGCCTTCTCCATTGAAGGCATCTTTGGCTTGTTCCATCTGGCCTTCCTCTGGCCAGATCTTGCGCTCTCCCTCTTGACCTCCCAATCTTTGACTTCCTTCTTCCATCTGGCCTTGGCTCCACTATTTTTCTCCTTCCTATCCATTTCCCTCACCCTCCACAGCTCCATTGCCTTGGAGTATTTATCCTTGGCATTCTTCCTCTTTGAAGACATCTCCTTTGCAGCATCATGGGCAGCATGTGATTCTTGTACCGCCACAAACACCTCATCCTGTGTCAGGATCTTTGCCCTTCTGTCCATATTAATCCTGCCTGTCTGGCCATCTGACCACACAGGCATACTGTAGCGGTGCGACTGTCATGTTACGTCAAGCCAAGGTGAAGGTAGAGTTGAACTGAACCGGTGACACACCCAACTTAACGTGGAGACAAGTCACGCACTAGATGTGCAGTCGATGTGGAGGACATGAAATGTGCAAGGCTTTATACAAGCCTTCAATCACTAGTATCACACAGCGGCACACTGAGCGGAGAACCAAGAGGACAAGTTAGATTGATGGAGTATGGAGAATACAAAGGAAGGCGCACCTGAGTGGAGAACCAAGAGGACAAGTTGGTTCCACTCAGGATGCTACAGGAGGGTTTATATACACTACTACAGCTGAGCTTGAACTGAGTCCGAACACTGTTACTAAGTGTATAGTAAGACTCCTTGACTCAGGAGCTGACACGTTGTGTCTATTAATAGCGCATCTTATTGTGCTGACTGATGCACATGTCATTGCGCTTATGAGCGGCTCCACTTGCTGAGTAAAACCTAATACAGCAAGTAAGCGTATACTACTAATCATGACGTATGTGTATTCTAGATTGTTCTAGAGTCTTCCTTCTCCTTCCATCCAATCAGAACTAACTAAACGTATAAGGGACTCTTATCCCATGATCACGTGCACATGGGTGGCGGCCCGTGTGACTAACTTGTATCAGTACTTCAGCCCTTTATATCTTCACCAAAATAAATGCATAAAAATATGCAAAAATGAAGGGAAAATAATACACGTCCATGACACATACGGATACATTTTCCATGTTGCATATTTTACACTTCCATCCAAATGAGGACATCTGCACATCTCAAAGGAGCAAGCTGCTGTTTTCCATGGCTTTGGCAGGTGCGTCAGCAGAGGCACCAGTGATAGCATCTGTGGTTACAGCCAGCGATGCACAGATGTCTGCGATATCATCTGGGTGAGAGGACAATGTCAGCGTTGAAGGCATATTAGCTTGAGCAGCAGCCTACTGTGTTGAGGTATGGCCCCATTTGTCTCTCCAATCTCATTCAAGTTCATGCTGACACTACCTGCAACCATTTCATCTCTCTCCTTGTTCCGTGCTAACGTGCACTCTTCACGACCCTCCACCAAATTCGAGGCCAGTAGCACCTTTGGTGTGCATTCGTCATCCAATAAGCCTCTTCCTGCTCTTTGATCCAGAGAACCACCTTCCACAGTTATGCCATGCTCACCAATCTCATCTTCGCCCCCATCCAATTCACAGGTTTCTGGGAACTCTTCACTTGTATCGCTGTCACTCACAATGTCATCATCACACGCAAGGTAGCTGTCACTTGTGATTAGTTTTGTCTGCCATGATATCAATTTATTCATTCCTTACTTGGATGCATTGCGAGAACTGTGCACCTCTGAAAGCTTCAGAGGCAGCTTCTGCTTTCCCTTGCAACGTTGCTTTGGCTGCTTGAGGTGATGCTTCCAGATGTCAGCCATTGCTGTCACCTCTTCTCATGTTAGCACCCAGAGATCCCTATGCTTATCTGGGTCAACTCCTCGGTGCCAGTTTTGCAGGTGCGATTGCATGTTGTAGTGCCACACAGCTGGAGAACCATCTGGGCAGTAAGAGCAAAGAATAGGGACATTCAAGCAAGGTGAAGACTCAGATGAGACCATGGCAGCAGCATAGGAGAAGCTTGTTGCGTTGGGACATGGTACAGTGCTGCTGTATCTGGGAGTCCAGTGTCCATTCTGAGCTGAGCGCCTTGTCAGATAGATCATGCACAGTGTTGCGGGACGTAGGCAGAGCCCACATGGCTCCAGCAATCGATCAATAGACATATCATGAAGAACATGGCTGCCGATGTGAGCAAGCACATGTTGCCCATTAGACTTATCTAGGTGAACTGTTTGAGGACATCCAGGGCATTCGTGCATGCTCAAGTCTCATATCTTGTAGAGCATCTTGGCAACAAAGCATGCCTTCCCTGCACATGTTTAGACCAAGATTGCGGAAAGTCAAGATCAAAGAACACTTACCCAAGGTCTCATGGTAGGGATACTGGTGTGTCTGTGATGTTCGCAGCATGAGCTTTACATAGTGCTTTGTCATTTGGTCACGAAGGCTAGATGTGAGAGCAAGAAGAGTTGCAGTATCAAAGAGATAGTAAGGCATATGTGATGGAGGGGTGACCAGGATTGGGTTGATAGGTTGAATGAGAAAGCCCAGAACTTTGAACTTCATGGGTAGAAGTTCTCGTGTACGCCAGTCATTTACATGCATGCTATTGTCATCTGGACTTGTACACACCAGGCTGTATGCCTGGTAAGTTACCTTAACGCTATCCTCGAGAAGGATGTCGAGAGAGACATGGTCAACTGCATTTGTCCCTACATCTGCAAAAAAATGGAGGCTGTCAAAGCTGTCAAAGACTAGTCTGGACTAGTCTTGACAACCTCCACTTTTGCAGATGTATGTGTATTCTGATGACTTCACCAATGCATAGAAACATCTTATCCTCACACAAGAGTAACGAGGCCACAGGGTTGTTCACAAGGAGGATGTCGCTGTGTTCATCAGTATGGTAGTCTACTAGACTGTTGGATTCGGATGTAACAAAATGTGCTTGCTGTTGGACGTGGCAAAGGCGGTCTGCGGAACTGGGGGCTTTACTGTGTTTGAAAAGTAAAGCCAATGCGTGGGACTTGTTGACCGTGGTACCTCCACTATCAATTGAAACAACCTTACTGAATGCATGGCCATCAACTGACCACTCAAGGTCCACGGCTGCATCTTCCAGCCTACACATCCCATCACCAGTCAGAGGTATGTCAGCATCTTCTGGTGTGACTGCTTCTGGGGCAAGGCTGTGGAGTCCATTGTTTTGCAGCAACTCGTCAGTATCCCCGGTGGGAAGGGCCACATGGATGAGGAGTGTACCGAATGGAGCAAGCATAGTTGAGTTAGGAATTGATTCTATAGAGCTGAGAACTTTAGAGGCAAATGGATGGTCGGCTTCTAGTTTGCACTGACCCTGGATCCAGACCGTAGGAGGTGTCACTGAATGGAGGGATTGGGATGCCCTCCAAGAGTGTGGCGTGATGTGGTCAGTGCAATCGGGAATTGTACTCATATCCCAAGTTAGAGAGGGAAGGTGCAGCCACCATGGTGCTTTATCCCACTCTGGGTGCAGAGCTAGTATATTTGCGGCTTCAATTGTCCCTGTCAATCGAGAGCCCAGCTGGTAGTTGTCGACGTTGGCATCGTTGCCAATAATGGTCCGTAAGCAGCCAAAGAGGCCCTTGAGACGATTGGTACTGAGGAGGACAATATTAAAGTCTGTGTTTGGTGTATCCACTTTGGCCTTCGCTATGCAAAAGAAGATGTTCTTGATCATTAGGACAATGTCAATGTATAGGGCAGTGGGAAGGAAGTCTCCACAGGTGTTGTCATGAACATAGAGAACCAGAGCTAGATGCCCTGCATAGCTCAAGTGCTCAAGTGGTCCTCAATGCCCATGTCAACACAGATGTATGGCACAAGTAAATGATAGCACAGCGACCCCAGAAGTTGGAGTGCTTTGTGGGCTTGTATATGACCCGGTGGACCACCTGTCAGTGCAGGAAGAGACCAGATGTCACAGAGCAGACTGTAGGCAAGCACTACATCCTGCTTGTTGTTAGGATTAAGCGCAGCTTGAACATGGTCAGATTTATGCCCTGCGTCAAGCAGGTGGGTATGGAGGACAGCAGGTGTGATCCATGTTCCATAGACAAAGATGCCCTTTTCACGCAAGAGGGCATTATGGACCCATTTCATGGCAGTGTGTTTGTAATCTTTGTTGCAGATTAAGTCATCGTTGCCAACATGCAGATCCAGTAGTGCACAAGATGAGAGCCAGGGATAAATTGGTGAGTTGGGAGAAAGGGCATGCTTGAATGTAAGCTGCACCAGAGCCTTCCCTCACCTTGCCTTGCCATCTGAGGCAATGGAGACAACACAAACATGGGTGTGGGGCTGGAGGTGGTTGATAGCATCTAACACCATCTGGAGAAGAATGGCATGGTCTTCTGCACACACTCTCTTACAACTCCTGGAGATGAGGAATGGCCTTGCACAGTACAACTTTGAGTTATTGCAGAGCAGTCCTATTGCGCCAACAGTAGCCTATAAAGTAATAAATAACATTCAGTCTGCATGCAAGAGAGCGTGGGATAATCAATGTGGCTCACTTCGTGCACGAGATGCACATCTCCACGAACCATATCATGGAACAGCAGCTCAGCATCAGCTACACTGTTGAAATCCATACATCTCCTCTTCATGTGCTCTCAACACCACCCAAGAATCTTATTGGTTCGATTGCACCATCATGGCCATTTTTCCTGGGCAATCTCATCAACCATGAACACTGCATGAACTACTGGATGACCTGCCAGTGATGGCAGCAAGCTGTCAAAGATTGCCTTCAAATTGCAGACAAGTTCTGCCTCAAGTGGGTATGTTGGTGATCACAGGAGGGGTGGGATCATAGTACAACGGTGGACAGTATTAGGAGCAGGGAGTCCAAATATGCGGTGCGTGATTTTGGCCACTCTCTGACCTCCTAGATGCAGGAACAGGAGCATCTGCAAGTCTTCCTCCTTGTCAAAATTCCTAGGGCAGTAAATTCCCAGTGCTGCCTTTCTAAGCAGTTCCAAAATTGCTGCCACACTCATATTCCTCTCTGAGGCAACACGAAGAACACGGTCTAGACGAGGTACCTTTTCCATTGACATTGCGAGGAGAACTTGATGATGCAATGAAATAACACCTTCATGCTGCACCAACTTCTTGGTGTCATTTATGCGTCGAAGGCGGAAGATCTCTATGGTATGTTCCTTTTTACATGTGATCTCGGCTAAGCTAGTAAGTCCATGGTACTTGTAAGGTGTGTGGTCCTGTATGCCATCTTGCACTCATGCTAATACCTTCATGAACTTGTCATTGGATAACAAGGCTTGGCATGGCCTACATAGACCATCTTGATTGAGGTCCTGGTCTTTGCACTTGCGTGCGCGCAGCAAAAGGGATCTGTGATGGGAGGAAAACTCCCATGGGGTGTGCTCCTCAATGTTAAGAAGAAATGGGTATGTGCCTATTGCTGTCTGGCCCGGCTTGACACTCATGATGTGCTGTGTGCACTTTGCCTTCTTTGATGTGCCCAGGTATTCAATATCAGGCGATACAGGTAGCTGAGGCAGTAACGGGGATGGACGCTGGCATGAGAAGGACAAAGGTAAGCCTCCAACATATTCTATTCCATCGTCATCTTCACTGGTGTTCACAGACAGCTGTGTGAGGGATGGGGATGACATATGGCTCTCCATGGGTGAGAGATGGCCGTTTGGGGGTCTTCATGTCATGGTGAGCCTCAATTGAATCCTAATACTTTGGGTATTACTCACTGTTTTACAAGGTCAATCACTTTCAACAGGACACCAAACTTTCCCTCAAGTAGGTCTTGTTACGTTTTCGACTTCACCAACCCCTTGGACACCCCTAGTCAAGACCCCGAACACCGTAGGACGACATATTCGGTTCAACTTCGACAAGATTGGAGGAGCACGGATGGAAGTTATGGAAAACCACCTAACCACTAAGTCACCCGACTCTGATCATGTGACCAATAAGCGCTCACCAACCATGTGATATGCACACGTGACTTTAGCGCCTGCCCGTCATGTGACCCTGGCACGTGACCTGGCTAGACTCGCACCAGATGGGTCCAGATGAGCTTGTGCCTGGACCGGCCTCGACTACCTCGTGTTGATGACTCATATGTCCCTATCGATAGTGCCTTGATTCTGATAGATTATGATATGTTCTCCTTCTCTGATTTGCTGATTCCCTTATCTCTGACTCATACCTTTGCGCCCTACTGCCATTGGTGGATTGTTATCTCTGACTCGACCTGACTCACTATGACTCATTCCCACTTAGAGTTTCTGACTTCCAAGCTGGGGTTCAAACCTCCTTGGACTTGTATAAGTAGATGGGCTTATGGTCGCTGAAGACCTAAGCTTGACTTCTTGGATTATACCACCCATTGTACTCGCCTCTCTTGTGCTGTCTGCCAATAGAGTGCTGCCTAGTGCCTTTGGTGTCTATACATCTCTGCTTGTCCTTAGCTGGCCAGTGCGAGTGATCCCTGGCATCCCCTCTTTACTCCTTCACCCTTGACGTGCTGTGTTGCCGTCGCCTCCTCTCTCATATCTCTGTGCTGTATTCGCCAGAGGTTCTCTACTACCTCGCGTATCTCTCTATCCATATCCTTTGGGCTACCCTACTACGTCTCACTTGTGAGCGTATAGGTGATCGTGTACGTGACTTTGACATCTCCCGTGATCGTTAGGTTGCCTCCTGTCCCTAGAGCCTTCTTCAAGACGCGCTGCTAGAAGAACGTCCAGTGGAACGTTACAGGTCTCCTGTTATGCCATAGTCAACAACAAACCCACAAATATACCCAGCCAAGCCCTCGACACCCAAAGGTCCACACCTCACATGCTGCACAACCTTGTCAACACCTATGCCATATTTGACTAGGCCATTCAACTTGTGATCAAGAAACTCCCAAGCGTCTGCAGGATCATCAGGGCCACTACCTGATATGACACAAGCAGTGTCATCACTCTCCTCTGCCTCCAGAATATGCGATGGCAGATCCTGTGCTGCATGGTCCAGGCTATCCAAAAGTGCAGTTGCATGTGCATCAGGACATGTGGAGGTTTGACCATTTTCTGACAGTGTTACTTGATTGCCAGGTTGAGGCGGCAGATCAGATGTCGGGAGGTGGATCAGGGGACTCAGATTGGGGGGAGCATGTGCCACAAAGCCAGTTGTAGACGTGGTGGGGGTTGGAACACTTGTTGTAACTCTCGAGAAGAATGAAGTGATTTGGACAGTTTTCTTTGATGCCTCCCTTGCCTTTGAGGCAGTCTTCTTTGCTGCCCTCCGGCATCCTGGTGAACCATGGTGTTGCAAAAAGTTCTTGTTGCCTCCATCACCAACGCGAATGCACTGGTGACAAATATCACATATGTAACTTCCATCTTCCTCCAATATTGGAATGGGTGCCTCGCCCAGGGGCGTGGGCACCTTGTCAGTCAGGGAAGCCGACTGTTGAGACATGTATCAAAGAAAATGTATCTGGCTTCTTATCTGTCACATGGCCAAAGCCCACCCTTACAAATCTATTCCTCACTCGCCTTAGAAGTATAAATGTCTACTTTTATAGAGAGCTGCATCCAGCCTTCCATTTGTTAGAGGCGTGGGAAAGCATGACTCAGTCTTCGGGAGAAAAGACTATGATATTAGTGTAGCTACCTATTAGAGGCGTGGGAAAGCGCAACTAAGATACAATGAGTGAAGGTAACAAACGGGAAGTGAATTAAAGTACTGACCTCAGTCTTTGGGAGAAAAGACTGAGGTGTTGCTACTGTGACTATGGGGTATATAAGTTCAACAAATGAAAAATTTATATGCTAAGTCTATAGAGGTATAGTATAGGCAGCTGTGCTCGACTTGGTTGTTTCTGACCCCAGCTAGCTCAGAGTTGCCTGATGCTTACTCAGCATGTGCGGCTGAACTCCAACACGCCCCCTCAGTCCACATCAGGAAAACCCATGTTTTACTTATTCATACTTTCTGCTCTTTTATCACTTTCAGCAAGGAAATAAAGGACCCTTTCAGAAAAGCACCAACTACTTGCAAAAAGAAATCCCCTCTTCTTTTTCTGTACTTTTTATACTTTTTAAGCATATTTCTGGGGAAAATTGGGGATTTTGGTCTGATTTTTGAAATTTTGGTCCATTTTATTACCATATATGGTAAATTTCGGACCAAAAATTAAAGCTTGGTCCAATATTTCCATTTTTGGTCATTTGGTACTCTTCTTATCCTGTACTTTTTTTAGCAGTTCAGCAAGTAGAAAAAAAAGAAAGAGGGATTTCTTTTTCTTACTTTTTCCACTTGTTTTCTGAAAAGAACAGAAAAGTACAAAAAAGTGTGAATAAGTAAAACATGGGTTTTCCTGATGCACACATTGTAGGCCCATCGCCTCCGAAAATTGAACATGCTTTTCATGCACCAAGCCTTTCGTCAAGACATCAGCAACCTGGTCTCCAGTGGGGATGTATGCAAGGTCAAGATCCTTTTCTTCAAGTTTCTGTCTGAGAAAGTGGTGCTGGACTTCAATATGTTTGGACCTGTCATGGAACTCTGGATTTTGTGTGATCGTGAAGGCAGATTGGTTGTCAATGAAGAGGGTGGTAGGTGAGTTGATCTTTTGTTTCATTTCGAGTAATAAACACCTTAACCAGATGACTTCTTTTGCAGCATGTGCTGCAGTGATGTACTCGGCTTCGGTACTCAAGAGTGCAACTGAGCTCTGTTTCTTGGAGCTCCAGCTGATGGCTCCACCAGCAAGTGTGAAGACAAATTCTGAGGTCGATTTGCAATCATTCACATTGCTAGCCCAATTGGTGTCCACAAAACCTTGCAGGTCAGTTCCATTTGGAGCTCGCTGGAATACAAGCTTCCAATTGCTCATGGCTTGGAGGTAATGAAAAACATGATCGAGGGCACACTGATGCACATTTCCAGGGCAAGCAGAGCATCGCCCAAGCGCAGCCACAGTATAGGCCAAATCTGGGCGTGTCCTGAGCATTGGGTACATGAGTGCACCAATGGCATGCTGGTACAACCGGACATCAATCTCGGGTGAGTCCACTTTGAGCAGGTGTTCGTTTGCAAGCATTGGTGTGCTGATGGGACAGATATCTGACTTTCCAAAATGTTCCAGGACCTTGCAAATGTATTTTTCTTGCGATAGGGCGATCCGGCCCGCTTCTCAATCACATGTGACGTGCATGCCCAGGATCCAAGTGATCTCTCCAAGGTCAGTCATTTGGTAGTGTTTCTTGAGCATTTCTTTGTCTTGGCTGATGACTTCCATACTTTTGCATGCCATGGTGATGTCGTCGACATACAGTGCAATGATGGATAGAACATTGTCTTGGATGCAGATGAAAACTGCATGGTCAGCATCAGTATGTTCATATCCCATCGAGCACAGTGTGTCTCTGATACTTTCATACCAGACATGGCCACCCTGCTTCATTCCATAGACTGCCTTCACAAGTTTCAAGACCATGCCCTTGGGAATGTTGAATCCAGGAGGAGGCTTCATCTAAATCTCTTCCTTTAGTTCTCTGTTAAGGTAAGCTGATTTGACATCCATTTGCTGGACTTCTAGGTCAAACTTGGTGGCAAGGGCAAGGATCATGTGGAGCAATGCGAACTTGGCAACAGGTGCGAATGTCTCGTCGTAGTCAATTCCCTTGACTTGGGAGAAGCCTTGCGCGACGTCACGGGCTTTGTACTTTTGTATTTTGCCATTGGGTCTGTGTTTGATTTGGAAAACCCACTTGGACCCCACAACATTTTTCCTGCGCAGCCACGGCACGATCTTGTAAACACCCATGTGCTTGAACACGTGCATTTCATCTTGGCATGCAAGATCCCACTCTGCAACATCTGGGCGTGCCATGGCCTCAGCATAGGTGCGTGGGTCTGCGTCTTCAAGATGAGTGGCTTTGGCATGCTCTATGCGCTTATGTCTGCCATATGATGTAACAGAGTAATGGGGATCATCATCACGGATTGGTGTGCGCATGGTGCATTTAGGACATGTTGTCATGGATGCAGGATCAGGAGGTGGTGGTGTAAGTAACCCTTCTATCTCCTGTTTGCTTTCACTTTCTGACAGGTTTTTGAGTGCTGCGGATGTAGATTCTTTAGGTACGGTGTCGACATGTGAAGGATCACCAATGGGTGCATCGGCAGCAGTGGATTTGAGGATTATGTGCTCATAGCGCTTCTTGGTCCCCCCTTCATTGAATACAATGTTGCACAACTCAAGAAAATGTTTGGTCAGGTGGTGCACAAGACAGTAAGCATGCCAATTTTGCACATAACTGAGGAATGTGCACATTAATGATTTTGCTGCCAGTTTACTGTGGTGCTTGTCTGGGATGTGGACGAAGGCCTAGGAACCGAAGACACAGATGTGCAAAACATTGGGCTTGTTCCCGCTCCAAGATTCCTCAGGTGTAACTCCATTGAGGGTGTGCATTGGCATGACATTATGGAGAAGGGCTGCATATTTGAGTGCATCGTACCAGTAAGATTCAGGGAGGGAAGTGTCATGCAGCATGCTCCGGACTTTGTCCAGGAGTGTGTGGTTCATGTGCTCAGTGACACCATTGTGTTGCGGCATTGTAATGTCTACCATGGATGTTTGCCTGACTTAGGCCTTGGTGGATGTGGCGATCCTAAACGATCGATAGAACAGGTGATTCATGGGTGCATCTGGGTACTCAGCTGGATGAGGGGCTAGATCCCCATTCAAAGTGATAAAGGCGTGGATATCCTCCGACTGAGGAATGCCAATGGGAGGTTCGTCGAGTGTGGTGATAGAGGTCCAAGTGGGATGATTGATGATGAAGATGTAACCATAGGGTCGTCCTACACATTTGTTGTGATAGAGGAATGCGCGATGATATACCGATCCTGGAGGATACATGTCCACTGCCCACAGGGGGAACTTGGGATAAGCTCACAGGGATCCCTGGTCTAAGGGGATATGCCAGAGGCAACTCACTTCAAGGGGGAGAGCCCTACAGAGGAAGCTAGATGGAGAAGATGGTGGTATTGAAGAAGACCAAGATGGCAATCCTGGTCTTCCGCATCGACTACTTATACAGATACTCACAGGCTTTCAAGCGCCGCTACAAACTACACTAGCCAATAGCGTAAGTAGAGCAAACCATAATACAGCTATCCTAGTATGAGTCATGTTGAGTCATGATCTGATCCGTTATCATACACAATCACATGTGCTGGAGCTTACCTGATGTACTGCTGATGTGGTGTCATTCCCGAGCATCAGTGTCCACTTCTGGGCCAAACGTAACAGGCATGTCAGGTGTGGTCATTTCATGCTGAATCCCTTTGTCCTTCAGGTATGCTTGCACCATGTGTGTGATGTACTTGCCCCCTCCATCAGTACAGAGGATCTTCAAGTACTTGCCTGTTTCAAGTTTGGCACATGTGACAAATGCCTTCAAGTGTATGAACACCTTGGACTTCTCTTGCAGGCTAGTAATGAAGATCTGTGTGATGTGTTGTTGATCCAGGTGACAAAATACTCAAAACCGTGGTGTGAGCATGTAGGGAGCTTCCCACAGACATTGGAGAAGACTTGGCCAAGGATCTCAGTAGCGCATGTCTCAGTATACTTCTGGATTTCAGCACGTGTTTGCTTGCCCTTGAGGCAGGCATCACAGTGATTTGGGGTAAGTGATGAGCTCCCAGTGATCTCCATTCCTTTGACCATTCCCTTGTGCACCATGTTTAGGACAGCATCAATGTGGAGGTGGCCAAGCTGGCAGTGCCAGGTGTGCATGTCAGCTTTGGACATTGCGCTGCATGCCACCAATGCAGCTTCAACTTCAGTGTTGTCACGATCACGTGCCACGCCACGTAAATTCGGTTGCCCTTCTGATTTCTCTGATTCGACTTGTGCTGTGTTTCCAGATTGTTATCTGATGTTTCAGACGTGTTTCAGATCTCGCAGATTCAGATCGATTGAGATCTATATCTAGGCATCAGCTTACCTGATGTTCTGTTGTGTTGTTCTGTGATGTGGTTTATATCAGGACATCGGCTTATCTGATGTTCCATCGGTTTCTCTGAGCTTCCAGTCTGATGTTGTGCTTTGCTTGTTATATGTTGTGATCTGCTTGCATCGACCTCTGTCTGTAGGGTATAAAAGATGTACAGGATGAGACGTAGATACCTTGTTTCAGTCTTGTTCTCGAATATAGCCCACTTCTCCCTCTCTTGTCCTTGAAGATCTCGCTCCCGTGCTTAGTCAGCGCCCGGCCCGGTGTCCCGTATCCCAGACCCTTGCCAGTGCGTGAGGAAGCGTCCCTCGGACGGTAAATGCTGCAGAGTCCCTTGGACTATAAACGCCGTCAGGTCGTACAGACCTCCAGTCTTGTCTTGAAGTCTTGAAGAACGATCCGGGTGATCGTAAAAAGTGTTTGTGGTCAAGTCGTCCCCATCAGTGGGGAATGTGTCGACTTGGGCAACTGCCACATGGGTGCTTTTGACTGATACAACATGGATTGGCATGATGTACAGGTTTCCTTGAAGGAAGCCTTCGCAGGTGAGTATGCCACGTTGGTCGAGGATTTGACACCCCCCCTCAGCGAAGCAGACATTGGCGCTGTGGTGGGTCAACTGGGAGACTGACAAGAGGTTCCTGTGGAGTTCTGGGACATAGAGGACATCTTGCAACACAGCACGGTACCATCGCCCCTTTGCCTTCATTTCAACAGCAATGCAGCCGACACCTGTGCCATAGATGGAGCTATTGTCACCCAAGGACAATCTTCACCAGCGTTGAGAGAGGTGAGAAATGGGAAAACCACTTGTGATTTGGACACATGGTGCGTGATGCACTGGAGTCGATCATCCACTGATGCTGCAGGTCAATTTGCGCAGTGTCACGTTCTGCCCTTAACCGCCCTTGCACGTGACCGTGGGAAACCAGAGATTGCCGGAAGTCTCGGTGTCAAGCAATAACTTGCAAAGTTATCAGTGCCAGTCCTCAGCCAGCAGCCCGAGCCGGTACTTCAAATGGCCATCACGTGACCTGGCACGTGACCTGCTCTAGAATGTTCCAGAAGAGCCCAGATGAGCACGTGCCTGGGTTAGCTTGTGATTATGGAACCGGTACGTTGTATTACCGGTGGACTCTTATCTATGACGTCATGGTCTGGACCCTGCCTCGTGCCTCCTTATCTCTGACTCACACCAAGAGCGCCTTATGCCATTGGTTGTTCTTATCAGTTGTATTAGGGTTCATGACTCGACTCAAGGTTCGGGCTGAGCTTGAAAGCTCCCTGAACGCGTATAAGTAGAGATGATGTGGATCCCTATGATCCCCATCTTAGAAACATCTTGGATTCCCTCTTCCCACCTTTCCTCCACCTTCCTATCATGTAGCTGCTGGCCTTTGCCCTCCGTTGCATTGGTTTCTAGTTTATACTACCTCTGATAATGGAGATGATGTTATTCCCCTCTATGATCCTCAGTGCACCCTCGGAGTCTGTCCCGCCACTGCGCCCCTTCCCTTTCCACTATGGGTTGTGCTGCAATGCCAACTCCTGTCTGTCATTACGACCTTTCGTGACGCCTTCCCAGCGTATGACTTCGGCATTCTCAGTGTTCGACAACCGAGACTCAAGTCGGGTACCACAACGGGCCGGAAGAACCATTACATGCAGGCAGGCCTTGGGACACTTTGAAGAGTCAGACTATGTTGGAATCGGAGACTGGTTCCTCAGCGACGGCAATTTTTGCTGATGTGTTTGCTGGCTTTGGCTTGGGTGTAGAGTCGTTGCTCACCTTTGGGGCAAAGCTGTGGGAAGTCAAGACGATATGGCTGATATGGCAGCTAAGCCACACAACGGACCGAGACCAAAGAGACCGAAAACGAGTGATTTTGGGCCCAGAGCCTGAGGCATCCTTACAGCATGTGACTGTACCTCCAGAGTGCGGAGTAATTGGGCAGAATGATGAGCTCTGGTACTGAGGCGGCCACGGGGCGAAGTGCATAGGCAAAGGCGGGAAAGGGAGAGGGTGTTAGCAAGGGCAGGGGACAGCAGGTGGCGGAGGCGGACGACGAGGCAACAGGGACAGAGAGCATGAGGGCAATAGAGATCGCAAGGGGAAAGGAGAAGGAGACCAAAGCGATGACAGGGGGAAGTGGCCATAGCGTGGAGGGCACAAGGTCAGAGGCAGAGAGGGAGAGCTGTGCAGGACCCCAGGCAAGGAGGGGGCATGTGGGCAGACAGTCGGTGTGCTGACAACACACAGACAGTGAGCAGTCGGCACACCAACAGCACTGACAGCGCAATGACGATGTGCAGACAGCGGGCCAATCTGTGCGCCGACAGCGGCACCAGAGTGGGGACGGAGCATAGGCAAGAGGAGGATGGGACAGGGGAGAGTGACGTGGCATAGGCAAGGACAGAGGAGTGAGGGAAGCAAAAGGTGACTCACCCAGTGTACAACAGAGCAAGAGCCTCAGTGCAATTTTCCGTTTTCAGCCAGCTCGTTCCTGGCTCAGCCAGAATCTATTCTTGCCCACCATGAGCCAGGCTTGACATGCCTAATCTGGTCATGGCCTAATCGAGCCTTGGCTGAGCGGCTCTGTCCAGGCTGCCCAGCTTGTGAGCCAAGCTGAGCCAGGTTTGGTCATGAGCCAATTTGTCAGCTTGGCTCAGCTCAAGATGGCTCAGCTTGGCTGGCTCAGCCGTTTTGAGCCGAGCCATGGCAACACTACTTATCCTGTACTTTTTTTGGCAGTTCAGCAAGTAAAAAAAAAAGAAAGAGGGATTTCTTTTTCTTACTTTTTCTAATTTTTTTCTGAAAAGAATGGAAAAGTACAGAAAAGTGTGGATAAGTAAAACATAGGTTTTCCTGATGCTTTAGAACTGTTATCTGTAAGTTTTGAATTGAGAACAGGGTGGTCTATGCCTGTGGTTTTACAACCATACCCACAGTTTTCTGACCTTATCCATGTTTTATAACATACCTGCAGTTCAATGTATGTACCCATAATGTGCTGCAGTGTTACCATACCCTTAACTGTATGGTTACAGTGTTCAGGGGTATGGGTACAGGTACAACAAAAAAAAACCGGAGGGTTACCTGTGTCACACCTTAACAATGTGTGCACAAGGGAAAGGGAAATTCATGACACACAAACTCTAGTCATGGCCATAGTAGCTGTATTCACCAAAACATTTATTATCCATCATTCATCCTGCCATCCAGTGGCCCAAAATCACCATAGGTTGTAACTAGATTCACAGCATCCTCGAGCTACTTTTCCCAGGGCAGCCTCAGGACAGTTCCACCATCTGGCCGTGATAAATGGGCTGTCAATCAAGTCAGATCATCACAGCGCCAAGACGGACGTCCTGGCGTGCAAAGGCAGGACATGGGCGGCCATGAGCCAGACCTGAAACACGCCGGCCGGTTAGCATCGACGGTCTCCGGGTCTCCGGCAATTGAAATGGAAGAGGACGCACATTGAATATAAGGTAGGACTTCTTATCGGCTGCCAGAGTTCGGCATAAGTAGTAGCGGAGCCCTACATGAATGCCGAAGCTTATGAAGAGCGCCGTACTGATACGACCGATTTCCCAGAACCAGCTGAGGAACACAGACCAAGCGACGATGGCAAAGAGGGTCAAGAAACGCGACAGTTCCGGAGCATAGATCGGAAATGTCATGCGCCCTGCAAGCTTGTCACCTTCAACATCGGGAAAGTCGTGCGCTTGTATCACAGTAAAAATGAGGATGCTGCTAATGATGACAGCAGTGACAGACACGACGTCGAGGGTATGGTTAACGCCTATCGACTGTCAGCATCCGCGAAGCGTTTACGGGATGTAGAACATACTGATGACCATAGTTGCGCCAACCTCGAAAGAAGCAAATCCGCCGGCTGTACAGAGAGCCTTTCCAACAATGTTGCTCGCCCCGCCGAGTTCGTTACATGAGTACGTGACGGCCACGAGGCTCAGGGTCGTTGGAACTAGATCTTGACCATAGATTAATGACAGGAGTATGCAAAGAAGAGCCGTTGTCCAGCGCAAAACTACTGCTTTGGGTTCGGAGATCCTCCCAGACGGGAGAGGACGCCACGGGCGGTTGGCTTTGTCCTCTGGGTAGCTGCGTGCTTGGTCGGATACGTTACACATGTGCTGGTGGAACCAAATCCACGTCCCACATTGAAGAAGGCTGGAGAAAGACTGTAAGGGAGCAGTTGCGCAAGCGAAGACCGTCTACGAGGGAAATTTCCATCTTGTCAAGTGAGGGCAGGAGAACGAGCAGGACTTACAATAGGGAGGAAGATGGTCTTGTAGTCGGTCCATGTAAAGAGAATGGCGGTATGTATATGGTACTTGACCGCAGAGAAATCTAGTAGGAAAATGTTCACCGGCATTGAGATTGCAGAGTTCATCTCGCTCTTAAACGATTGAAACAGAGCGTGCCCCTCTTTGAGCGACACATAGAGTAGGGAACCTTCGGATTGGGGTGGCGGGGTTTCGACGTGATAGCGACTTTGAGATGAGGGGGATGTTAATGATGGGGCTATCAATAGCTATGCGGTCAAGATGCGACCTCAGGCCCCGCAGAATGTGAAACTCACACAACTCTTCAAAAAGGTTTGAAAGGGTTGCAATTCGAACGGATCCCGTACCAGCATTGCCGCCATTGTCAGCAGCCAACAGATCTTCAGAGTGCGCGCTCCGCAGTGAGAATAAAGGAGTCGCGATAGGACTAGTAGGGGCTTACCTAAGCCAAACGGAACCTCGTGAATCTTCAACTCGGCGCTTCGGAAGTGGCTCAACATCGCGTCTGGTCGGAGAGATTCTATCGGCTGCAAGCAAGAATAAATGTTAATATGATTGGTGAACAGTACAAACCACCACTCACAGTACCGTCATAAAGCTCTGCCAAGTCATTATCATGAACGAGGACCATATCGCAATGTGGTGCTTCCTACAGCCCATATTAGTACCAACGGGATAAAGGAGCACTGTTTGTCCGAGGTGCTCACTTCAGCGATGAAACCTAGTAGTATGTGAAGAGGATCACGGTACTTCGAGAGCCAAATGAAGACTTGAAACCTTGAAAAAAGTGCGCAGCGTTACCTCTGGTACAGCCGGTACTGGTACGAGTTCCATCTCCGTATCTGGCTCCTCGTCGAATCCCTCTGGGTCTGGATTGGGTCCTGCTGCCGCCCTAAGTCTGGGGAATATCTTGTATTTACGAGCAACACGAAACCCTCGTATGAATATGCACTGATCCTCTGGTAAATTCTAACGTTAATAAGACCACGCGAAAGGCATTTCAGTATTCACTGGCCAGCACAGCTGTGTACGATCATACCTTGCCATCAGGGCCAGGATTCAAATGCGCCCCTCGGATGTGCTCGTGTGACAATTGCCAGTTGATGGTAATTTCATCGGGGTGATCCACCTTCAGGTTAGCCCGGAACGATGCCTGTGCATCCTCCCGACCCCCGGGGAAAGCCACATTAGTATAAGATCTTGTGCGATGAGTCCCGGTAACCAGGATGATATCCTCCATCCGGTAGACTCCCAATCCAAGCTTTTGGGCCCACGCGAACCAGGTGTCAATATGCCTAATCATCCACTCGCCAAAGCTTGTAATCGCCACCGTGTCTTCCTTCTTAGCCTTTATCGGAAGGCATAATACTGCGCCTTGACTCATCCGACACAAAAAAGAGACTTCGCCTTCATTTTGGGGCCTGAGAAGTGTGAGTGACAGTACATTCAACCCATGCAGTTCAATTACCTATCGGCCTGTCGATCCCATTCGGGCCCCAAGGCGACGCAGGTTGAACAGAAATTATGGGGACTCAGAGTGCCATGAATGATATGGTCCTCTATGTTGAGCTGTTCGTGGTACTCTGGGACACCTTTGCGATGGGACGGATGTTTCGCGGGAAGTAGAACATTGAAGAGACGATGGAATCTGCCTTCGCGAATGTAGCCGACGTCGCCAACCTCCACCGCGGGGTATAGATTCCCTGGATCTGGATCCCAAAGTGCGTATCCATAGGCAGGGGCCGTGATCAAAAGGTGGTGGCGAAAGATGTCGTAGTGAGCCATGGTGCCAGTCACACTAGCGGCGCTTGCCAGTGGGCAAGAATCGGTCTGGCAGTGGTAATATAAATCCTGAGTTCGTCCTGTGCCTCGAGGGAGATATTAGGATTTACGTGATTTTTCACGACGCTTTGAACACGTGATTGTAGCTAAACGAAATCGAACACTGCCTCGAGTTCGCGTTTCGCCCACCACGAGCCTGAGAGTTTGCCTGGTTGCCAGCGCGTCGCATACCACCACAATGAATCGACCAAGAGAGAGCATCCTCAACCTCTTTGACCCACTCTTCTCTGCACAACCATCGACGCCACCATCTTGTCCTTCGCCAGACTTGGGCTCCGACAAGGAGAACGCGGCCCCTCCCGGGGACAGCCCCATCACTCTCACCAAGTTCTTCGACCGCACTTACACCCGGTACAAGGCCCAGCTGCCCCA
Organism: Lactarius hatsudake; assembly: GCA_024734325.1. Classification (NCBI taxonomy): domain Eukaryota; kingdom Fungi; phylum Basidiomycota; class Agaricomycetes; order Russulales; family Russulaceae; genus Lactarius; species Lactarius hatsudake. The sequence goes on from JANSJP010000066.1 coordinate 197,275, forward strand.
CCCCTTGCCCAAGGGCCGTCTGATTGACTTTGGCGACCCAAACGTGTCCTATGACTCGCCTTCTGACGATGGCGACGACGACGAAGACGACGAGGCTCCTCAAGACGAGCACGAGCCCGTCATCGTCCATCACGAGGCTGGGGACGCGCAGGGGACACCCCAGCGGCGTCCTCTTGCAGACATCGCGCTCGGCGACGGCAGCAGCCGGAGCAGCCCTGTTTCCATTCCGAAAAAAGGCGCGGCGGCGGCGGCGGCGGCAGTGTTCGGGTCCCCGTCGTCCTTCCGCCTCGCGCGCCCCACGCCCGCGCCGTCCTCCTCGCCCCTCGCATCCGTCATCAATGCCATAAACGGCACTACGTCCCCCTCGTCGCCCCCCACGCCGTCTGCCCCGCACACTGCCGTCACCCCCACCGCACCGCCCTCCCCCTCGCCAACGCGCCGACAGCTCCGCCCCGGCGCGACGCTCCGCGCGTCCCCTGACACCGACGCGCGCCGCGTATCCGTGGACCTGCAGGAGAGCCTGAGCGTCCATTTTGGCGAATCGTCGTTCGACCTGCTCAAGGACAAGATCCTGTTCCCAGAGAACGACTCGCTTGGCGACCTCGAGATGGACTTGGATTTGGAGGAGGCCGTACTGGGGGCGATGGCGCCCACGAGGACCTTCGAAGGCAGCGACTGTGACGCCGTGCCGACCGCGCGCACCGAGAGCGAGAGCGAGCCGGACACGGATGATGTACTATCGGAGCGGCTGAAAGATATGTGCATGGCTTCAGACGACGAGGAGGCGGCGGACGCGGGGACCAAAAACAGCATCACCTCAACGCCGCCAATGACATTGACGAGTCATGCTGTTCCCAGTTAGCCTTTTTTTCTTTCCATTTCCGCTCTTCTTCCGGCCCTGACATTTTCCATTCTCCAAGCTCCATCGCCACCACCTGTGCGCCAATTTATTCGCCCGAAGACAAACCGACTGCAGGCGCCTACACGCCCCAACCCGGCCCCACCCGCAGCCGCGGCTGGAACAGCCCACTTGCCAAGGCGAAGTGCACGCGGATCTATCTCGGCGCTACCCGCGCCCATTGTATCGACGGCCGCACTGCGCATCACCAAAAAAGCCATCAAGGCAGACGTGCGGAAGACGGCCCTCCTGCCACCACTACCTTCTCCTTCTTCGTCAGCGCCCGGGGCCCCATCACGCGCAACGTTCATCGGAGGAGTCCAGCGCCCTACCACGCACACCAAGAGCGCATCGTTGTCTGTGCTTCCCCGCGCACCAACGTCTCAGCAGGGCAGGTCCGCGGCACCGCCTTCTCTGGCCAGCACGTCCAAACCCTCATTGGTGCCCGGTGCTGGTCCGCGCCCGTCTGGACTACGCCCGCCGACATCGCGTGTCGGCAGCAGTGGCATAATCGCGCCGCGGGCTTCTACTACTGTCAGTGGAGTGACGCGGCTGGCCGTTGGAGGTGGTGTTAGTAGGGTGGGGGCACCTTCTGGTGTGATGAAACCTGTGGCTGGGAAGAGTGATGGTATTCGGATGATGCGCCGGGTGTGAGCTGTATTCTTGCACGTTTGTTTTCTTGATTCTTGCAACTGTTTACTCACGAGCCCACGCACACGCACGCACGAGCATCTCTGATTATCCAGGACACTGTGACATGACATGACGATCTTTTTCTTTTTTGATTCTTCCCAACAATAACCGGGAGTCCGTTCTAGTAGTTCAGCACGATGTCAGCATGTTAAAATACAATTGCATACGTGGATCCATAGGCAGAAACAAAAAAAAAAACCATATTTTCCGTATCATGATCCGTTGACGTTTATGGGTAGCCTCGAGCGGGCAGGCAGGCAAGAAGATTGATGCAATTGATGCAATATAATGTGCCAGCACAGGTGCCGCGGTGCCTGATGATATATGATAGGCGAGCCACTGGGTAAGCCACTCTTTGTTTTACTTCAAGACCCCGGTGTGTAACCGAGAGAACAAATAGTTTAAACCCACGATCAGATTCATGTGAATCCTAGCTGAGGACGAGGTTTCATCGAGCACATGATGGCCCTTACGTAATTAATTGACAGAGAACCAACACCGGGCCGAGAGTGTGTGAGATGGGCCGAGGCCAATGAGTTGAGCCGCGATCGATGCTTTTTTAAAGACCCTTTCTTCCTCAGTGCTGTTCACTCGAATGGCCCGCTCACAGTCCCTCCTCTCACCAGAGCCTTCCAATGTCGTCCATCAACCCGTTACTATATGCCATGTGTTTGTCTCTCTTCCCTCTCCAACAATCGCCATCGCGTTCGTCTCACGCTTTCCTACCACAGGCAACTCAGAGATCTCATTATATGTCCTGATGAGCGAGGCGTCGTCAACTATGTGCAGGACCAGTGTATAATGGAGCATGACATATCTGATCCATCCTCTGTGAGTTTCTTCCCTCCCCTATGTATCCCCTGTCCCGTTTCCCGTCGCAAGGAGGGAAAAAACAGAGCGAAATGGAAATCGCCTTGAGAAAATTTTTGCGCGAATGGAAAGTCCCCTGTAATGGCCCTCTCGGGACCTTTGTTTCATCACGCTGTGCTCTTTCTAATCAGTCGAGTCAGCTTTGCATATTGATACGGCCATTGAGTGTGTCCAACGGACCCAGGCCCAGACTTCTGCTTGTCGCTGATATCGCGCTCCATATTCCCCGCAGTACTCCCGGCTAGGATGTGATTGACAACTTCTCCACAGGCACCGACCCCCTTAGTCTCCCTCAACTACGTCCCAAACACCATCTCTTCACTTCATATCCCCGACACAGATGAGCGCCTCCTCGCCGCAGGCGGGCAAGACGCTGAACTCCACCTATCGATACACTCCAGACGCAGCCCCTCACCACGCAACCCTTCTCACACTGCCTCCCCACGCCCAACGAGGAGGCTATGGCAATACGACAACGTCCTGTCCGGATCCATCAACAACTCCGTCCTCCTTACCTCCCTCAGCCTTACCCGTTCAAACGAGAGCAGCGCAGAACCCCGCGTCGCCGTCAGCAATAACGACTGCACCGTCAAATTCTTCGACGTCAACGTGCGCGGCACTAAGGGCGTCGATGGCCCACCGAAGCGCATCAGCGAAGTCGGAACGCTGCGGCTTGACGTGCCCGTGAACCATTGTATGTCTTCTTATTCTTTGCGTAACTCCGAGCCACGGTGCCTTACTGACGTCGTCATCGCCCATACCCGATCCGCAGCTTCGATATCCCCGGACGGTCGCACGCTCCTCTCCGTAGGCGATTCGCCCCAAGTGTATCTCCACGGCATGACTGGCGGCGCACGCATCACCTTCACCTCGCTCGCCCAGCTGGCCCTCCCTCCTTTCGACTCGTATCCCGGCGCGTACTCGATACACAGCGCTAGCGCGCTACCCGCGTCCTTCTGCACCGCATTTTCGCCGTCCGGCTCCAAATTTGCTGTTGCCTCACAGGAGGGCATGGTTGCGGTGTGGGACGTCCGCTCCCGTAAGCCGATGAAGGTGTTCACGACCGACCGTAGTCGCCTGCCGCCGGGCGGTGCAGGAGGGATGGGCCGGAGCGGGAGCAGACCGATGGGCACCGCCAGTGGGTGGCTGTACGAAGACACCTGGGACTGGACCATGCCGGCACACAGGGCGCCTGGGTGGGGTGTGCGGAACGTCAAGTTTAGCTCGGGGATCGACGGGAAGGAACTTATGACGTTTACCGAGGTGCGTCACCAGGCATCCTGGTTAACTCCGTGGAGTGTGATTTTGACTTTGCGTGCGACAGCACACGTCCCTGCTGCACGTCATCGACGCGACGACGTTCGAGCACGAAGAGATCGTCCGCGTCCCCGCGATCGTCGCCGATCCACCACCATCTGCCTCGCCGCGTCCGTCGGTGCCAACTACGCCAAGCTCTGCACGTTCTTCCCCGGCCCCAGTCCCAGCACCGAATCATCACCCACAGCCCTACGTCCGCACGCTCGGGGCGGGTCTCCAGCACGTCCCCGCACCGCACCTGCATACACATCCGCACGGCCACGGGCACTACCACCACCACTACCACGGCGCCGTCCCGCTGCCCCCCGCGCACGCCAGCGGCGAACGCGACCGTCGTCTGCGCGTGCGCGTACGGCAGCGCGACGTGCTCCTCACCACCGCGCCGTCCCCGCCCGCATCCGGACCCACGACGCCGCTGCTCGCGCGGCGGCGCTCGCACGTCGAGGTCGGGTACAGCCCAGGCGCGGGCATGGAGATGGACGTCGACGCCGACACGGACGAAATGGACGAGATGGACGACGCAGAGGCAGAGACGGACTGCCTCACCTCTCGCGCGCCCTCGCGCGCCGCGTCGCCTCCACCACCACCCCCGCCGCCGCCGGTCCCGCCACCGCACGGACGGCAGTCCCGACGGCCTGCCGCACCATATACCCCTGACCACGCTGGTGGCGGTCATTCGACGGGCGGCGGCGCGCTGGCGATACAGACGCCGGCGCATCTTGATTTGGCGGGCACGTGCTTCGACCCCCGGGGTGCGTGGTTGTATGTCGCGAGCACGTCGGGGATCGTCGAGTGGCGCGTGCGGGGCGGCGAAAAGCGATGGTGGTCCGAGTCTGTTTGGGCGTGAAAAAAAACATAACCGAAAAACGGACAATGGACACAAATGGATTCCCCCTTACCTTCTCAACTTTTTTTTTTCTTTCCTTTTTATGTAACGCGTCTGGATGTTTTGTCGCCAAGGATCGGATTCTTTTTTCTTTCATTGCTTTTGTGTGTAGTTTTAGTACTTTTTGTTTTTTTTTTCGTCGATTTGTCTGACTTGTTTGGAAGCAAGAGCCTCGTGTATGTTTTACTAGCTATCCACTTTTCCTACCTTCCTACTCAACGAGAGTACTTTTTGGTTCTCGAACGATGCAATATGCAATTCACATGTACCGATTCGACGGTTTCTTTCGCCGGCAAAAGTCTCAGGCCGTAGATCTCAGATTTTTGCTTTTCTCTTCGACACTCGAGAAACGAAACGAGTTCGGAAGAAGGACGAACTTTTGGTCTTTTATTAGATCTGGGTGCCGATTCGGACGACGGAGGCGTGAGTGGGGTGCTTGCTAAAAGACGACGCCTTTGTTTTATTCAGGACCTCACCCGAGTTTTTCAGGAAATGCAGCACGCTGAGCAGCGGTGCAGAACCAGCCCCACCAGCTATCAGGTATTCGCGCACTGTAGGCCGCGGGCACGGTCTATAGAGCGGGCTGTATGCGTTAAGCCGCAAAATCATAAGCTGGAGAAGGGTCGAGACCGCTCTCTGGTGCATTTCAAAACTTGTAGCTTGAAGCTTGAAGCCTAGTCAAAGTCTTTGAAACGCCGAGCTCCAGCTGTCATTCCCTCTCTCCCACGGAGAGCCGTCCATCGCCGGTGGATTGACCTCTCGAGAACCTTTCAGTTAGACTCGTCGCTCCACGGCACGTGGCTCGCGCGCATGTAACGTGTAACTTACGCGGACTCTTGCGTGCTATCATTAGACGTTAACAGTGTCAAACAAACCGCTCAAAGACCGAGTGGGAGAACGCGCTGCGGCTTCGCTCAATAAAAGCAGGGATATGGTCCGAAAGACGTTGCATGCCGTTGGGGCGGATTGCACCATTGCACCAGTGATACTCGAATCGCACTCCATAGGCCCTGACTCGGATGAAGCGATGTTGTTATCATTTGCCACGCGTATTGTTTGAACTCGCGCGACGACGAACCGTGCCGAGTTGATCCCGGGCTTCGACAGCATTAGCAAAAACCGCGGACTGTGCCCCTACCACTGCGATGTCTTCTGGGTTCTGTTCCCGCGCTGGGGCCGCAGGTGCGCTTTAACATCGGTATTACAACCATTCGGTGGCCTGCTGCAGCATGCACTACCATCTGCTCTCTGCCCTCTTCACCCTTCCCGCCGTTCTCCTCGGCTGCCTTGCGACACCACGTTGGGACGACCTGAGAGTGAAACACGCTTGGAAAGCCGTCCCGGAGAACTGGGAGTGCTTGGGCCTCCCGCCCGCCGGCACAGTCATCAACCTCCACATAGCGCTCAAGCCCCACCGCGAGAATGCCCTGATCGAAGCGCTCTATGAGGTTAGCTCTCCTGGGCATCCGAAGCACGTCCTCTCTACTACCACTCCTCTACGCACGCACGTGCTCACTGCTACGTCACAGATATGGCGCTCACCTCACCAAGGAGCAGGTCGCTGGGCTCGTCGTGCCGCACCCATACACTCTTGAGCTCGTTAACTCCTGGCTTAAATACCACGGCGTGCCCTCGTCTATCTCACTGACACACGGCGGCAACTGGCTGACACTCACGGGCGTGTCCGTGTCCAAAGCCAACGATCTCCTCGGTGCATCGTATCGGCTCTACCGGCACACCGAGACAAACGAGACCATTGTCCGCACAATCGGCTATTCGCTCCCGGCGGCGCTGCACCTGCATGTGCAGACCGTGGCGCCAACGACGTACTTCGCTTCCCCGCCCATGTCGTGGCAGAGACCGAGAAAGCGCTCCGGCGGGGCAGCAGCAGGGCTGGTGAAGGCAACATCAGGCGACCTCGTGATGGCTTTGTCGCGCCGTGATGACTCGGATGATGACGACGATGACGATGACGTCTTACCGCCCATGCTGCACTGGCTGTACAAATCGGCCACCTATGTGCCCGCGGCGACGGACCGGAACAAACTCGGGATTGCAGGATATGTTGAGGAGTACCCGAACCCGACCGACCTGAAGAAGTTCATGAACCGTTTCCACAGCCCTGGGACCAAGGCGACCTACACCGTCGTACAGGTCAACAACGGTGGTTACGATCCGGCGAACCCCGGCCTCGAGGTGACCGCGGACGTCCAGTACGCTTCCGGCATGTCGCACCCGACCCCGATTATCTACTACAGTGTTGGCGAAGGGCCAGAGGGCAAGACTGACCCGTACCTCTCCTGGCTCAGATACATGCTCAACCTCGACAACACCGACATCCCACAGACAATCAGCACGTCGTACGCCAACTACGAGTCGGAGTACGCACTGGATCATGCGAGGTCCGTGTGCGACCTATTTATGCAACTCGGCGCGCGCGGTGTTAGCGTCCTCTTCGCGTCCGGCGACAAGGGTGTTGGCGAAGACTGCGTGACCGATGGTAAAGTCCGGTTCAGGCCCACCTTCCCCGCGAGTTGTACGTGTGCCCCGCTCGATAGTTGTACACAAGCGCAGCTCGTTAACCACCACACCGCCACGCAGGTCCCTGGGTCACCACCGTCGGCGGAACGACGGAAATCTTGCCGGAGATTGCAGCGAAGCTCAGCGGCGGCGGCTTCTCGGACTACTTCAAGCGCCCAGACTACCAGGATGAGGCCGTGACCACCTTCTTCGAGAACTTTGGCAACACATATCACGGCCTCTACAAGTGCGTTCTTGCCGTGACCCGATCAAAAAAAATTCTTACTTTTATTGGTTCAGTGCCTCGAGCCGAGGCTTCCCCGACATTGCCGCGCAGGCATACGATATCGGAATCATCTTCCGCAAGGAATACAAAGTCGTGGGTGGCACAAGCTGTGCAACGCCCGTCCGTCTCTCTTCTCTGTATCTTCTATCCCGAGGCACCTAGTTGACCGCCTATGTACAGATTGTGGCGGGGATTATCTCGCTGCTTAATGATTACCGGATTTCGCAGGGCAGGCATCCGCTCGGCTTTCTCAACCCTTGGCTCTACGGTATCGCCCGCGCAGGCCTGACCGACATCACGTCTGGCTCGAATCCGGGTTGCAATACTGATGGATTCCCCGCCGTCGTTGGATGGGATCCCGTGTGTCCTCCCAGACTTGTCTTTGTTCATTTTCTGTGTTGGCTGATGCTGGGCTCCGTAGGTGACAGGTCTTGGGTCGCCCGACTTCCAGCGCCTGCAGCGCTTATTACCTTAGGCCTGAGGAGTATAGAGCCTACGTGCTATAAACCCAATGAAGCAACTGATCAGAGAGATAGCGCCGGACACACGCCGTCGTGTACTGTATATCCGAGAGTAGTTGATGAGCAGAAAATGTGCAGGATCTAGCTGGTCTGTAGTGTTAGAGCGTGATCGGGTCACGCATGCATGCAACACTTACCAACTTACTATTCTTCATTGTACATTCGTTCTGGCATGCTAATGTTCGTTTCCCTCAGTTTTCTCCACTATAGCGTCTTTGCGGACTTGCGCTTACGGAGCGCTAATCGAGAGGCCTTTGACAATTTTGGGTCCGAGGCTATAACAAACATTATCGTCTTGACCTGTCCTGGCACTCGAGGTTGCTTCATAGTTTATATCTCACGTTTACAACAGTGTCCCATCTAACGTCCTCCCCCAGGGCCTCAGAGTTCACCGGCGCGTGTGCAGGATATAATTCGTCGATCACTCGCGACGACTGCACAAGTGGTGCCAATTACAAAAGGCGCTAGGAAGTAGAACCAACCAGATGGACTCCAAGAGGTGTTATCATAACGCCGCCAGTTGCCGAAAAGTCTCAAGAGGCCCGAGGAACACCGAAAGTTAGCAACTTTCCTCGTCTAAGAATCTCCGTCCCTGCCACGCGTGACAACAGGGGCCGGGTTACACGCAACTGGGCCGCTGCAAGGCCAGAGTCGGAACAACATCGGAACTTGGGGTTGCCAGCCCAAGACTTGGCCTGGCCCCCCAGAGAATCAGAGAAGAGGCCGGGCAGTCACATCAGACTCCGCAGGGTGGACGGACCAGAAAATAGGGGAATGGAACCAGGATGCCCGATCACAGACGAGCTATTGGGTATAGGTCTTCTTCACAGATGATGTCCTTGGCCAAATGAATATCGAGTGCGAGCGTGCGCGTATCCTCCTGGGCCTGTAGATGAGGGGCTGGATACCTAGCGCTGGAGTGATCGTTGCATACGATGAGGCACACTTGACAAGGAGCTGCGTCCACTTCTAGAGAACCGTCCCGCAAGCGCAGAGTATGTCATCTTTCTGACCTTACACGGAGAAGCACAGACGTGCGAAACTCGGGCCCCGTGGGATCGTGTCAATCAATATATCTAACTTCAAGGACCTGCCCTTCAGCTCGACCAATGTAAAGAAGAAAGTGCCAGCTCTATGGCGCGCGCGCTGGTAGTAAGTGCCTGAAACCGCAATACGATCCTAGGTGAGCCAGGCCGTTGGTAGGGAATTAGCCAATTATCACTTACGGTATCTGGCGGACAGGAGAGACTGACCTGACAAGAATAAGTTACACTAAGAATAAACGCTCTCCAAAAAAGAGAGAACCACCATATACTGAGCCACTTAATCAATGCGGGTTGCAAGGGCAAAACAAAAAACTCACCAGGGGAGTGGGTTGGCTGTGGGCGCAGTTCAATGCCAAATGGGGTAGGACGTGGTGTGAGGAACAAACGATCTGCACTCGAATTGCCAAGCAAGTCGATAAGAGGTACGGTGCAGGCTACATATATATTACTAGTACTACTGTTACACTGTGACGTGCGGCAAGCTGGGACCACATCCTCCTGAACTGGGAAAGTTGAAGCGAAATTAAAAAGGAAAGGAAAAACACGGTAACAAGAGTATTTGTAAATGTACAGAAAAAACTTCTGGGAGAACCGCATCTGGGACCCATCAAAGATACAAACAAACAACAAACGGCTGGTGCAGAAAGGTTTAAAAAACCGTCAGGTCAGACATACCCCCTTCGTTTCCTCCACCGATTCCCTGCGCTGTTCCCACTTAACGGCGCCGGCGCTGCCAACCCCGAGTTCGAGTGAGAACGCTTACGCCCCACCACTATTCGCTCGTCCCCAGTCCCGTCACCGACCGGGATTTCCGCCGTGCCATTGGCGTTAGAGGGAGACGCGGCCACGACAGGCGTCGTCGATGTGTCCGCGGTCGAAGCGCGGGGGATAACAAAGTACCGCCCGATCGCGCGGCGTACTGCGGCGTTCGCGCCACCCGCGATGCCACCCTCGGGCATCGTCGGGATGCGTGGGTGGCCCAGCGTTGGCGGGCGCTTCTTGTACTGCATAGGTGGACGTTTAGGACCAGAGAAGGGAAGAGAGCGGACGGATGGAGGGAGGGTAGGGCCGCCGGAACGGAAGGTGGTGAGTACGCACCGTCTCGAGCTCGGGTTTTCCCCGCCAGCGCGCGAGGGCCTCGCAATACCTAAGCGCTGCGCGCTCGACGGGCTCAACAGGATACCGCCTCCCGAGGTCTTCCATATGCTTCGAGAGATCAGGAGTGCCAGCAGGGACATCAAGAAACTGGTGAGGGCAGACAACGAACGGGCGGTCGGTTATCAGCAGCCACATCAATGATCCCGATCAAGAGGGTAAGCACGAAGGATAACAGTAAAGAGCCAAGTTGGCAATTACACATACCCGAGCAACCCGCTGTCCCATCTCGTGCGAAAACTCTGCCTCCCCCCCTCCGCCACCTACCCCTGGGTCGCTTCTCTGATGATTACTACGACCACTGCCACTGCCACCTGTGAGATTGCCACCCCCACCTGCACCACCGGAGATGTCATACCCGCTACTGCTGCTGGGACTGGTGTTCACGCTCCGGGTCGGGAAGAGCACGTTGACAGCATCGGGGAGATCTGGCATATCGTCTGGTTCAAACTCATTGTATTCGTCGCTCGTGGTGACCGGTGAGGTTTCGGGGGTCACTGCGCCACCAAGCCCGACACCCAGCAGGACTTGCACGGGAGCAAGCCCAGCCCAACCGGCGGTGAGGTATCCCTCGAGCACGGCGCACGTGAGCAGGCCAGCGAGCAGGAGGTACCACTCTGCCGTTGGCACGAGCGCTTTGGCGCCAATATCTTCCGCGCTGGCAGTGGTACCGACCTCCCGCCCAAGCTCGAGCGCGACGAGCGCCGAGAGCCTCAAGAACCGCGGTATGAGCTCCGCGAGCTGCGTATTCTTTACCCCGGGCGGGCCGCGCGCTTCATCCAGTGGCGGGATCACCCGTCTGAGCAACGACCCGCCTAATCCGGGACGCGCAAGCCCGCTCCCGACGCCCGCACCCTCGGAAAAGCCAGAGATGCCCCAACCCTGAGCAACGGTCGCGCGACGGTCGCTACGTGTATGCGGGGGTGCGGTGCGACCCGGACTGACGCAGATCTCACATGTGTGGTGTAGGTGCCGCGGGCAGCGAACAAACGGGGGCGAACTTGAGGTATTTTGATTGACGCCGACGGCGAACATGTCACGCACACGCGAACAGGGCTCCACAGAAAACAGCTGTTGTTGGTAAGTCGGATTCGATGACTGGCTCGAGTGTAAGCTTAACGTCGCTTTTTCACTCGAAAATAGGGGCAGCGCGTGAAGCCGCGAAAGAAACGCACGTACAAGATGCGGCGACGATGAGATTGGGACTGAGGAAGCTGCGGAAGACAGAGACAGAAGAGGAACAAGAGATTGCGGCAGCCATGACACGAGCGATGACGTTGGCGAGCTTCGAGCAGCCTGCCTCGAGGCTGAAGGACCTGGATCGCTCCTGGAAGTGGACGAAGGAGCCGCCGCGGATGCAGCCTGGACACGCATTTGGCGATGCACGGGGGGCTGGCGCGAGAAGAAATCGTTGATGACCGTGGTCAGCGCCAGCCTGAGCCGAACGCCATTGGGGAGGATGTGCTTCCCCACTGGGGGCGCCGCGGGGGGCTGTTGCGGTGGCACCTATTGCGTGTCCAGGGTCAGCGGGAGCGAGACTGAATACGCAGGGTGGGAGAGGTACAGGCGCAATGGGTTCGTTCGCCGGAAACGGGTAGTCACGCGGGGACTGCTTGAGCATGCCGGTGACGACCTTTTCGAGCGCATCGGCTCGCTGCCTAAGCCTACGTGCGAGCGGCAAATCCCGCCGCGCTTCCTCTTCGTTGCGGGATTGTTCCGGTCCGCCCGCAGCGGCACCGTCACTATCGCTGGGAACCTCCTCGTCTTCGTCCCAGTGCTCTGGTCGCTCGCGGTGCGCGTAGTTGGGTGAGCCTGACCCGCCAGTACGATCCGTCATGGCGAGCTCGGCGCGGGCCTGGGCGAAACGGGTGCGTGCGTGCACCCAGAGGAGGTGGTCGATGATGAGCGTCCGCGTTGACTTTTCTCGGGGAGGGATAGTGTGAAGGTGGTGTGCGTGTTTGTGTGCAGGCGCGCGGAAGATAGGCGCGGGTGTGTGCGGGGCACGGGGAAGGTAAGTTGACAGTTGTGGTGGCTGAGGCAATGGTTGCGTCTGCGGGGGTGGTCCTGTTCCTGAACTGGGGTCAGAGCCGCCGCGACTGGAGACCGAGCTGGGACTGTAACCATTCTGCGGCGACGGCGTTGGTGTGGCGAATTGGAGATGGCCGTTGAGGGAGAAATCCATGGAGGATGGCACGATGACGAAGAAGGACGAGACGATGGACCGCTCATGCAAAAAACAAGGAGAAAAAAGAGCCGGGAAGATACGGTCGAGATGAGTCGAGGTTGAGAACGTTGAGATGTTGTCTAGCGAGGTCTGGGTCTCGAAGATAAATCGAAATCGAGTCGCGATACTTTAATCACCCTTTGCTCCAAGCTTAGGGATCGTTCCGACCGACCGGGTAATCTCGGGGTGAGGCGTCTGCGTGCCTAGGCATTATGACCCGAATAAAAGTGGGGAAAAAAGATAGATGTGACATCGTGCTCCGCAAACTAGAGATACACAACTGACTAGCCAGGTGAAAGTCGTGTCCAGAGTGAGTCAACTATCGTGAAATCTCTCCTCTCAGGCTTGGTTTCTAAATGACGCCCGACTCACCGATCCCGTTCATCACCGCCGCGTTACCCCGTTAGTCAACAAACACGTGACCAATATCTACGGTGTGCACTCCCACTCATCCATCACAGACTCATTATAGTAAGTCGGTTTATCTTCCCGCAGTCTTTCCGCCTCCCGGATGGAGGGTGCACAATATCAAGCCAACAGACGGAAGCCTCCGCCTCACGATCTAAAATTTAACCGCTGGCAAGTTCAAAGCCCCGACGCACAAGACTGCTGCGTTCACAACACCATCAGGCTCTGCACCCTCCGGCGTCTCCTAGATCGAGATTCGAGGCGCCATGGATACAGTAGAATGCGAAGCCTTCCATTTCGAAGCAAAGCCTTCAGCACCGCGCCCAGCTCGCAGTCCTGTCGGCCTCCCCGAGCTTTTGGCTCAGTTCAGCTCGCGAGCTGTATGCGTGCTCTAACGAACCTATGGGGCTTCTGGTACTGGTACCGTAGTACTAATGTGCCTTATGGCTTTGTTATGCAACTAAAGTCGAGGTTATGAGAAACGCGCTCCTGCCCGGCGCGAGTTTAGAGTACCGGGAATTGTCTGTGATCTTCGCACCGACTCGGACGTTGATGTAGGCAGCCTCACCGAGGGGGTTAATGATGTCCAGGCCATATTGCGGCTTCTCCAATGTCCTTCCTTTCGCCCGTTCTCCTCGTAAAAATATATATTCCATGGGTGGACATTGTTGGGCTTCAAGTTCCTGGGTGTAACGGCGTTGCGCCGGTGAGCTACAAATACAGAGCTGCACCTTTCTGGCAACTATCATAAAATTATGAACGTCACGGCGGAGATGCATGAAGACATGAAATTTGAAGCAGTACAATAAGTGCGGACCAATGTCTGTTGAGAGACAATAAGTGAGTTGCTTATAAAGTAACTAGAACTTGAACCCCCCAGTGAGCCCCATCACATCCTTCGGATCTATAGCTGCTCTGATCTTACGAAGCCTCGGCACGTTCTGTCCATAGATGTCCTCTAGCGGTGTGTCGAACAGCGCGTAATTCACATAGACCGCGACATGCGACACATTCTGCCCATCCGCAAGCGCGACAGCGTGAATCGCAGTCGACTCTTTGCGCATCGCAGAGGCAACGATGCCATCGATCGAGGCATTGGTCCATGTGTAGCCCAAGACAGACGGGAAGACTGCTTGGGAGCGGTCTGGGGGATATGCAGATCCAGACCCGTGGGAGAAGACACCACTGTCGAACGGCTCAAGGGTTACACCGACAGTGGAATTTTTTGTCCAGGGAAGCAAGATACGCCTCCCAAAACTGCCGACTCGTTCAGCTTGTGGTCACAATTTTTGGCTCGAAGAGAGGTATTGACCTTGGTTTAATTCACAAATGCGTCAAAAACGGCAGGTGAGTATTGGGTGACTGGGACCCCACAGAAATAATTGCTAGAAGTTCCGTGAGCTTCACTGCGGCTAGCTGGGTAGAGTAGACCACCAACCGTATACTACCAGGAGAAGGATTTAATTGGTTTGAATAATAGTATTAAATCGGCGAATGATGTAGTCGATAGGTTCTTCGAGGTGGTCGGAATGGTCAAGAAATCATCAAAAAGTCCCTGAGGAGGAACAGGTGCATCATAGAAAAGAAAAGATCCAACTAGCAACTATTGGGAGTCAGCTCAATTCTTCTAAATACACCAAGGGCTTCGAGCGTACTTGGCCAGACATAATTCAATAACACCGCGACTGAGGCCTTGATATCTTGCTTTCGCTGATACCCCACGAAGGCATCTTTGACGCAGCCAATTGGTTCGGCGGATAAAACATAAAACCACCCTTCCAGCCAGTATGTCAGTATTATTCTCTCCGAAATCCGTTCTCGATACAACCCAAACTTTCGTTTGCGGATACGACTTGACGACAAAGTTTGGTCACAATTCCCTGTCAATCACTTGAGTTTTCGTAGAACCTATTCCCTAGCAATTTCGTCGCGCACAAATTTGTTCACTCCTCCCTGCAGTTCTAAGTATCAGCAAGACTGTGGTGTATTCGATGGGTTATAACCTACTCTCAGCCCGAACCAGAGATCCGAATCGTTCGAAGTGACCGTCGTGATAGTTCCATTGGGTAGGACAAGATCGTAACTTACGACGTTGTCGACAGAAAGGCCATACTCGTTACTTTTATATGAAAACCCTACACATAGTCATGGATCTACGCCCCATTAAGGCATCAAGCAATTAATGACACTCACCCCCACCAAGTGTCACACCGGCAACACCAACACCTGGTATGCGTGCTCCGATGACATTGACTCCGGCGGGGTCAAGCGCAGTATACACTTGATCCCAGGTAAGACCAGGACCGAGCTACACAGTTCCAGCAGTTGAATTAGTTGCTATCTTGTCGAAGCGTGCCAGGGAGATCTGAACGCCACGTGTCGAGGAGAACCCGGGATTAGACGCGTGACCTCCACCCTTCACCGCAAATGGCGTGCGCGTCGACCCTATGATGCGTAGCTACAAAGACATGCGATCAGTGGGAGAAAATCAAACAATGCACAGCATCATACAATCTTGCTCACATCATCCGCCGACCCAGGCTCTACAGAGCAGATGGATGCCTGGGAACTCGACGCGTATGTATGTGTGATGTCAGAGACATATTGAGGAGAAGCTATCCAAGAATACAGATGTCAGTTCAAACGTGAGGAACGAGCAACACACGGGACACACGAGGATAGAACACTTCGGAAGCGTTAGAGATGGCTGCGGCAATCTGATGGCAAGTTGCATTAAATCGAGATGTCGCGGCCAGTGTTGCACGGTCATCCAACGTTCCGGGATGGCCACATGCCAACGCAGCCAGCGACAGCGCGCAGAGTAAAGACGTCGTCGGGAGCATGAGTACAACACCAGGGAATTGCCTGCGCCAGAGGCAAACTGCGACTGGTTACACCTTTTAAACAATTGATTTAAAGATGATGACAGGAACCGGATGACCCATCATGACAAATATGCCACCGACATGGAATGCGAGTTTCAACACTGGCAGCCAGACGCCGTCAAGTTCAATCATATATGTGTGCCACTGAGCCCAAAGAGTGTGCCCTCTTTAGCGTAGCTGTGTAGGAGCGTAAACGCACATCCAGTAGTTTTCCGGCCCGGCACCGAGTCTATTAAAGCCGGTCCGGGACTCTCGGTAAACTGGAACCACCAGCTGTTGAGCCAAGGTTGCTGGTACTGTAAGTCTAAAAACAGCAAAGCTATAGCCCAGCCAAGCCGGATGGGGGTCATTCGATAGTCAGATCCGGCTAGAACCCCCAGGCTGGTGATAGGGTAATAGGGCTGTTGGGGTGTGAGCAAGGGTGTGAGAGTGAGCCTGAGATCGACGATGAAATGGAAATCTTTCTTCTTTTTTGTTCAAAAAATCGAACCTTGATGGACTGCTCACACTCATGCAGCACTATGAAGTACAGGTTGGGGAACGTGGTCACGTTGCTGTAGGCGATGGGGCTTGGGTAGGGCAGAATGATGGGAGCCGCGGCACAACACGGGACGCCGCCATCACGAGGTGAGCTTTGGCACTTTGTCTTTTTCAGCACCTGACTCTGTGGTCGCTTGAATGGTGACACTAGAGTGGCCAGCGGTTGGCGTGCCAGACGCATGCGTGCTCTGGTGTCAGTACAGTAACAATGAAACGAGAACGAGGTGAGGCGAACTCATTGTTGTTCCATGGCCATCTGTCTGAGTCCCTTCACACCTTGGGCGCGGATAGCGGATACCCAAATTATTGCAACTGCAAATGCAACTTGTGTGCACGTACCATTAATCTCCCACCGATCACATCGATCACAACCCGCGCCCCATGGTCTCCCTCAGATAGTTTTCATTTCGCTACCTTTTAAAATTTCAAGGTTATATCATGATTCAGGGTCGCCCGCGCGACAACGGTTCGGTGTGCAGCTGTGCATCTTGTTCGGTCCAGTCACGGAATATACGGGACACTCCTTCTCACACGATCTCCCATGCTGTATGCTGCACACCTCAGAACCATGGAACAGCTGCTCTCGATCTCGCGGGAGATAAGTTCAACGTTCAAAGACGAATGAATGAACAAATGAAAGAAGACCTCCTACAGGAATCCCAACAGTGGTTAACCCGGTTGTCAGATCATGACTTCCTCACCTGTTCCTCACCCTCCGCGGCCGACTCACTTTGATTACTTATCGTCGCGAAGTCCCTCGACTTGTGATGGGCGCTTAGTTCTTACAAACGACGGCGTGCATCGGAACAGCGCCCAGGGGGTGGGGGTGGGGAATTGTATACAGTGGTAGTTTCGGGATGCTCAGGGGGAATACTGCGGCTCTGTCCCATCATCCTTGACATCGGCGTCGGTACGAAGCCAGACGAAAATTTTACAATTTGGTTATTTCTCCTTTTTGAGCAATTTCCTAGTTTTCACACGTTCGCATGTTGCTCTCGTCACTCACCTGCCGCTGGGCGCTTTGTCCACGCGGTATGTACTCCGCTCTGGTGTCTGGCGGCCATATTGCGGCCGGTGATTTCAGGAGGGGGGGGAGAACGAGCACAACTGTCGTTGTCAGGGCCAAGTCGCCGTATGAACCGTGGGCCGTGGCACATGCCATGAGGAACCTCATCGAACACGTTGCCCGCTAACCCACTTTATCATGCAACTGCCAGCAGTGGGGTGTGGCACAGAGCAAGGCACGGACGCCTCGTTGCCCGATCGACCCTCGCAAGCAGACGCTCGCAAAGTGCCAAACAACGGCAGGGTGGGTGGTGCTCGTGATAACCAGAAACAACAACGATTTCCCAAAAGAGTGTCACCCATTCCTCACTCGAGCCACCTGACAAACTCGATCCGTGTCTAACTCGCCCGGTCAGACCGGAGAAATGTACTGCGTACGTTTTACAATTTTGTCTCGAGGAAGGAGACTGAGACATGGAATGCTCATTTCGTTGGTAAACCATCGACACGCCCAAAAACTGACACCCGCACTGAATCGCGCGCGGTTAGCTGTTTGCAGAGGCATGGCGAGGTTCAATTTCTATCTAAGGGAACCAGGCGACGCCCACACACTTCTTTGATGCCCCCCCTGATTAACTTATTATTATCCCAGCCCCATCCAGATCACAGCCTGCCACGGATGAAGATGGCTTCGAAACCACTAGAACACGACCTGTATTTCCGCCCGTGCCCAGCGGAATGTCCCCGTTCGGAGGAGGCCACCAATCCCTGCGCACCATGTGTGCATGTCGTGGTGAGCATCACGGAACCAGGTCCCAGGGAGATTCCCTCTCAGAGGACGTCTTGTGTGGCGCATTGAGGCCACAATCCGTCCCACAAGTGCCGTAATATGACCCGCGTATCTCGGCATGCAGATAAAGCACGCACACAAACAGTTGCTGCACCCAGGTCGCCGAAGACCGCCTGGTTTCATTTCCTGTGCGATCGTCCTCACGGCTGTAATAACTTCAAGTTGTAGACCTTGTATGAATAGTTAGAACGTAGAAGACACAGGAATAAAGCTCCAGGGTTGGGTTGGCTATGCAGTGCCATGAGCGCCAGATTAGGAGCTTTTCAGTTTATCAAACCAACCTACTGTAGTGGTTCACACGCCACGGCAAATGTGAGTATGACAGTTGCCTGCGGCGCGGGCCTTTGGAGGCTGAGTTCCATGCCAGCCTGAGGATAGCGAACAGGACCACAAAACTGGGATATCCCGCCTGCTCCCGCCCCGAATATCTTGAAGCCGGTTGGTTGTCGGACAGTGCCAGCGGAGCGGCCCAATAAGTTACACCTTCACCAGGGCCCTACCACCTACAAACGCACGAACCACCACAGCACCGCATTCCTAAGGATCGCGAGGTCACATCCCTGATTTCGTAATTTCGTAATCGAGGTCGTTAAGGTTAAGTTGACCACCATGGTCAGGGTAAATAATAACCGTAACAGGATGGTAGGACAGGCAAATCCAGCGTCAGACAGATGCTGCCTTCAGCGGAACTGCAGTTTAGGTGTATTGAATTGGTCAATATTACAGTAGTCCTCATTGGCGGCATGGTACAGTATCAAAGAATACGATGGACAGGATTCAAGACTATTACGGTGTTATGCTAAGCGATGAACATTAATCTCTCAGGCGGCTCGGCATGATCCCACTCATGATCAAGCATCGTGCAACGATTTGCAAGGTCTGACTGCTCTCATTGCAGACATGTAAAAGTAACGACGATGATTAAATGTTGATAAGTCGCCGTTTGATTGTCTGAATTTTGTCTGTGCCAGTGTACGCATCTTCTCCTAAACTGTCTCAGATGATCCACTCGTTAGTAGGCTTGCTGGCATCCGCCTTGGTACCGGTAGGAGGACATGTGTCAGTGATGGTGGTCTTGATGGATGGTGTTGAGTATGGGGGTAGATGTACGCGTTTGGGGAGAGAAAGCATCAGGGATCAGAGATGGCGCTAAAACGTTTGCTCGTGGCCCGCTGTGTTTGCACGTAACAGTGGGGGGTCAGATGGGGGTCAGATTGATGGAACGACGGAACCTTTCCCGGTCTTTGTGAGGGTACATCTAGGCACAGCATTCGTCTACCACTTTGAAATAGGCCGAGCGGAGATGCGGTTAGCAGGAAATCGAATATTCTGCACTGCCCCCTACAGTACAGTGTGTACCAGAAAGGCTGTGCGCGGGTGCACGGCCTTCACTTTTTTTAAATCGCAGTTCAACTTCCGTCATGAAGGAGTGGCATAATTGGGAACACGAGGATGAGATGGTGGGCTGCGACAGGCATAGTAAGGGTAAGGCTCAGACCCTTGCTTCAATGTAGAGAATTGTATTATTTTTCATGACGTACAGTACAACGGAGGGACGAGACACAGCCCCGGAAGAGAGGGCTGTGCGCCTATGTGCATACCATGTGGGAACGGCAATGGCATTCGGGGGTCGTTGGCACACAGCCCCAGTTGACTAGTTCTTGGGGTCCGCTATTCAAGTTTTGCTTTTCTAAGATTGATTATAACAGCCCCTTCCAACCCTCATCTCAACCACACTAACATTTGTCTCTTCCGCACTGCCTCTCTGGAACAGCATTTCTGGATCCTCTGTTCCTCCATTTTTGTCGCTCTCTCCAGCTATATTATATCCCCCCTCCGTTCCGGGTCATGGACCAACTAGTACATCAATCCCACCGTTTTCTATCTGATCCCGACGACGGTGTCGACTTCCGCCCCTCCGGTCTCCTCCCAGATAATCTTGACCTCTCTCCCCATCACACGGCCTTCGATTCTTTTGACCTTCGGCCGTCCAGCCCTCACTATCCAGCCACGCCGTCATATAACGGCTCGTACCAAAACTCGCCTTACTCAGCTGTTTCAGAGCTGGATTTTGACTCAAAGGACGATAGCCTAGCTCTTTTTGATAACGATCCCCTAGCCATCTCACCCAGAGACGACCCCTCAGAATACGACGCACCCACATCAGCAGGCCTTCTGATGTTTGACGACGACTTCATGTCAGGAGTCAACAACTCGAACCGCGTATCAGTTTCCATCACCCCCGCAGACGACCCCCATTCCCCAGCGTACTACGATCACGGGTCCCCGTCATCGAGCAACGGTGGGGCTGAGAGCGGGGCTGAGAATGATCGCCGAAGTCCAGCCTCGTCTGTGTCGTCGCATCCCGGCGTCAGTGCCTCTCCCCACCTTGACTTCAACCAGCTTCGCGTTGAATCTCCGTATCATGGCCCAGTCCCGATGCGCAGTGAATCCACTTCTCCTCAAATGAAGCCCCAATCACCACCAGTGCTGGTCATCCCCGACTTGAACCAGCCGAGTGGGTACGCGCAAGGCCAACCGGTGATTCATGCCCCAGAAGGCGACGGGGTAGGCCCTCGACTTCATATCGTTCCCGCGACGCCCGTGAGTGGCGGGGAGACGACTCAAGCGACGGGATTTAGGAACAACACGATTTCCCAAGGTCCGTATCCCCGGAAGACTGCCACGGTCTTTGTTCTTCGTGAGTTTGACACTGACACTGTTTACCGATCGCAGGATCAGCAACGCCATCAATTGTGCCATCGTCGAGTTGGGGCCATCATTCATCCGACCCCTCGGCAAACTCCGTTCCATCACAGCCGGCGTCTGAGTACCGTCCCAGCGCCGGTCCCTCCGATGGCTCCGGCCTCTTTAACTTCCCTGCGTCTGCTCAGCAATCCCGGACCACCTCTGCCGATCTCTCAACTTCCGTTCAAGACGAATATCTTCTTCCTCCTTCTCCTTCTCGTACTCGTTCAAAGTCTGACACCTCTGCTCGTCCACCTCAGTGGAACTCCAGTCCGTTATTCAATCAGCAAGCGCCCCAGAGTCGACATCTTGACCATAGCTCATCTAATTTCGCTAGCGGTCGAACCGTGCATATGAACGAGGTTCTTCCCCCCGTCGACGTCATTCCCCGTCCATCCTCCTCCGCAAGCGCTATTCAAACCTCGTTGAGTTCGGGATCTCTCCCGCATCCATACTCCTTCCAGAATTCCAGTTCTCAAGGGGGCTCTTCCCTTTTTCTTACCCCCGATTTTTCGCAATTGAGACGCGCTCGCTCGGACGGCGGTGGAGGACCCAGACTCACTCATAGACAATCGCGTTCCGAAGACCTACGACCCACAATGCTCGGCCCTTACCCCGGCTCTGCCATCCCCAGCTTCCCTCCTAGCCGGCATGTCGACTTGCTCGCCCAGCAAACTCAGTTCTTACATCCCCCTACTACTCAACCGTTCCCCCGCGGGCATCACCGTCGTGCCTCGAGCGGCTCCCGGGAGCGTGGAAGCATCGCTGGCCCCATTTGGGGAGCTGTACGCGCGTCACCATATCCAGCCAGCCCTTCTAGCAGCCCAGGACGCATCACAGAGCCTCTTCCTGATCCAGGTCTTGGAAATGGGCAGCCCCCGCTCATCAACAACATGCCGAGAGGGGACGTATACCAGAGTGATTACGCATCTGGTGGGTCTCGCGGTACGACACCGGGAGTACCAGTCGCGAGGCCGAATGTGACGACAACTGCGACGGCCGATGCTAGCATGAAGCGACGCATCAACGATGCAAAGTTCGTGTGTCCTATTCAAGGATGTGGTTCGACGTTTACTCGTCATTTCAACCTCAAAGGTATGTGTCTTCTCCACACGCGCGTGGTTACTGTCACTCACCCTATGGACATCTTCAAGGGCACTTACGTTCTCACAACGACGAGAAGCCCTTCCAGTGCAAGTGGCCTGGGTGCGGCAAAGGTTTTGCGCGGCAGCACGACTGCAAGCGCCACGAGCAGTTGCATTCGAATCACCGCCCATTCACTTGCGATGGTTGTAGGAAGCCGTTTGCGCGGCTTGATGCACTTAATCGCCACTGTGCGTCATTTTTCCATCACGCCCTTTTTCTATCGCGATCCTCATAAAATGTTCGTTATTCAGTACGCTCGGAGGGTGGCTCTGGCTGTATGAAGGCACAAGAGTCGAGCCCTGATCAGCAAACTGCTGGCGGGTCGTTTAAACTTGAACAGGACGCTGATGACCAAGATAGCTGGGGTTACGGGGCTGTCACGATGTAACATTCTTTCTTGTATCTATCCCCCTCGCATCTTCCGCATCTACTTGGTACAGCTGACTCGTCGACTTCACTTTCCACCTTTCAACCATCATTCCCACCGAGCCTCATGATGAACGAACGACAACATTTGATGACACCTTGATGCGCGGGCGCCTCTGGGCTCCCCCAATTCCTTTTGTGTATAATCTTGTCCCCATATTGCATCGTAGTTTCCGAT
Source organism: Lactarius hatsudake (assembly GCA_024734325.1). Lineage (NCBI taxonomy): Eukaryota > Fungi > Basidiomycota > Agaricomycetes > Russulales > Russulaceae > Lactarius > Lactarius hatsudake. Next base: position 219,877 of record JANSJP010000066.1, read on the forward strand.
TCCGTTACCTTATCCCTCTGAACTACGTCCTTCGCTGTCCTATTGGTTACCCTTATCGTCTCCGCATCCATGCTTGCTGATCTCTCCTCTTTCTCTTTTCTCTTTCCGTCTCATTTTCACAATCTCATATGGACTTCTGTAGCTTGCGTATCGTTAATAGTCCCCTAGATCGGACATCATGGAGATCTGCTATTGTATTTATTGTATGTAGAGCGAATGTAAAGAACAAACACATCTTCATCTCCTTTCGTGTTCCCAACTGGGTTTGATTGCGCGGTCAGATGACGGATCATAGCCCTTGATATTGCCTGTTAGGGCCATTGAGCGCTATGAGGCCTGTAAAGCGAGCACATGGCCCACCGCAGATACCCGCGACCATCATCGTGAGGAGTTCGAGCACGTAAAGTGAACACAATTAACGGCGCCGCCGCCCCTGGACTCGCTACGCTGCGGCAACCGCTCGCTCATACAGTCGGTCACTTTGTTGTAACTGTCTGTCGTCCTGCCGTTTTTTTCCCCCTCATTTTGGAGGATCCCCTTTTTTTTCTCCCACGAAGATCGTTCACTCTATTCAAGTTTTTGTTCCAATATTATACAGTAAACCCGTTGCCGGCGCCGCGCAGTAGCTCGCCGAGAACTTCCCCAGCGGGCCTTCTCCAGCGCGATTTATGCCAACATCTCCGTGATGCGGTCGTAGTCCCCGGAGACTGTGGGCGCCGATCGTCGCGAGTACTGGTGCCGTAGCATCGGCCCTGGGTACAGTGTCGCCATCGTACGTCATATGTCTGGGTCCTTTTTCTCACCTCAACCAGAAGTCTGCGGAAAGCGAGCATGAAGTGCGGCGTGTGTGGGTAACAACGACGAGGTACGTCCGGTAATCAACTCGAAGGGTTCGCGCAAATACTAACGTAACGCCGATGCTCAGCGATGGGTGACGATGGTGAATCTTGATCGATCCGCTTCCCGCTCAGTGGTGATCGCATGGGCGTTCAGAACCACCGGGGATTTATGATAGAGTGTGTTGGTCCGAGGAGGATGGGGGTCGGAGTGCGGGGGCAGGGATAGAATTAAGTGTTCTCTCCAGGCCCGCGGCTTCATCGGGCCCACCAAGGGCCTGTCGGCTACGACTTCCGAGCAGGCTCGAACGAAGAAATGATCCTCCTCTGTCCGGGCGTGAGTTATGAGACCGAGACCGAGACACCAGTGAGACATCTCTCAAACTCGACTCCAAAACTACGTCACGTTCCTTGATGGCATGGGTGAATCGGAGAATGCTTCCCGCGATCCTTACTTCTCATTTCCCTACTCTTCCTTTTATTATTCCCTCTACCTTACTGTGTTGGTTAGGTAGTGAATACAAGCTCTTTGTATATAAGGGCCTGTCCGGCACACCTGTTGCCTCAGTGTGCACTGCCAAAAAAACAAGTTGCCCATACTGTGTGCTGGGGGGCAAACTCGCTGTTTGGTGCACATTGCTCTGAGGGGTTGGCAATGAGGCTCCTTGGAGCAGCCCTATCAAATTGAGGTGTAGAGATTTACGGAGGCAGGCAGCCGAATAGGTGAACAATGTATGAGTGTGGAGATCAGAGGAGAGTGTATGCTATGGTAATATTATGATTATATAATATGTTGGTCTAGCCTGCCACAGTGGTCAGGTCGCAACTCTACCTGACTAAGGCAACTATGATGGCAACTGTTGCTATATTTGGTATTTTAGTTGATGACTAATGTCACGTGTAGCACTTGGTAGCACTACTGAATCACTTTTCCTTGCTTCCACTATAACTATCCTAAAGGTGCCAGATCATGTCCTATTTGAAGGAAGGAATATACTTTTGAAGCAACTTTGGACCTTGCTTAAGCCACTTTGGACTCAGATCATCCTCAGTAAAAAAGAAAGTCAGCCAAAAGTCACCTAAAGTCAAAAAAAAACATTATTTTAGTCAATTGAAGTCAATTGAAGTCAAGTGACTAGTGACTTTTGACCAAGTCAATGAAAGTCAACTGTCAGTCAGTGAAACTTGGGCAAAAAATCACACATTGACTGGGACATTGTATGAGGGCATGACATAGTCAGACAAAGTCAATTCCTAGTCAGTTGGAGTCAACAGAACTTGAAGACAAAATCAGAAAGAAAAAAAAGTTTACCAGGATATTGTCCAACTTTGCATAAATTGAAGAGGGGGAGGGGGGGTGGTGTTACGATTTTCACTCCACTATGCTGCTACCTCACATCTTCACTGTACTTTTACGATACGATCCGGTGACTCGCGCTTCTCGACTCTTATCTCGCACTTTGCGCCTTGGTTTCACGATCCAGCCGGATCGTTCGTGCCGTAGGGCAAGGGTTCGGGAGCGAGATGACGAAGGGCAGAGGGGAGACTCTGCAGGAGAATGCTAAGAGACGAGAGGGACGCGCTAGTCACACAAGACGTGCAAACACTGGCTGGAATTTGGGAAGCTTAGACAAGGAGACTAGCTACGATACATCCTCGTACTTATACTCGTACAAACTGTGATTTTCGTTACTATTTTCTATGATATACGGGGACGCGTAAGTGCAGTCCCGAGCCGCATAAGCAGTCCGCTGGTGATGACGAGTCAAGATGAAACGATTGTGTGATTACCCTTCTGCCACGTCACGTGTCACGTGATCGTGACACAGCCCCCCTACTAGACGAAGGTGTCTCGCCTTCGAACCCTATTGTGTAACGTCTCTCCGGGACCCCTCGGTCGTAGGGAACGTAGCGTGGTGTGATGGTGCGCGTGACGCACTGAGTATCGTAATATTGGTCATGACGTGCCGGGACGTAGCAGCGATTGCCACACTGGCAGAACTGATGGGGACGGGGACACTCCCTAGAGATGTGAGCCGCATCACAGAAAGGCAGCGTACATCGCGCGGCTGTCACGACTCGTTGAAGTGGACGCTTACTATACGATGATGACCCCTTAGTAAGTTGTAATGTGTCATGGACTTATTCGATCAGTCAGCAGTAGTACAGAATCACATGCCGATGTGGCATGACTCACAACTAGGATAGCGATAGTAGGGTTCGAGCTACTTTAGCTATTTGTCGTACGGATTGGAGAGGAGCTTTTAAAGCTACCTCACATATGTATAAATAGTGGCTCGATAAGACCAGGATACGCCATCCTGGTCTTCTTCAATCACCACTTTCTCCTCGACTCTTACACGCATGTTTCACTTGCCTCTTCGCGCAAGTTGACTTCATCGATTATCGGACTACCTAGTGGCACGACTTGCCCTAGTGTACAAAGGGAGATCACGTGCCTCTGATCAAGATGCCGTGTATCTCATAATTACAGGTCACGTGACCTTGAAGGATATATTTCGCTAAGTCGTAAAACGCCCTTTCGCAGTCCAAGTCGGACTAACGCCAGTGGTGGCGTTACATTAAGACCAGGATCCCTTCATCGTGGCGTTCACAACTCGAGACCAGTGGAGAAACTTTCAAACCTACTCCCTCGAACGCAGGGGAGATCGCAACGTACCAGAACAATTCCTAGGAGCCGCCAGGTGGAGAGAGTACCGAGGAGAAACTGGCTACTTTGTAGATTTCGCATCGGGGCCAACCCGATACCGCCCCGTTGAGTTCAACTTTGACAACTTGTGCTGGGTGGAGATCACGTGGAACCCCATAGATAACCGATACGACGCAATAAGACCCGCAGGGAGAAACTACAACTGCGACATCGATGCCAGGAACCTGCCCACTCGAGAGCAGTGGGGGCGCATCGACGGGCAACCAGAAGAAGAACCCAGCACCTCCGAACCTAGAACCCCCGCGCCATCCGAAACCAGCGGAGAAGACGAAGAAACCAACGCAGACGACGAATCCGAGGTCGGAGAGATTATAGTACAGACAGCTGAGTCCCTCCGCATAAACGAACCCGAAGAAATCGAAGTTCACGCACCCGCAGAAATGGCAACCGCAACCGTCACCCGAAGAAGATATCGCAACCGAAGAAGTGCGAAGGATAACCGAAGAAGCAGAAGCCTACCTACGCCCCATCAACCCAAGCACGGGACATCGCATGACAGCTGACGAACGCGGCCATATTCAGGGCGGTAGGACCAGACATCCCCGACCCACCCCCAGGAGCAGGAGGACCGCCACCATCCCGAAGACCGGGAGGCAGCTTTGGCCAAGGGCCACCCGGAGGAGGAAGACCGCCACCCGGAGGTGGAAACAGACAACCTCAATTCGGGGGCGGAGGAGGAGGTGACCCATTCGGCGGGGGACCACCGCCACTACCAGTAGCCGGACCAGCACCCGGACCACCCCATGGAACCGACAAACTAGTGGGAGAACCACCAAACATATTTGACGGAAATAGAGATGAGTATGAATCATTTCTTACCCAGTGGCATATCTACTGGGGACAAAATGCAGAGGCGCCGATTATGACCAACGTCTATCGGTGATGCCTACTCTTCCTAGGCTTCATCAAAGGGCCTCGGGTGTCGAATTGGACCCTTGGATTTCTCCAATGGCTCAACAACGAACTCCACCACGGGCGAAAACCGATACGATCCCTTCCTATGGGATACCCTAACGGCCGGGTTCTCAGACCGCTTCTCAAACGTGCTCGAACAGGAACAAGCACAAGCCACGTTGGCAAAAGGATTCAAAATGATTGGAGACGATATCGATTCGTACGTCACCAATTTTGAACAACTCGCACGGAAGGCTGACTATCGCCTCAACGACCGCCAAACGTTGGACCGATTCACGGCGGGGCTGCCCAAGGCCCTGTTCACCAAAATATACGAACTCGACGACCCGCAAAGCTTCAACGAGTGGAAGGAAGCAGCCCTGCGCCGGCAAAAGCAATACATCCACCTGCGCGCCAGGCTGGGTCTCAACACGAACCCCACACGAAACACGCCCCAACCTCGACCAAATCAACCACGAGGGTACGCCCCACAATGGGCACCACCGCGCTTCCCACCACCACGCCATGACCCAAATGCCATGGATACGTCCGCAGACCGAACCCGCGCCCGACTCGCTGAAGTAGGGGACCCAAACAGAGGAAGTTACCAACGACCACCGTTCCCACCACGAGGGGGTCCGGGACAAGCCAGAGGAGGTGGCCAACGTCGCGACATGAGGGAAGTCATATGTTACAACTGTAACAACCCCGGTCACTTCTCACAGGATTGCACACGCCCCAGGAAACCAAGGCAATCGTACCAGCCACGCGCCAGCACTAGCCGAAGCGCCGATACCGACTACTACAGTCAGGAGCCAACTACCGCACGACGCGCCGAAGCAACCCTGGAAGAGCAAGCAAAGGGGTGGATGGACACCATCAGGGGGGCTAGTGACGAGGTGAAAGACCTCATATTCAAGGACCTATGGACCCAAGAGGGTTTTCAGGATGCCTAAACCCATCGGCCTGGGTGAGGGCAGTTAATTGTAACTCTGTAATCATGACTCGCTACCAATCGCTCCGAATTCCAGTCTCGATTCGTACCAGTTACTCCATGGCCGACATAAAAGGGCTCGTTGACTCGGGCGCCACCGATAACTTTATAAGACCCACATTTGCGAAACGCATGGGCCTCGGGCTGCAAGCCCTCGAGCGACCCAAGAAAATATGGAACATAGACAACACCGAAAATAAAGCTGGGTCCATCACTCATTTCGTCGATCTCGACGTCCAGACCAACAGAATTAACAAAGTTATGAGATTCCTGGTTACGGACATTGGAAACGAAGACCTAGTCCTCGGCTACCCGTGGCTCGCAACCTACGAACCCACCATCAGCTGGACTCACGCTACCATTCACGAAGACGCGCTACCCATAGTACTCCGTTCCATCAATCCGACAGAACCACAAACTACCATCGCCGGTATGATCACCCAAAATGAAGCCGAAAACATCGTGCAAGAACTGGAAGAAGATGTCAGATACGCACCACAGCCACGGAATTAGCCATCGCCGCAAATCAGAACACCGTCGCAGCAGTCCTTCCCGAACCGTATCAACGCTTCGCGAAGATCTTCAGTGAGGAAGCTTCCCACCGATTTCCACCGTCACGGCCCTGGGACCACGCCATCGACTTCAAACCAGGCACCCCGGCAAGCATCGATTGCAAGGTTTACCCCATGTCACAAGATGAAGACGATCAACTGCGCAAATGGCTAGATGAGCAACTCAAGATGGGCTACATACGACCCTCAAAATCGCCGTACGCCTCGTCTTTCTTCTTCATCAAGAAGAAAGACAGTAAACTACGCCCGGTTCAAGACTACCGTAGGATCAATGCCTGTACAGTACGCAATCAATACCCACTACCACTCATTTTACGATCACCCGGATCGTTCAACAAGACGGGCTAAGGTCTGTACGACCTTCAAGACGTTTACAGTCCGAGGGACTCTTCCTTGCGCACAAGCAAGGGTCAATGGTACCGGGCCGGCCGCTGACTAAGCGACGGAACGTCGGACTTGAGGGAGACAAGAGGGAAAGACTGGGGAGTGGGCTATATTCGAGAACAAGACTGAAACAAAGTATCTACCACTATCCTGTACATCTTTTATATCTTTTACAGTCGAGGCGTTTACAAGCAGATTGCGACACATCACGACATCAGACAGAAACACAGAGAAACTGATGGAACATCGGATAAGCCGATGCTCGGATATAACTCACTGAAACACATCTGAAACACGGAAGATCATCAGATAAGCTGATGACTAGATATAAACCACATCTGATAACAAGTCTGGAACCGAGTCAGAGAAATCCAGAATGGGAGCTTAGAAACCGAATCGTGGCGTGGCACGTGATCGTGACACACGCCCCTTTCTTGACTTGTTCGTCCTCGAACAATTTTGTTACCTTGTCTTCCATTGTCGAAGGATCGCACTGGGTTTGAGGTTTAATGGGAAGGGCTGGGTGATATGCAAAGTGTCCGGTTTCCTTGTCAAGCAGAAAGCGAGGTGTTCTGCGACGGCGTTGTATGCCGGGTTCGTGCGTACCGGGATCGGTCTCGGCGTGGTCTGGGCTGTGTCGTGCTGTTCCGAGGAGTTCTTCGACCACAGCGTTAGCGCGGTTGCGATGCCTGCCGGTCGTGGGTGTACGGCGTGGATGTGCGCGTCGTGATTGTGCGCGGCTATGAGTTCTTGCGGGGGCGGTATCGAGAGTGCTGTTGCGGTAACGCGGCATCGTTTTCTCATTGGTCGCGACGTGTCCGCGGTCGATGATGTTTTCACGGGAGAGATGGTTAGTTTGTCTTGTCGGGCGTGTTTGTCGTTGCCGCACATGATCACCGAGTCTGGCTGGCGTGTTCGCGGTGTGGTCTCTGTGGTTAGTCTCTGTGCTGATTCGCGACCCTCTGTACGATATCGACGTCGTTCTTCGCGTGTGAGTGCGTGTCGCATTCGGGCTTTACGGATAGCGTCGGGATCGTGATGCTTTTGCCCTAGGTTGTTCCGGCTGGTGTCACGGGGTTTCTTGCGAGAACGTGCCCTTTCGAGGCGGCTGATCGGATGGTTTGCTTGTGCGTTTGGGTTGCGTGGTTTCTCGCACGCAAGGCGAGGGACGGGGTGAGCGCGAGGCAGGGTCTGCGGGGGTGAATTTACTGTTTGCTGAGTCAAAACCCGGGCGAAAACCGAGTTATCGAGGGTTTTTTACCCCCCTCCTTGACGTGTTGTCGTCCTCGACAACAGTGTTATCGTTCACACGAAATCAGCAAGGTGCGAGTGGGGTCGCCAGGGGTGGGACGAGGTCGACGGGGAGGCGGTGCGTATGGAACGGAGGGGGACGGAGCGTCAGTCAAGGGGGTTACGGGTGTACGATGAGGCACGATAACGTGTTTGCAGGGGCGGGTCTCACCCGAGTCCGAGACAACGTATCTCTTGCGCTTCCCAATGCGCGGCATAGCAAGGATATTCAGTGGAGTCGGGGTTGTCGCGATGCGAGAAGCGAGGGCTTCGTCTCCAGGGGTCAGCGGTGGGTCAATGATGGGCGTCAGGGGGCTCGGAACGGCGCTTGGTGCGGGTGTAGGGGCGAGGAGGGCCTCCTCTTTCTGGTTTGTCACGACTGGGGGCAACGACGAGGCAAACCTCGTCGTTTGCAAACTGTCAGCCTTGGCAGCAGCGGGTACGGGCGGGGTGTCTGTTAAGTCCGTTGTATGGACGACTTCAAGTTCCTCCGCGCGTGGAGCAGCGGGGGCAGGGATTGTTGCGGGTGGTGATAAGTCAGAGACGGTGGTAGACGGGGTGTGGGTCACGGACGTGGGGCATGAAGTTGCTAATGCGATCCGTGGGCTCGAAGGGCGGCGCGGACTGCGAGGTGGACGTGGTGGTGGCCCATCGATCTGGGTTGGCGAATCGAGAGTCGGGGAAGGTGCGGGGGTCACGGCGGCTACTATCGTGATGGCTCGGGGTTCCTCTGCGCGCTGGGCAGCTGAGACTTTTTCTGGTGGCGTCGGGGTCTGAAACACGGGAGCTTCGTCGATCCAGGCAGCGCAGAACGAGTCGAAGAACTCGTCCCAAACTGACTCGTCTACCCACCCGTTGGTGCGTCCTCGTCGGACGGTACGTTTCCAACCAGTGGTTGTGGGATCTTCGCAGATGAGAGCAAGCGCGAGTTCTACTCGCAGGTCGGGTCTGGTTATCAGGGGATGGCGTCGATTCGCCCGTTCGAGTTGTCCAAACTTGTCAATGAATTGCTGGGCTTGCGCGGGGTCTCTGAAGAACGGTGTTGGGATCGGTCCCGTCAAGGTGTGCAGGAAATCAGCGACCAACATGGTCCTGAGTCGTCTGAGAGTCGTCTGAGAGGTCAAGGAACTAGCCGCGGTACTCAGACTGCGCTAGTAGAGCGGGTCGTCGGTAGTCGTGGGTCGGGGTGTCAAGGTACTCTCGTCGTGGTATGGGATCGTTGGGTTACGGGTCAATGTACCTGCTACACGCAGGGCTTCCTGTGTCTGATGCTGAGTCGATCTACCTGCTACGCGCAGGGCTCACGACGTTATGCTGGGTGGTCTGGCGGTATATACGGGACGGGGGGGGTCGTGGTACGCGGTGCGGATAGTGCTAGGCTATCAAAACGGGTCTGACTGTGTTCAATGGGCTTGCGTCTCGTCCAAGCTGACGTCGTACTGGTCTGGCGATCGAGTGTCTGTGTTGCCTCGATGGTCGTTCTGGGTTCTGATCGAGTGTCTGTGTTGCCTCGATGGTCGGTCTGGATTCTGGTGTTCGATGGACTCTCTCGCGGTGCTCCGCAACTACGCGAGTCTGCTTAACGGAGTGTCGGGCTCCGGACGGTGATGTGGGGCTGGTACCCACGAACTGGACTGGTGACGGTGACGGTGACGGTGACGGTGACGGGACTAGAACGGGACGCGAGAAGGTGGGGCTGGCACCCACGGAACGAGACGGCGTTGAGGAGGGACTGGTACCCTCGGTGACAAGACAACAAGAAGAGGGGCTGGCACCCTCGGCGGCGGGACTGGACAAGAAGTGCGCGTCGACTTGACCGCACTGGACTAGGGACAAGAAGCGGGGCTATACACCCGCGGGAAGGAAGATGGTTTCAGTCTTATTTTACGATCACCCGGATCGTTCAACAAGATGGGCTAAGGTCTGTACGACCTTCAAGACGTTTACAGTCCGAGGGACTCTTCCTTGCGCGCAAGCAAGGGTCAATGGTACCGGGCCGGCCGCTGACTAAGCGACGGAACGTCGGACTTGAGGGAGACAAGAGGGAAAGACTGGGGAGTGGGCTATATTCGAGAACAAGACTGAAACAAAGTATCTACCACTATCCTGTACATCTTTTATATCTTTTACAGTCGAGGCGTTTACAAGCAGATTGCGACACATCACGACATCAGACAGAAACACAGAGAAACTGATGGAACATCGGATAAGCCGATGCTCGGATATAACTCACTGAAACACATCTGAAACACGGAAGATCATCAGATAAGCTGATGACTAGATATAAACCACATCTGATAACAAGTCTGGAACCGAGTCAGAGAAATCCAGAATGGGAGCTTAGAAACCGAATCGTGGCGTGGCACGTGATCGTGACAACTCATGTCGGAGCTCATCAACGACCTGGGAAATGGACGCATCTATACCAAACTCGACGTGCGATGGGGGTACAACAACATACGAGTCAAAGAAGGCGATGAACCCAAAGCCGCCTTCAAAACGAAATATGGACTCTTCGAACCCCTTGTCATGTACTTTGGACTCACCAACTCCCTGGCGACCTTCCAAAACATGATGAACGACATCTTCGGCGACATTATTCCCTACTACGAGGCACGCGGCACGATCATATGAGTCTACATGGACGACATTGGCATCGCCACCAGCGAGGAAGCAGGTCTACAAGCACACATCGACGCAGTCAGCGCCGTCCTACAGATCGCACTCGACCACGACCTCTACTTCAAACTGGAAAAGTGCCTGTTCCACCAACCGCGAATGGATTACCTGGGGGTAATCCTTGAAAAGGGGGTAACTCGCATGGACCCCGTCAAAATTGCAGGCATACGTGACTGGCCCACCCCCACAAAGGTACGCGACGTATGCTCCTTCCTAGGCTTCTGCAATTTTTACCGTCTCTTCATTCGCGGTTTCGCTACACACGCACGAGTGCTCAACAAACTCACGCGCAAAGACACCGAATGGACATGGGGCAAAGATGAGGAAAAGGCCTTCCAAACCCTCAAGCGACTTGTCACCAGCGAACCCGTACTGGCACACCCTACCTTAACAGACCAATTCGAACTCGAAGTGGACGCGTCAGGATACGCAGTAGGCGCGGTACTCCTGCAGAAGAAGAAGGATGGAAAACGACACCCTATAGGCTACTTCTCCGCCACCCTAAACGAAGCCGAACGCAACTACGATATCTACGACCTAGAACTCCTAGCAATCGTCAAGGCACTGCGACACTGGAGGCCATTCCTAGCCGGCTCACCGCACAAGATCAAAATCTTCTCCGACCACCTCAACCTCACGCACTGGAAATCACCCCAAAAGATAAGTCGCCGCGTAGCCCGAGAAGTACTCGAACTCATGGAGTACGACTTCGAGATTCATCACATCAAAGGGACCAACAATGGACGCGCCGACGCACTATCCCGAAGGCCCGACTACGACCGAGGAGAACGAGACAACGAAAATGTCGTAGTGCTACCAGAAGAGGTATTCGTACGGACCCTAGCGTCACAAACTCCCGAAACCCACGAACAAGACGAAGACATCTTACGCCCCTGGGTAGACCCACACAAGCTTAAACTGGTCGACGGAGTATGGTACCGGCAAGGAGCAAGGGTGATCACGGGAGGACGAGAGGTGATTTGCACCATTATAGCTAATCATCACGACCCCCCAGTATACGGGCATCCAGGGATCAAACAAACGTTGAGAATCATCGAACGAACCCACTGGTGGCCACGGATGCTGAAGCACGTAACCGAATACGTCCAGGGGTGTGCAGAATGTCAGCGCCACAAGGTCAACAACCACCCAACGAGAGCACCGTTGACACCAATCACTCCAATGACCGACGCTAAGCCGTTTGAAGTCATAGCCCTCGACTTCATCACTAAATTACCGGTTTCGCAGGGATATGACTCCATTCTCACCGTAACGGATCACGACTGTACTAAGGCCTCCATATTCATCCCATGCAACGAGGAAATCTCCGCCGAGGAAACTGCCGCCTTATACGTCGCCCATGTCTTCAAAAGGTTTGGACTACTGGCAAAAATCATCAGTGATCGAGATCCGCGCTTCGCATCCAAATTCACCCGCGAATTGTGCCGAATCCTAGGTATCTATCAGAACATCTCCACGGCCTACCACCCCCGAACGGACGGACAATCGGAACGGACCAATCAGTGGCTAGAGCAGTATCTCAGGTTCTGGACCAACGAGCGCCAAGATAACTGGGCGCGGTTTCTACCCATGGCAGAATTCGCTCACAACAACTGGCCACACGAGGCGACAAGGAAGTCCCCATTTTCGCTTATGATGGGATACGACCCGCGTGCTGATTGGATCGATAAGCCATCCCCTATTCCCCAGGTACTCACGCGACTACAACAATTCCGAGAAGCACGGAAAGAAGCCCAAACACTCATCAAAAAGGCCCAGGCACTATGGGTCAAACACCGAGATACGCCCAAGTATCAAACGGGGGATCAAGTATGGCTGGAAGGGCGTCACCTCCGGACCAATCAACCAACTGCCAAGCTGGCGGCATGACGGCATGGACCTTTTAAGATCACGTGGGTACTGTCACCTGTCAATTATCAACTCGAACTTCCCACGCAGTGGAGCATCCACCCCGTGTTTCACATCGATCTACTCACGCCTTATCGCGAGACGCCCCTTCATGGAGAAAACTTCCAGCGCCCACCACCGGATCTAGTCGATGGCGAAGAGGAATACGAAATCGAACGAATTCTGGACTCACGGCACTTCGGCAGAAGTCGGAAACCCCAATATCTCGTGAAATGGAAGGGCTATCCGGACTCGGAGAATCAGTGGGTCAACAAAGATGACGTCTTCGCTGACGAGGCCATAGCGGAGTACGAGCGGAGCCTGAAAGCTGTGAGAACGCATATAAACAATCCTGACGACGCTGAGTACACCCCATCCCTTCAAACTGGACTCATCACTCAATCAGAAATGTCTCTTCCCTCTTCCACCTTTTCCTCCCATGCTGCTCCCCGCCTCCGGGGATCCTTCACCCACGAAGAGCTCACCGCCGCCATCGACAACCTCGCCACCATCGAAGACCTCGACAACCCCAACACCCCCACCACCTACTGGATGCTCGGCATCGACGGCCAGCGTCTCAACACCACGCCCTATACGCAGGCCGAAGTTGATCGGCTTCGCGCAGCTCTCCGAGACTGTGCGGCTCCCTCACCGGGACCTCTCCTGGTTCGAGTGGAGTACTGGGTCGACAATGGCCAAGAACCCGAACACGCGACGATGGGAGGAGTGGCGGGAGGTAGCGGCGAGGTGGAGGCAAGAGCAGCTAGCGCTGGCAGCAACAAGGAGAACGAGGATCCTCGAGAGGAGGAAGTTGTTCGATGAGACGATGCGCGCCAGATTCAAGAGCAGCCCGAGCGAGAGCTAAAGGAGTGGTACCCAGCTGAGCACCCCTTCATCATCTCCACCACTGACTCTGACCACCCCGACGAAACGCCTTACACACTCGACACGGTGGGCCGCCCCCTTTACCGAGGCTCCCTGAGGGTAGACCTCCCTTCCACATCACACCACACAGCCGTGCTTAACCGCCGGCTTTCCGACACTCACTTTGCCCCCTACGGATACGTTCACAACCGAGGGGACAAATTCGTCCACTTCCCCATCACCGACTCCCAGGGGGTCACTACTCAAGCGGCGTATGTCCAGGTCATCATGACCCCGGACCCGCTGGTCCTCGCGCTCGCCGCGGACAGCGACAAGACGTTCTCCAAACCCTTGTATGCCGAACCGCAAGTCCGGGAGCGGGGCAAGCCGTATTACACCGAGCTTGAGGTCCAAGCCCTCGCTGCCGGCCATGCCAACCAACACCGCCTCGACACGGCGGTGAACGAGCTGAGGGACATGGGGCTTAAAGCTGAGTTACATAGGTTCCGCTCGTTAAAGAAGGAGGCTGAGCGCATCGAGCACCGGCTCCTGGCCCTCTCTCAGGCGTTGGGCGGGATTCAAGGGGATGTCGCAAAGTCGAAGTTCCGGTTGGAGATGGCGGACATTCATAATCGGGTGGAGGCGGTTCAGGAAGGTTGGTTAGGAGGCATCGCGACCCCCCCGGCGCCGTGGTCGTCGCGGCTGAAAAGGGGGTGATGTCACGACTCGTTGAAGTGGACGCTTACTATACGATGATGACCCCTTAGTAAGTTGTAATGTGTCATGGACTTATTTGATCAGTCAGCAGTAGTACAGAATCACATGCCGATGTGGCATGACTCACAACTAGGATAGCGATAGTAGGGTTCGAGCTACTTTAGCTATTCGTCGTATGGATTGGAGAGGAGCTTTAAAGCTACCTCGCATATGTATAAATAGTGGCTCGATAAGACCAGGATACGCCATCCTGGTCTTCTTCAATCACCACTTTCTCCTCGACTCTTACACGCGTGTTTCACTTGCCTCTTCGCGCAAGTCGACTTCATCGATTATCGGACTACCTAGTGGCACGACTTGCCCTAGTGTACAAAGGGAGATCACGTGCCTCTGATCAAGACGCCGTGTATCTCGTAATTACAGGTCACGTGACCTTGAAGGATATATTTCGCTAAGTCGTAAAACGCCCTTTCGCAGTCCAAGTCGGACTAACGCCAGTGGTGGCGTTACAGCGGCACTTCATCGTGGAGGGAAGGAAATGGAAGGGGAGGGCGAGGGGGAGCCATTGATGCAGCTGGCAATGGTGGGCGAGGAGGGACGGGGCGAGGAGCAACTCCTTCGAGTGAATCCAAGTGAGCCCGGAACCTGCGATCGTTAGAGTTTGGCTTGCTGATGTGATAGATGTCAAGAAGACTGGTAGGGAGGGGTCTGGGGAGGAACGGGTGCATGCGGGAGGCGATGTTCGATTCGCGGAGTCTCTTATCGATACCTTCCGCTTCTGCCAGCCAATCGTTCCAGGCGTTATCCAACTCCCTCATTTGCGTGAACAGCTCGTGTTTCCTACAAGTTGACCATCGGAACCTGTGTACTTCTGCGCAAACTCCCAGGTCCGCGACATACACGATCGCGTGATCCACCTCGATTCTTGCCGGATGACTCTCCGAGAATAGAGCGAAAGAGTGTCCCAGTACTGGACTGACTTGTGGACGCGGGGGTTGAGGAATGGCGTAAAGGACCTTGTAATACTGTGGTTTGCCACGCCCTTCCGTTCCGAGCACCACTGGCTGATCTTGTTGGTTGATGGTGAATCTGATAAAAGGGGCCGGTCCACGCGTTCCGTCTTCGAACAAGATGTCGAAGCTGTAGGGTTCCGTGGGCCTGACTACCTTCCATCCTACTCCCGGGTGCTCGGGAGCCGATGGTCCCGCCAGAATCATTGGAGGCGGCGACTGTAAGGCTGTTTCGAAGGGGTCGCGTACTGGTTCTGGACTATCCGAGAGCTCTATTGGATTGTCTGCACTCCTGCGTACTGGCCCGACCGCTTCGATTTGGAGTTCAATGGCAGCCTCTTCTATCGGTGGGGGAACATCATCCGGGTACTCTCCTCGCTCAACTATTGCCTGCTGCACTAGTTCCTCTCTTCGTTCGCATCTCAGATGTTCTCTGCGGTTAGCCCTAGCCTGGGAATGACGGCGTCGGCTCATATCTGAATCCCGGTAGGTGAACGTCCCGAACGAGTCTTCTTTAGTAGTCGGAGTATCGGCCCGAGCGTCATGGTCCATCGGGAGACGAGCCCAGTCTTCTACGCGTTGAAAGATGGCGAGTCGATCTTCCTCTGGTAGCTCAGCATCGGTCACGAAGTAGTGCTGGGGGGGGTGTCGAGGAGCAGGGGCGAGAGGTACAGTGGGAGAGCGGGAGGGTCTCAAGACAAGAGTGACGTCTTCATGATCCATAGCGATGTGATTGATGGATTGTCTGAGCGAGTTTCCTCGACCTTTATACTCTTGAACGAGTTCTTCCGCGTGAACGTTTACAGCATCCTCCCAGCTGTTGTAAGCGTCAGCATAGCCCTTCCAATGCACGAGGTACTGTAACGTTTTTCTCTTCCCCGTTCTTCTTTCGCCACATATTTCGTCTACCTCCCATTCTTCTTCTCCATCGATAATGTCTGGGGGTGGCTCTTCGAAGTTCTTTCCATACATTCGCGTTTCTTGATATGGCGTCAATAATGCGGCGTGGAAGACATTGTGAATCTTCCATTGTGGCGGTAGAACTAATCGATAGGACGTCTTTGAGACCACTTGGGCTATCATAAAGGGGCCATAACGTCGAGGGGCTAATTTAGCTGTCGGATGCATGGTTTTCAAGTTTGTAGCTTCTAACCAGACCTTTTGTCCAACGGCGTATTGTTCGTGCTTCGTTTCTTTGATCCAGGCTTCCTGTGTCGATTTCATGGCTACAGAGGCTGCTGTCCTAGCCTCTCTTAATCGCGCCAATCGATTTGTCGCTTCGATGGATCTTGTCTTATCGTTCATCGGTTGGTGCATTAGAGGTTTAAATCCAAACAATAGCTCAAAAGGAGTATGTCGAGTCGTCTCCGATTTCCAAGCATTCAGCGTATACTGAGCTATCGGTAGCCAATCCGCCCAATCGTCTTTGTGATTGCTGAAAACGCGCAGATATTGTTCCAGTCTCTGATTGGTCCTTTCCGATTGCCCATCCGTCTGCGGATGGTATGCCGTGCTGATGTTCTGCGTGATTTGGAGTTTCGTCATGAGTTCACGGAACACTGTAGTGGTGAATCGTGGATCTCTATCCGATATAACCCGTTGGGGCAAGCCATAATGCGGTAATACATGTTTCAAGTATAATGCTGCTGTTTCGACTGTGCTCATAGTCTCTTTACATGGTAGAAAGATGCTGGCCTTCGTGCAGCCTTGATCCATTATCGTTAAGATGGTATCGTATCCCTTCGATCTTGGCAATTTCGTAATGAAATCCAAAGCTATAACTTGGAATGGCAATTGCTCTTGTTCGTGCGTTATCGGATAGATCGGGATTCTTGGTTTTCCTGGCATGTTCTTACTGGATTGACAAAGCCCACATCCATTAATGAAATCCGTGACGTCTTCTTTCATTTGCGGCCACCAGTAATGCTGTTGAATGGCATCTAGTGTTTTTGTGATACCGGGGTGTCCAGCTGTTATCGCCGAGTGAAACAGGGCGATTACCCCCCTCTTAAGGTTCTGGTCGTCCACGACCACAAGTCGTCCGGTCCTAAAGAAGAGACTGTCATCCTTGGTAACGAGTCCGTGGGAGACTAAGGCGTGAAGAGTCGCTGCGTGGGACGCCTGTGTGAGGCAGAGGTGGTCGTCCAACGTCGAAGTTTGCATTGCTGCGACGAAGAGGGAAGGGGGCAGGACCAAGACATCATCGTTGTCTGTTGAGGAGGCAGAGGCAGAGACGAGACCGGGGTGTCGGGAGAGGGCGTCAGCTTGCAGCAAAGAGCTGGAACGATGTATGAGGCGGAGGTTATAGTCGGCCAGAACATTCACGAGGCGAGCGACGCGACGACTGATGCATTGGGGGTGTCGATAGTGGAGAAGGTTTGCGTGGTCCGTAAAAACAGTGACTGGGTGGGATGCGCCAACCAGCAAATGCCGCCAATGTTCAAGACCCCGAACAAGGCCTAAGAATTCGTGATCGTATACATCGTAATTTCTCTCGGCGCTAGTAAACGACTGAGAGAAGTAACCGATTGCCTGTGCTTTTCCTCGTTGGTTGTGCTGCGTGAGTATAGCACCCAACGCTTCTGCCGAAGTGTCAGTTTGTAACTCGTAAGGTTTTGTCCGATCCGGTTGGCGCAATGCTGGTCGACTAGTCGCGATATCTAGGAGGCGAGATAGTGCTTCTGTACATTCGTTTGTCCAGACGAACGGCACGTCTTTCTTGAGTAACGCGTTGAGCGGGCGAGCAATAGCAGCGAAACCCGGTATGAACGGTCGTTGATAGTTCAAGACACCGAGCGTGCTCCGAACTTGGCGTACAGTAGTCAGCATACGCGGCCAATCTCTTAGTCCGCTAACCTTATCGTCTCCCATTCAGATGATCCCGCGGGAAATAGTCATACCCAGGTAGTCTATCTCGTCCACTTCGAAGACGCATTTGGCCAGTTTGAGAAAGTAGCTCTCCCTTTCCAGAAAGTCTAGTACTGCCAAGACGATCTCTCTGTGTCGTTCGATATCTTGTGTAGTCGCAATCAAGATGTCGTCCATATATATGAAGAGCTCGCCAGGGTATTATCCAAGAGAGGCCTGAATAGTCAAGCCATTGCGCGAGAGAACGTTGCTGGAGAGTTTGTTAGGCCGAAATACATTACTAAGGGTTCGAAGAGCCCAAGTGGTGTTTTGAAGGCCGCTTTCCACTGATCTCCTTCCTTGATAAGGATATTATTGTATCCTTCCTTTATATCGAATTTCGTGAAGAGGCACTTATCGCTTAGTGCAGTTATGATACTATCGATTAGCAGTAGTGGATATTCGTCTCTGACCGTCCACACGTTAAGTTCCTTGTAATCTTGTACAGGCTGGAGCCCTCCATCCTTCTTTTTAATGAAGAACAGTGGTGAGGCGTAAGGTGACTTTGATTCTTGGATATATCCCTTTCGTAGTTGTTCAGCCAGGAAAGTGCGCAAATCGTTCAATTCATTGACGTTCATAGGGTACACTTTGCTACTAAGCCGCTCAGGCGCTCCTTCTTTTAGGAGGATAGCGTGATCGTCAATTTGCGAAGGTGGAAATCTCTTCGCGGCTTCTTCCGAGAAGACTGTAGCGTAAGCAGCATACGCCTCCAGTACTTCCGTGGTCCTTTTTACTCCTGCCGCCATAGCCATTTTCTGGGCTATTGTCTCGTTGATCCTTTCTCCACCTTGCGAGAAACTCATAGGTCCTCCTTGATAAGTATTTGCTGCCCAATCGATAGTTGGCGACCTCAACTTGAACCAAGGCAGGCCAAGTATGGCTCTGCAGGAACCTAGATCTGTAACGAAGAAGTTGAGTACGTTTTTGTATTGGCCATCGATAAGTGTTGTGTTCGGACGCGAGATGCCCGAAGAGTTCTGCGAAGGAGACGAAGTCCGCGCATTCGGTGCCGGAACCGAAGAGCATTGGCGCGCGTGGAGACACATCGAGGCAAGCTTCCCTGGCGCATGGGACTGAAGACCAAAGATGGCCGTCACGTGACCCTGGCACGTGACCTGCCTGGAACCTGCTAGAAGAGTCCAGAAGGATCCGGATGAGCTTGAGCCCGGATCGACCTCGTGTTTGTAACTGATGTGACCGCTGACTTGAACGGACTTTGATTGGCTTGTGACTACTTGGCGTATTAGGATTCGTGGCTGTGTATTAGGGTTGCTGGGCTTCAAAGCTCCATCCCTTGTAGTATAAGTAGTAGACGCTGCCCGTCCCTTAGACGGCAGCTTTGATATCTTGAAGAACTCCTTCCCTTGTTCGCCTTAGCTCCCTCTACTGTGCGTCGCCCTCTTGTCGTTCACCGCTCCCTGCTATAAGTCGTTCGACTTCTCGTTATCATAATCGACTTCGTTCTCACTCGGACCCCTGCCCGGACTCGGCAAACCGGTTCCAAATCCAAGTCGGATTACTACATCCCGAAGGAACGTAACAATAAGGGTGAGTTGACATTTTTCTTTTATCGCCCCATCGGTGTTAATTGTTCCATCCGCGTTCTGGACGTCGACAGCTTCCACGTCCTCCACGACAAATCCGAGTAGACAGGCTGCTCCTCTGTTGATAAAGTTCCCGCTCGCCCCCATATCTAGGAGAACAAGCAGGTTTTGATTTGTCCCCGAGACCTGAACCGATATTGTGATCGAGGAAGAGGTTACGCTCTTCATCTCGTTGATTGATAGCATGTCTTCGTCTCCTGTGTCCAGCAAGAGAGCAGAGATAAACTCCTGGCGTTCCGCAGACGACATATTCAGTACCGCTAGTTTTGCCGATTCCATCGATATTGGTTCCTGCGAAGGGGACGGCGAAGGGCTTTCTTCCGTTTTTGCTATGTTGGCTATATGTTGGGGTTGGCCTGGCCGTTTCTTTGGGCAGGCGTTCGACATGTGTCCTTGCGCCATGCATCGGAAGCATCGTCCTTCCTTTTGGCATTTCAGCTTCTCTTCGGGGGTCCTCTTTGTCTGCCAGGCTGGTTTCTGTGTCGTTTGAATGTTGTCGACATCCATGGGGACGACTTGATCATTGTGCGGGCGTTGAACCCGCGTTGCCTTAGTAGGTCCCAATTTCTGTACGTCCGTCTTTCCCTGGCCGAGATTTGCGATGGCGTTAGAGATTGCTTGATATCTCTGTGCTTCTTCTCGTGCAGCGTCTCGCCACTCGGACATCTTTTTGGGCATAGTGGGCTGCCAGAGGCACGTGACTAATAATCCTTTCTTCAACCCTCGTTTGAAGAATTCGATAGTTCCATTTGCGTCTACGTCCCACCCAGCGGCTGTAGAGAGTTGATCGAAGGTTGCGATATACGAATCCACGTTGTCGCCTGTCATCGTAAGTGTCGTGAGCTTTTGCAAGGCATTTTGTTCGCTCAGCATGTCAGTCCAAGCATTTTTGAAGCTTGCCTCAAAGGCGGTCCAGAGCGCCTTGTCTTTTTCGTCCAGTTTTGGAACGTGAGTAGTTATACTGTCATCGAGTTCCCTACTGATTCTATCGGCCCAATTGTCAACTTTGGGCCCACGAATGTACAACAAGGCGAGGCTAACGCGGCTGTACGGCAATACCATGAGCTCATGAGCTCGATTGATCTGTCGATATTGGTGAAACTCTCGGAGAAACTGAAGACTTCTTGCTCTTTCTCCTGTAAATTCTTTTGGCGCCTGCCCCTTCAAGGAGCCTGTCAATGGTGGTGTAGCCATAAGTACAGGTGGTTTAGTGGGCAGGATAGCGGCGAAGATGGGAGGTGTGAGAGGCGGTAATGTGGGTCTTGGTGCGTTAGCTCATTTTCTCTGCTTCGTCGAGGTATCTGACGAGCGGTCTGCAGAAGTAGTTCCTGCTAGTTGTAATCCCCACAAGCGTGGTTCGTCGATGATGTTCATGTTATGCGTATACCAGCCGTCTTCGTGCAGGTAAACTTCGTACCAGCGGTCCTCAGCTTCAAAGTATTCAACGTCGATAGCCTGATTATTAGCCGCGACGAGTCTGTATCCTCTGGATGACTCCCAGAAACTTCCTACGCTGGCAAGATTGTTGATATTTGGGCGTGTTTGGTGTACTATGACGCGACGTTCGGCAAGATCACTTTCGTCTTGCGCGGGCTCAATAAATGCTCTTTCAGCAGACGGTGCGGGCATGTACAAAGTGATTGTATCTTCGGCCAGCCTGGTCGTTGTTCGATAGGCCACGCAACGAGCGTGGAGTCGTTAGGTGGTCTAAGCTTGTTTCACGATCCAGCCGGATCGTTCGTGCCGTAGGGCAAGGGTTCGGGAGCGAGATGACGAAGGGCAGAGGGGAGACTCTGCAGGAGAATGCTAAGAGACGAGAGGGACACGCTAGTCACACAAAACGTGCAAACACTGGCTGGAATTTGGGAAGCTTAGACAAGGAGACTAGCTACGATACATCCTCGTACTTATACTCATACAAACTGTGATTTCGTTACTATTTTCTATGATATATGGGGACGCGTAAGTGCAGTCCCGAGCCGCGTAAGCAGTCCGCTGGCGATGACGAGTCAAGACGAAACAATTGCGTGATTACCCTTCTGCCACGTCACGTGTCACGTGATCGTGACACTTGGCGATAGGATGGCCAGTTTTACGCTTCTTTTCATCCGCTGACCATTTCTGAGGCACGCGTCGTCCCGTGGGATTCCCTTGTATTATATCTGACTCTCTTCTTTGTTCACGCTTTGGGGCTATTGGCTCAGGATTGCACCATGTGTTTGTACCTTACAAACACCCTGTATTAGTATATAAGTCACGCTTTACCTAGCTTGTATGGTAGAATTGACTTCTTGTGTAATACCACATCGTCTTTGCCTCACGAATGACCTTCAACTCGCTGTTGCACTTGAGTCAATACTTTCGCTCGCCGTTGCGCTTGAGCCCTTGCCTTCCTACTATTATCCTCGGTTCCAGGGAAACCAAGTGATACTTGTGCATCCTCGAACTGAGTCTTAACTGACTCACACACTTCCGATCCCATTGACTTAACATGGTGCACGTCGCATCTAGTGTTGCGGCAGCTCGGAGCTGGTGTTTTTCTATCTTGTGAAATAAAATTCGGAAAAATATGGAAATATTTGGGGAGGTCGACCTTCTCAAAAGCCGAGGGGTCCTCTGCCAACTCTAAGCGATCTGATCAAAATTTCCTGACTTATTTGACATTAGCTGAGAGGCATCAGCTAATACCCTTCAGCTAATGTCAAATAAATCAACAATGGCTGATCAAATTGCTTAGAGTTGGCAGAGGACCCCTCGGCTTTTGAGCAAAGCCAGCTCCTCAAATATTTTCAGATTTTTCCTAATTTTATTCCAAAAGTTAGAAAATGCCAGCTCCGAGCTGCCGCAACACTAGTCGCATCTAGCACCCCTGTGGTGGCGTTACATTAAGTCAAGTCTCTCACAGTGGCGACCCTTCATAGTCGCAGCCGATCCCAGTTCCAGGCAGAATACATCAACCGATATAGCGACGACGAACTCCCAGATAAAGTCAAAGGGACTGTCGTCTGGAAAGAACATGAAGGAACAGAGGGTTATTTCCTCTTCCACCCGAACACCCAAAAATACCGGCAAGTCCACTAGTATCTTGAGGACTTATGACAGTGGGCATACATCGACTACTCAGCAAAGAAGGGACAGTGGTACACTCTTAGCATAGTACCCAAAGCCCTCGGAGTCGGACCCTTTACAACCCATACGACCTCAGGCATCGTCATAGACAATGACCCAGCCTCCCCAAGTGTCCCTGTCCCAACAACGAATTTACCCATTATCGACCCAACGACACACTTCCAGACTCACGTCATGTCCCAGACTCAACAAGTGTCAGCTAGTACGACTCTCACCAGTGGTGGGGGAGGACCCTCCAGAGCGCCAGGCTCAGGAGGAGGAGCACTGAATCCACCTAGTGGCAGTGCACCGGTACCACCATCCGGTGGTGGTGGCGGTGGCGGCGGTGGTGGCGCTGCACCCATAGGAGCCGCACCTGCACCCGGAGGAAATGGACGACTAGGGGGAAACCCCCCTCCTGAGTTCACAGGAGTAAGAGACGAAAGCAAGGCATTCCTACGTGCATTCCAACTCTACAAAGGAATGAACCCCACCGTCAACCAACTCTCCATTCTGGCCTCGCGAGCCATGACGTTCCTGTTGTACGTTCAAGGCCCATTAGTAAACGATTGGGTGGATGAACAGGCACAATGGCTAGACGACCAGATTGCGGCAGGAGTCAACCGCAACAATGAGGTCCTATGGACCACTGTCAGTGATCGCTTCGTGCAAGCCTACACCTACACCTCAGAACAAGCCAACGCGCATAAGGCGCTTCAAAACCTCACCATGAAGGGAGGAGACATTGACACATATGTCACAACGTTCCAAAACCTCGTCACAAAAGCAGGGTACAACCCCGACAAAGCTACAACGCTGGAGTTGTTCCAAGATGGGTTGCCAAACCAGTTAGTAGTCAATGCTGTCTGCTTCCAGCACCCTGTCAACTGGGAGCAGTGGAAAGCGGCCGCCCGATTACAACAGGCTGAATACCTTATTCTCAAGGACTGCCTTGGCAAAGGCAGACCCCAGTGAAAGAAAGGCGGCCAAAGCCGAGAGCAGTGGGTCCAAGCCCTCAAAGGAACCCGCGACCCCAACGCCATGGATGTTGGGCACGCCAGAGCCTCTGTGGCCCTCACTGACACCGACAAAGCCCAACTTCAGAAGGAGGGACGATGTTTTAAATGCCATGCACAAGGGCACATCTCGTGTAACTGTCCTCAAAAGGGCGTGTGAGTGGCTGCCACTACATCTGCCATGGCGCCAACCTCCCTGCCCTCGAGATCATCAGCCGTGACTTCCTCAAGTTCAAGTTTACCAACTCCCGCCGTCTCTTCTTTTGCCATACAATCTAGTCGCGTACTATTGAACGAAGAGCAGGCAGATCTACAGATCACAGCGATGAAGGCGCAAACCCAGGAGGTGTGAGACCTCATGGTGGAAAAATTGTTTGGACGAGAGGATTTTCTTGACACTTGAACCCGGCGGCCTGGGCTAGAGCATTAAATTTGAACGTGTACACTAGCAGATATTGATCCATGCGAATCCCAGTTCTTTTCAAATCTGCACACGCAACGGCCGAATGACAAGTCCTTATTCACTCAGGAGCTACCAACAACTTTATATGCTCCTTGCTCCTAAAGCGACTCCAGATTGGAACAATGGATGTCACTCACCCTATCCATATCTGGAATGTAGATGGCACCCACAACCAAGACGGTGCAATTACGCAATACACGGACCTCACCGTGCGAACAGGAAAAGAGGAGAGGACGCTTTGCTTCCTAGTCACCAACCTAGGAAGGGACGAGGTGATCCTGGGGTACCCTTGGTTCATGGCCTTTGAGCCCGTAATCAAGTGGGGAGACACAACACTGAATGAGGAGTTCCAGCCGGTCGTGGTCTTGAGCCTTCACTTGTCAGATGAAGCCATGCCCATGGAAGCTTCTATTCGGGCGTTGGAGACATACGAACTTGACAAGGAAGCATGGGAGCAGCTCATGGACGATGAGCAGGAGCCCCAGATTGTGTTTCTGCGGAAGACCACAACTGCCTCTGAGTTGGCACAGCAGGAAGTGGCGAAGAAAAAGGAGCGTACGTTCGAAGAAATGATCCCAGAGGAGTACAGATGCCATCGCAAAATCTTTGACAAGGAGGCGTCTCATTGATTCCCCCCTTCTCACCCCTGGGACCTGTTGAGATGCGACTGAATAAGTCACATGTCTCGTGGGATCTGATTGTGTCAGCCCACATACTAAATACGGTATCTGTCCCTTATGGACTAATCTGGACTATGGCTGGACTTGTATGGACTGCTTTTGTTTATCTTTATTGTCAGAGTCATATATGGCTCTTATTGTTCTTTATTGTTAAGATACCGGTATTGTCTGCTTTAGGCAGCTATTGTTCTCTGCCCCCCAATGGCATTTCTCCCTCTGGTGCACAGACCATGTGTATTGTGTTTGGATCACCTGTGCGCACAGACCATTCTTACTTAAGCGTCCTGTATATAAGGACTGCTGTTTACGCCTTCACACTTCAGAGTTTACTTCCCCTCTGAAGTGTAAGTCCCTTTTTACCTTTCTCTCAGCACTACCTTTTACTCATAGATGTTCCATAGTAACTTGTCTATTAGGTGTGTATATATAAAGAGTTTACTTCCCCTCTGAAGTTAACTTGTCTATTAGCTTTCTGCTATTATCTCTTTCGCTCGTTAGTTCTGCGCTCAACAGGACCACGCCATAGATCTCCTCCCCAATGCCCCCGCCTCACTAGACTGTAAAGTCTACCTGCTTGCACAAAACGAACAAGAGGCCTTAACCACTTTCTCAACGAACAACTCACAAAGGGATACATCCGCCCGTCTAAGTCGCCCTATGCATCCCCCTTCTTCTTCATCAAGAAGAAGGATGGCAAGCTCCGCCCCATTCAAGACTATAGGTGACTGAATGAGCTCACAGTTCGTAACCACTACCCGCTCCCTCTAATCCCAGAACTTGTCGATCGGATACGTGATGCACGCCTATATACGAAGCTTGACATTAAGTGGGGGTATAACAACGTGCGAGTTAAGCTAGGAGACGAGTGGAAAGCCGCCTTCAAAACCAATCAGGGGCTGTATGAACCCCTCATCATGTACTTCGGACTCACTAACTCCCCCTCCACGTTCCAAGCGATGATGGACAACACTTTCCGACCTCTCACCCTCACAAACGAAGTGATCGTCTACATGGATGACATCCTAATTGCCACACCCCTCGACTATCCCCACCACCGCGCCGTGGTACATGAAGTTCTCCGCTTGTGCGAAGAACACGACCTCTACATCAAACCAGAAAAGTGCGAGTTTGAAGTACTCAAAGTCGAGTACCTGGGGCTGATAATCGGCCACGGGAATCTACGAATGGACCCTGTTAAAGTACGAGGTATTCGAGAATGGCCAGCCCCAAAGAACCTTCGCGAAGTACGCACCTTCCTTGGATTCTGCAACTTCTACAGACGATTTATCCGTGGTTTTTCTGCACTCGCACGCCCTCTGCATGACCTCACCCATAAAAATACGTCGTGGCACTGGGAGCAGCGAGAACAAGACACATTCGACAATGTCAAACACAGTATTGAACGCGAGCCCACACTGTTATTCCCCGACCTCACAAAGCCATTCGAATTGGAGGTCGACGCATCCAATGTTGCCATCGGAGCCGTGCTTAATCAGCTCAGCCCGGATCAAAAACTACACCCCGTTGCGTTCCATTCTGAGTCCTTTAGTCAGGCAGAACGCAACTATGACATTTATGACCGAGAGTTACTAGCTGTGGTCAAAGCGCTGCGTACATGGTGCACGTATTTAGTTGGCTCCCCCCATAAAATCATCATTCACACCGATCACGCCAATCTCCAATATTGGAAGGAGCTGAGAAAGATTAGTCGATGAGTCGCGCGCGAGTTCCTTGAACTTTCAGAATATGACTTTCTCCTAAAACACATCTTGGGGGCTAGGAACAGTCACGCGGACGCACTATCACGGAGAGCAGACTACGCTACCCACGAGGAGGACAACAATGACATTATTGTCCTCCCTGCGGAGCGGTTCCTCCGAGCAACGGAAATGTCCATGCACAATATGGATATTTGGACCCAAATATTGCAGAATCTTGATGAAAAAGACGTGCTGCGATGGGTTGAGCCCCATAACCTGAAAAAGGTGGGGGGGCTGTGGTGGAAGGATGACATGTTAGTTGTTGTGGGCGACAACAACCTTAAACGGGGGGTAATTACCTTTTTCCACGATACACCAGCCATGGGACACCCAGGAATCGCAAACACTTACAAGTTACTACAATGCGACTACTGGTGGCCCAACATGCACAAAGATGTAGAGGACTACGTCAAAGGATGCGTGACATGTCAGGTGAACAAGATCAACCCTCACCGTCAAAAACCACATCTATTCCCCATCACTACAGACCCAAATGCCGAACCATTTGAGGTCGTCGCCATGGACTTTATCACTCAACTCCCTCTGCCAGACGGATACGACTCCATACTTACCATCACAGACCATGACTGCTTGAAGGCTTCAATCTTCATCCCATGTAATGAGTCGATCACAGCAGAAGGAGTGGTGTGCCTCTACCTCCATCATGTATACCCTCACTATGGCATCCCCCGGAAAATCATCACGGACTGAGACCCCCGCTTTACCTCCACCTTTATGACCAATCTCTGCAAGGTTCTGGGCATTCACCAGAACATATCCTCCGCCTACCACCCTCAAACTGATGGACAGTCGGAGCGAACAAACCAATGGTTGGAGCAGTACCTCCGGCACTGGAGCAACGTGCAGCAGGACAATTGGGCTGAGGCCTTACCGGTCGCCCAATTCGCGCACAACGCCTGGCCTAATGCGACCACAAAAGAATCGCCCTTCTCGCTTATCATGGGATGGGAACCACGTACCATGTGGACACCAAAACCCACATCATCCCCATCTGTTGAACAGTGCCTGGAGGAGATGGTTATCAGACGGCAGCATGCGCAAGACTGTATCAAACATGCACAAGAATTGATGGGAAGGTGGGGCAAGACATGGTTCATCCCTTATCAAGAGGGCGCCATGGTCTGGCTGGAGGGCACAAACCTCTGGACCTTCTACCCCACTGCAAAACTTGCTCCAAAGCATCACGCCCCATTCCGAGTGAAATGAGTTCTCTCGGACGTCTCGTAGGAACTAGAACTCCCAAATATGTGGAAGATACATCCGGTTTTCCATGCGAACCTTCTCACACCGTATAAGGAGACGGAACTACATGGCGCAAACTTCACGCGCCCACTTCTGGATCTGATCGATGGAGAAGAAGAGTTTGAAGTGGAGCGCATCTTACAATCCCGATCACATGGACGAGGGCCCAAACTTCAATTCCTTGTCCAGTGGAAGGGCTTCCCGATAAGTGATAGCATGTGGGAGCCCGTTGAAAACGTCCGACACGTGCCTAACCTCGTTGCCGACTTCTACCACTTAAATCCTACCGCTGAAGGGGCTGGACGAAAGATATAAAGAGCACCCCACTAGTGCCACATTCGCCCCATCCCCACTTCTTGCAATCCACCATGACCACCACCCCGATCATCTCTACCATCCAAACCCACCGCCCTGTCGAGATTATCCTCAAAAATCTGACCATCCCTTCACAGGATTTTGGTGTCCCCTCTGAGCCTGAGGGTCGTACGCCATACTCTGTTATCCCTGACTCACCCCCACTTCCTGTCCTGGCGCTCGCCACTTCAGCCCTTGCTAAGCTAGTTGAAGAAACTGAACCACCCGTTGAGTCCCCTAAATCTCCCGAACCATCGCAACTGCCGCCCATCATCGTCCCCTTCTCTGTCGACACGCCAGTCACTGTCCATGTCCCTGCCACGCCCACCTACCCACCCGAAACCACTGCCCCCCTCACTCCACCACCACCATTGTCACCCCCCGCTGTCCTTGCTGGCCACATCCCAATTCCACCATTCCCTGCTGGGATGGATCACACCTTCACGCCGATCCCCCAGACTTGCGTTGTCGAGCCCGACCCTGCCCTGGCCCTCCTTGACAATGAGGAGGATAAGGAGAACAGCAACCCCGGTATCCCATTCTTCCTCAACGACCCAGCCTTCCCCACGTTCTTCCCTCTCCTAGTCGGAGAGACGGGAACTACCAAACAGACAGCGCGATATATTTATTATTGTCACAACTATCAGGAGGTCGTCGGGACCATGGGCAAGGGCCACCCCTGCTATGCGTCGCAGGTCTTCCTCAACGAAGTCTATACAGGTCAGCTGGCGCAGAATATCACCGATAATCAATTAAACATGTTCCATCCCCACGACCCTTGCACCATCATTTTAAATGAGGTGCTTGTTGAGCTCCACAATCCCCGTCTTCATGCAGACATATCCCGACTGTGCGAGTGCCTCACACGTCGCGACGCGATTCGTGTTCGCCAGTCGGATATCCGATGACTGGAGACCGAATTGACACGAGACCAATTCCATCTCGACATGGACTTTTCCTCTGTCCAGAAGCGTCTTCAATACGCTTGGGCAATTCCCCTTATCGCGGACAAGTACACCGAGCTTCATGCCAAGCCGGTACATCCGCGTGGTTCTCCAGAGCCCATCCCCCTCGCACCTCGTGCTGCTGGGCCTAGCGAGATGCCCTGCCTTCAGGGGGAAGGCAGTGGGCGTCGACACAAGTGCTTTCAGTGTAAGTCCACAGAGCACCTTGTGGCGCAGTGTCCGGAGCGGCGGGCTCAGGAGCCATGCCAGTGGTGCGGAAGTCAGGCCCATAGGCTTGACGTCTGTCTCATTCGTCGACTCTCCCCTATGACGCCCATGCACGTAGACCCAGACTCCCGTCCTCAGTGGTGCGGGAAGTGCCTGAGGTATGACGCCACCCACGAGGAGATCAAATGCCCCATGTACGAGATGTGCTGGGATTGTGGAGAGCAAGGACGATTCATGTTCTTGCGTCGCCACACATGCCCACACACCCCGTCTCCCGTGCCTGCCAACATCCCTGCTGAGGAAGATTATGCGTATACCAGTGACTAGTCGAAGTCATGGCGACTTCGGTTCTGATGGGGAGGTAATGTTACAATTTTCACTCCACTATGCTGCTACCTCACATCTTCACTATACTTTTACGATACGATCTGGTGACTCACGCTTCTCGACTCTTATCTTGCACTTTGCGCCTCGGCAATAGGATGGCCAGTTTTACACTTCTTTTCATCCGCTGACCATTTCTGAGGCATGCGTCGTCCCGCAGGATTCCCTTGTACTATATCTGACTCTCTTCTTTGTTCACGCTTTGGGGCTATTGGCTCAGGATTGCACCATGTGTTTGTACCTTACAAACACCCTGTATTAGTATATAAGTCACGCTTTACCTAGCTTGTATGGTAGACTTGACTTCTTGTGTAATACCACATCGTCTTTGCCTCACGAACGACCTTCAACTCACTGTTGCGCTTGAGTCAATACTTTCGCTCACCGTTGCGCTTGAGCCCTTGCCTTCCTACTATTATCCTCGGTTCCAGGGAAACCGAGTGATACTTGTGCATCCTTGAACTGAGTCTTAACCGACTCACACGCTTCCGATCCCGTTGACTTAACGTGGTGCAGGTCGCATCTAGCGCCCCTGTGGTGGCGTTACAGGTGGGGTGTTGGTGTGGCACCTGGGGAGATGAGGAAGGGGAATCTGTGCATGGGTGTAAGTGTGGGGAGGATAGGGAAGGGGAATCTGTGCATGGGTGTGGGGGAGATGTGGAAGGGGAATGTGTACATGGGTGTGTGTTATGACTTTCCCCTTCCTCTCTTTTGTGTTCCACCATTGTTACGGTTCCTCCTTCACTGCCTCTGCACGTGACCGTGGGAGCCTCAGCACTTGCCGATACCTCGGAGGAAAGCAATAACTTGCAAAGTTATCAGCACCAATCCCCGGGATCTGCTGAGAGCCTGATACATCAAATGGCTGTCATGTGACCTGGCATGTGACCTGCTCTAGAATGTTCCAGAAGAGCCCAGATGAGCACGTGCCCAGGTTAGCTTGTGATTATGGAACCGGTATGTGTATTGCCAGTGGACTTTCACATGGGATGCCTCATGGTCCCTTATCTATGATGTCATGGTCTGGACCCTTGCCTCCTGCCTTCTTATCTCTGACTCACACCAAGAGCGCCTTATGCCATTGGTAGATGCTTATCAGTGTACTAGGGTTCATGACTCAGACTAAGGTTCAGGCTGAGCTTGAAAGCTCCCCTGAGTAGTATAAGTAGTAGAGGCTGCTGGCCCTAAGATGGCAGCTTTGATATCTTGGATTCCCCCTTCCCCTACAGTTATCCCTTGTCTACTTTCCTAGCCATGTAGTTGCCAACGCCGTGCTGTTTTGCTGGGTTGCGCTGATGCTACCTCTGAGCTGGAATACTATTCATGTTGTCTCTGCTCCTCAGTGTGCCCTCAAAGACCCATCCAGCCACTGTGACCATCCCGCTTTCTCTTCTCTCTTCTCTTCCCACTATAGTTGTGCTGTTCAGCCAACTCTGCCATTCCTTTGAACCCTTGGTTCTATGACAATGATGACGGTATAACTCAGTGAACTGGCGAACACCCACTTCTCAAGTCGAGAACACGCAATGGGCTGGAAGGACCGTTACAACTATGTTCCCCTTCACATATTCACTGTACAATTACAATATGATCCAATTTGATGTGCTTCTCGGCTTCTATCTCGCACCTAGTGTCTCGGTGATACAATGCCAGTTTTATGCTTCTTTCTGTCCGCTGACCATTTCTGAGGCACGTGTC
Source organism: Lactarius hatsudake (assembly GCA_024734325.1). NCBI lineage: Eukaryota > Fungi > Basidiomycota > Agaricomycetes > Russulales > Russulaceae > Lactarius > Lactarius hatsudake. The sequence continues at coordinate 251,168 of JANSJP010000066.1, forward strand.
ATCCCACAGGATTTACTTGTACTATACTCAGTCTCTCCCTTTGTTTATGCTTTAGAACCATCGACTCAGAATTGTGCCATGTGTTTGCACATTGCAAACATCTTGTACTAGTATATAAGTCATGCCATACCTAGCTTGTATGGTAGACTTGACTTCTTGTGTAATACCACATTGTCTTTGCCTCATGAATGACCTCTGACTCGCCGCTGCGCTTGAGTCCTTGTTTTCACTCGCACCTTCGCTTGAGCCTTGACCTTTCCACTATTATCCTCTGGTCCCTGGGAGACCAAGTGATACTTGTTCACCACCGAACTGAGTCTTAACCGACTCACACTACTCTGATCCCGTTGACTTATGAGGTACACATCGTACCTAACGCCCCTGTGGTGGTGTTACATTAAGTCAAGTCTCCACAGTGGCGACACTCAGCTGCAGCTGATCCCAGTTCCAAGCAGAATACATTGAATGATATAGTGACGACAAACTCTTGGATAGTGTTGCAATCGGACTCATCGGTATGGATCGGACACTTGTGGGGTTCTGACTACCCTAGTATTAGTCAGGGACAGTCGTATCAGTCAGCGTCGTGGACAGTATCACATGTATCAGACTTTGCTCATACCTAGGACAGTCGTAGTAGGGTTCAAGCTACTATTGCTACTGGGTACTTTACATTCAGGAGGAGCTTCAAAGCTCCTCGTCAAATGTATATTTAGTGGACTGTACAAAGACCGAGCTCCTCAGCTTGGTCTTCTTGAATCACCAACAACCATTCTCACTCTCCTCCTAGTTGTCTGCCTTGTCCTCTCCTTCAGCCTATTAGTGTGTCTGGCCTTGGTTGGGCAGTTAGCAAGACGACACCTACGCCTGGTGGACTTCGCCCCAGTGCTTTGGATGATCGTGTTCCTGTTACGGACATGTATCTATTTCTGCTGAGTCATCTCGCTTCCATCAAGCCACTCTGTCATCGCTCAAGTCGAGCATGTTAGGACGGGCCTAACACAACATTAAGACCAAGCTACCCCCCTAGGATAACACAGTGGCGCCTACTACAGTGGACCGGTGGGGCTGGAACCAAGTTCAATTGTACACTATCCCAAGCCAGGGAGAATGGAATGTCCCTACACGCTATCTAAAGGCTGCCAGGTGGAGGACCCACAGGGGAGAAACTGGATACTCCGTTGACTTCCCCAACTGACCAAGTCGGTACTACCCAGTTGAGTTCAACTTTGAACATACTTGTTGGTGCATACTCGCAACAAATGACGCAGGAATACGAACAGTTGAGAGACTGACCACGAGCAAATACCGGTGCGACATCCTAGAGAGCGAAGTGGTCCCCCTCACACGAGCTGGACCAATCGACGGCACGATTACCACTAGCACCACTGAAGAAGAAGACTCTGAATTGGAGCAGGACAGCAGAGACACTGAAGAAGACTGCCTCTCGCAAGTAAACGCAGAGGAGGAAGAAGAACTAGCAAACCTAGCAAATCTAGCAGAGGGAATCACACTGAATGAAGGACCACAAGCTGAGCAGATCATCGTTCACCCACCTGACGAGATGACGACCACCCAGTTAGAACCAATGTACGCACTCCAACTGGACCCTGTACAATGACCACAAGATGGAGTCCCAGAAGACCTACTCCCCATCGACCCCAGCACCAGACATCGAATGACCGCTGACGATGCAGCCCTCATGAGGGCCATTGGGCCCGACGAACCAGACCCCCCCAGAGGAGGAGGAATGCCAGGAAGAGGCACAGGAGGAGGCTACCCACACAGAGGTGGTGGAGGATACGGAAACGGAGGAGGACCACCTGGAGGGGGAGGATTCCCCGGGGTAGGCCCCATAGGTAACCAACCCCAACCCTTGGACAGACTGCAGGGCAACCCTGTTACAATTCCACCTTCGCTGGCATGTGACTCGCCACATGATGTGTCCCCGACTGCCAATATCCCAGTTGTGGAATCTGTGTGCACGCCTACGGACCCTTGGTGGGACTGGCAATGCGAGGCTTGGCCTCAAGACGACGCAAGAATCGACGCTGCAGTGGAGCAGCTGAAGGACTATGTGTATTTGAGATGCGCGGTGAGCGATCGATCCCCCTCCCTGCACAAAAACCACTACCAGGTGTAGCAGTGCGACTGCCGCGCTACGCCAAGTCAAGTGAAAGTAGAAGTGAACCGAACCGGTAGCACACTCAACTTAACGCGGAGACAAGTCACGCGCCAGGAGTGCAGTTGACGTGGAGAATGCGAAACGTGTAAGCCTTTATACAAGACTATAATCGCGGTGATCACACGGCGGCACTCTGAGTGGAGAACCAAGAGGACAAGTTAGATTGATGAAGTATGGAGAGTACATGGGAATACGCACCTGAGTGGAGAACCAAGAGGACAAGTTGGTTCCACTCAGGACGCTACAGGAGGGTTTATATACACTACTGCAGCTGAGCTTGAACTGAGTCCGAACACTATTACTAAGTGTACAGTAAGACTCCTTGACTCAGGGGCTGACGTGTCGTGTCTATTAATAGCACATCTTATTGTGCTGACTGATGCACATGTCATCGCGCTTACGAGCGGCCCTACTTGCTGAGTAAAACCTAATACAGCGAGTAAGCGTATACTACTAATCATGACGTATGTACATTCTAGATCCTTCCAGAGTCTTCCATCTCCTTCCATCCAATCAGAATTAACTAAGCGTATAAGGGACTCTTGTCCCACAGTCACATGCACATGGGTGGCAGCCCATGTGACTAACTTGTATCAGTACTTTGGCCCTTTATATCTTCACTAAATAAATGCGTAAAAATACGCAAAAATAAGGAAAATAATACGCGTCCATGACACCAGGAACCTTGGAAATAGGTCCTGAAGGATTGGCTGTCATGTGACCCTGGCATGTGACCTGCCTAGAATCGTCCAGAAGAGGCCGGATGAGCTTGTGCCTGGACTTATCTATCTTGTGTTGGGCTTGTGATTATGCGAATCGAGACTGGTATGACATCACATTCCCATGGACTTACATGTGGGGCGCTTCTAGGCCTCTTATCTTTGTTATCGATGACTCGTGTTCCGGACCCACGACCCTTATCTCTGACTCGTGCCATGCGCATTATTGCCATTGGCTACTCGTATTAGGGTTCACGGCTGTGTATTAGGATTCGGTATTCAGGCTGAGCTCGAAAGCTTCCCTGGTGTAGTATAAGTAGGGTCGGCTACGTGTCTTAGAACAGTAGCTTTGATATCTGGTGTAATACCTTCCCCCCCTCGGAGTCTGGCCAAGGGATTGCTATACATCTTGATCTCCTCTCTGCTCTACCGTGTGACCTCAGAGACCTGTCCCTCCACAGTACTCTTCCCTTCTGCCCCTGCATACATGTACAAGACGTAGCGGGTCCAGCGTATTCCACTATGAGTCGCATTGCAGACCGACTTCATCTTCCATTATTTCTCCCCTCAACTACTTCATTATCGCCTCTACCCTTGCGGGTTGCACCCTGCAGATCGCCCTAGCCGTTGCCTATGGGATCCTGAAGACCCTCAATGCGTACAAGGCTCAGCAAACAGGCAAATAGCCCAAGTCGGGCTGATACGTCCGGAAGGAACGTAACACCATGGATCGGGGAGTAACCATTGCCTTCACCCCGACAGAATTGGCAGAATTCACTGACGAAGAAAAGCAGTGGGCAGTACATGAGCTCTCCATGGACTGGGAAGAAGTCAAGGCACGCACCCTAGCCACTGACCTGGCAATACAAGCGCAGCAATACACCAACACCACAACGATCCCCGAAGAATACACCAACTTTGCCAAAGTATTCAGCAAAAAGGAATCACACTGATTCCCGCCCACACGACCCTGGGATCACGCCATAGAGTTTACAAAGGATGCCCCCGCCGCCATCGAATGCAAGATCTACCCCATGTCACACGACGAAGACGACACACTCCGGAAATTCCTCAACGAACAATTACAAAAAGGGTACACCCGCCCATCTGTTACGTTTCGGCCCGGAAGTGGACACTGACGCTCGGGGATGACACCACGTCAGCAGTATATCGTCATGGACTTGTTGGATCAGTCAGCCGGGTAAGCTCCGGCACATGTGATTGTGTACGATAACGGATCGGATCATGACTCGATGTGACTCATTCCTAGGATAGCGGTATTAGGGTTTGCTCTACTTACGCTATTGGCTAGGATAGTTTGGAGCGGCGCTTGAAAGCCCGCGCGTATCTGTATAAGTAGTAGTCGTGGAAGACCAGGATCGCCATCTTGGTCTTCTTCAATACCACCATCGTTCTCGTCTTCTCATCTCTGAGACTCCTCTCCCTGTGAAGTGAGTCGCCTCCGGCATATCCCCTTAGACCAGGGATCCCCGTGAGCTTATCCCGAGTTCCCTCTGTGGGCAGTGGACGTGTATCCCCTGGGATCAGTATTCCATCGCGTATTCCTTTACCACAACGAACGAGTCGCCAAGCCATACGGCTACATCTATATCGTCAACCACCCTTCTTGGAGAACCATCGTCCCTTTGGACAAACCCCCAGTTGGAGTACCTCAAGAGGAGGACTTACACGCCTTCATCGCATTGAATGGAGATTTAGCTCCACATCCAGCTGAGTATCCAGACGCCATCACCAACCGCCTATTCTACCGAACGTTTAGGATCGCCGCAAGCTCAGAGGCCTAAGTCAGGCAGACGTCCGTGGTAGACGTTACATTAAGACCAAGATCCACCGTGGCCAATCCTAAAACCAAAGACCTCTGGGTGCCCTTTCGCCCCTACTACATCGACCGACGAGGAGAACGCAACGTTCCCAAAAGATACCTTCAATCAGCCTTCTGGAAAGACGACGCCGAAATCCCTGGATACGTCGCCTATTACATTGACCCACAAGACCGACAACACATCATCCCAGTCGAGTTCAACTTCGAGTTCACCTGTTGGACCGAGATCCGCTGGAGCGACGCCAACAACAAATTCCAAGTCACAAAACCCGCATCATCCACACTCAACCTCGACATCCGCAAAAGCGAAATAGTAACCCGTGATCAGTGGGGACTCATTGACGGAGAAACAGAAGAACCAGCCCGATCCCCCACTCCTAAAACACCGGCACCATCTCCATCACTCGCTAGCAACCCCGAAGAGATCCTCGTAATCAGAAACGAACAAGAAGAAGAAGCCTTAGAGCTTATCGCTAAGTCCATCCCTACCACTATGAGTCAGACAGTCACCCACGAGGAGATGCGAATTGGCACAGCACTATTCGACACCAAATACCCACGACACCCCGACGACCCGCCACCCGGGGGAGACCCCGGAGACAACAATGGCGGAAACGGAGGCGGCGATGGAGGAAACGGCGGAGGAGGAGGACTCCCCGCAGCAACGGCACCCATCGACCCCGCCCATCTCACGGACCGATTCGTCGGCAAAGAACCCCCTATCTTCAAAGGGGAACGCGACAAAGCAGAAGCATTCTTGTCTCAATGGAACCGATTTGCAGGGGTCAACAAGTTCAACCGAAGCATCAGCCACCCCTACACCAAAGCCATGATGTTCCTCACTTACATACAAGGGGACCTTGTCGACGAATGGGCCACAAAAACAGGGGAGTGGCTCGACAAACAAACAGACCAACACGACCCCTGGCTCTGGAGCGGTGTCGAAATCGCATTCAAAAGGCAATTCCGCGACAACCTAGAACAAGAGAACGCTCGCCTAGAGCTCGACAAGGGATTCCGCATGACGGGATCAGACATTGACAGCTACGTGACCAAATTCGAGAAAATGGTCCGCTTAGCTGGCTACCGCCTAGATGATCAATTGGTCCTCGACAAGTTCACAAGGGGATTACCCATGGACCTCTATCGCAACGCCTACCAGTTCCACGACCCCAGAAACTATTCGCAATGGAAGACTGCCGTAATCGAGCAGCAGAAGAAGTACCTTCACATGAAGGCTAGACAAGACGGGTTCGGACGACTACCCACGACTCAACGTCCCAAGCAGCAGCAAATGCGCTTCCAAGCACCACAAAGGCCAAATCAGCCAGCATGGCGACAGTACCAGAACCACCCCGACGCCATGGATACCACCCCAGGAAGGATCCGAGCTCGAGTAGCCGAAGTAGGTGACCCAAACCGCCCAGAACTCAACCACCGCGACAATCGCCCCCCGTTCCCACCAAGAGGAGGCTTCATGCAACGCGGACACGGAGGACGCGGAATATTCAACGCTAAGGACGTCTCCTGCTACAACTGTGGACGTAAAGGCCATTTCTCACGCGATTGTTCCCAGCCTCGCCAACCACGACCAGGGTTTAGTGGGCCTCCTCAAGGACGGAGTGCCTACATAGAAGAAATTCCTACCGCACCCCCTAGCGTAGCGGAGGAACCACTCATCAATCTAGATGAGCCAACCACACCACCCCAAGAAACCGAGACACCGATGACCCTGATGATGGGCAAGATGGCAGAGCTTCACAACCAGATGGGGGAGTGGATGAGGAAGGATTTTCCCGACGCCTGAACCCATCGGCCTGGGTGAGGGCTTCACAATGTAACTCGCAGTTCATAACGCGCTATCGATCTATGCATGTTTCAGTTTCGATCCGCACGAGTAACTCAATGGCCGACAAACAAGCACTGGTGGACTCAGGAGCCACTAACAACTTCATGCATCCCAACTTCGCCAAACAAATGGGCATTGGGATCAAAGAACTAGAACGACCCCGCAATATCTGGAATATCGACGGGACACACAACAAAGGGGGAAAAATCACCCATTACACTGATCTGAACGTACAGACAGACGGAAAGGTCAAAACAATCCCGTTCTTCATCACAGACGTAGGAGGGGAAGACGTCATACTCGGATACCCCTGGCTCGCCACCTTTCAACCCAGAATCCACTGGGCCACTGCAACCCTGGACACGAAACAATACCCCATCATCATACGCACGACTAACCCGCTTAGACCATTCACGGCGCGGTCAGCAATGGAACAACTACGCCAACACTCGAACAGTGTATGGATCAACATAAAGAACACATCCTCGCAGAACTAGAAGAGGACTCGCTACCCATCCACCTACGAACCACGGCAACAGAAGTAGCAATCACGGCACAACAATACACGGAAAAGAAAGAAATCCCAGACGAATATAAACGACACGCAAAGGTCTTCAGCGAAGAGGAATCACACCGCCTCCCACCTTCTAGACCATGGGATCACGCAATCGAATTCAAACCGGATGCTCCCGACCACATCGACTGTAAAATCTATCCGATGAATCAAGCAGAGGACAAGGCACTTAAAGAATGGCTCGACGCAGAACTGGCAAAAGGGTACATCAGACCCTCTAAATCCCCGTACGCATCCCCTTTCTTCTTCATCAAAAAGAAGGACGGGAAAGCTACGACCAGTACAGGACTACCGAGTAATCAACAAATGGACCATACGCAACCAGTACCCACTCCCTCTAATACCGGAACTCATCGCAGATCTAAGCGGTGGAGTAATCTTTTCCAAATTCGACGTACGATGGGGATACAACAACATACTTGTCAAGGACGGCGACCAAGAAAAAGCAGCATTCAAGACGAAATACGGACTATACGAACCACTAGTCATGTACTTCGGGACAAACAAACTCACCGGCCACCGTTCCAAGCCATGATGAACTACATCATCGCTCCACTCATCGAGTACTTCGAACGCAAAGGGACCATCATACGGGCATATATGGACGACATTGGCATTGCAACAACAACAATGGAACAAGATCACACGGAAGCCGTACATGCAAGTCCTAGACCTCCTCGAAGAACACGACCTCTACCTGAAACTGAGAAAAATGCACTTTCCACTCTTCCTCCCTCGATTACCTGGGGGTAATCATTGAAAAGGGGGTGATTCGCATGGACCCCATCAAAATTTTGGGCATACGCGAATGGCCTACCCCAAAAACCGTCAAACAGGTGCGATCATTCCTAGGCTTCTGCAACTTTTACCGCGCTTTCATCCGAAATTTTGCCACACACTGCACGACCCCTCAACAAACTCACCCGCAAAGACACGGAATGGACATGGGGAACGGAACAGCAACAGGCATTCGACAAACTCAAAGGAGCTAGTAACACAAGAACCGGTACTCAAACACCCAGAACTGGACAAACCCTTCGAGCTAGAAGTCGACGCATCAGGATACGCCGTAGGAGCAGTACTGCTTCAACGAGGCGAAGACAACAAACGCCATCCCATCGCATACTACTCAAACACCCTCAACGCAGCCGAGTGAAACTATGACATCTACGACCTGGAGTTACTTGCCATAGTCAAAGCCCTACGTAACTGGAGGCAATACCTCGCAGGATCACCACACAAGATCAAGGTGTTTTCGGATCACATGAACTTACAATACTGGAGGTCCCCGCAAAAGATATCCAGACGCGTAGCCCGGGAAGTACTTGAACTCTCTGAATACGACATAGAGATTCACCATATCAAGGGCACCGCCAATGGAAGAGCAGACGCGTTATCTAGACGACCAGACTACGACCAAGGAGACCACGACAATGAACAGGTCACAGTACTACCAGACCACATCTTCGTTAGAGCAGCGGAAATCGACACCACAGAAGACCCAACACGACTCGGAGACACGGTAACCGTCACAGAAATGCAACTTGCGAACCCAGTATACACTCAAGATGAAGAAACCATCCGACGATGGGTTGACCCCCACAAACTCAAAAGATCGAAGGTACATGGTACAAGGACGGACGACGTGCGGTTACAGGAGACCAAACTGAGCGAAGACACATTATTCGAGTTCACCACGACCCACCTGTACACAGACATCCGGGAATCAGCCGAACGATCAAAATGGTCGAACGATACTACTGGTGGCCAGGGCTACGACAAGAGGTACAGGATTACGTTAAGGGATGCGCAGACTGCCAAAGAATCAAAGTCAACAACCGCCCCACACGCGCACCACTACAACCCATATTCCCGAAACCGGAAGCCACGCCATTCGAAACCATAGCGCTAGACTTCATCACGAAATTACCCCAAGCGGATGGCTGCGACACGATACTAACAGTAACGGATCACGACTGCTCAAAAGCGGCCATATTCATTCCTTGCCTAGAAGAGATTAGCGCGGAAGGAACCGCAGCCCTGTACGTAAAACACGTCTTCTCCCGATTCGGACTACCGGCGCGCATCATCAGCGACAGAGACCCGCGATTCGCATCCAAATTCACACGCGAACTATGCAAGATACTGGGGATAGAACAGAACATCTCCACAGCCTATCACCCCAGGACGGACGGACAATCGGAACGCACCAATCAATGGCTGGAGCAATACCTACGATTCTGGGTCAACGAAAGACAAGACGATTGGATTCATTACCTCCCCATGGCGGAATTCACTCACAATAACTGGCCCAACGAATCTACCAAGGAATCCCCTTTTAGCATCCTCATGGGATACAACCCACGCGCCGATTGGACGGACAGACCCTCTCCTATTCCCCAGGTAGCACTCCGCGTCAAACAGTTCAAAGAGGCTAGATTATGCGCCCAGGAACTGATGAGAAAAGCGCAGCAGGGGTGGATCAAGCACAAAGATACGCCCAAATACAAAATCGGAGACCTCGTGTGGCTAGAAGGACGCCACCTACGTACCAACCAACCAACCGCCAAGCTTGCGCCCAGAAGACACGGCCCTTTTAAGGTTACCCAGGTGATGTCCGCAGTCAACTATTGATTGGAACTTCCCACGCAGTGGAGCATTCACCCAGTATTCCACACGGACCTTCTGACTCCTTATCGCGAAACTCCCACACACGGCCCCAACTATCAGCGCCTGCCACCGGATTTGATCGATGGCGAAGAAGAATACAAAGTCGAGAAAATTCTAGACTCTCGGCGCTTCGGCAGAACAAAGAAACTGCAGTATTTGGTCAAATGGCGCGGATACCCGGACTCCGATAATCAGTGGGTCTCCAAGGATGACGTATTCGCTGATGAAGCGATAAGGGAGTTCAAACGTTCAAACACCACCAGAGAAACGCATATAAGCGCAGGGTTTTCCCAAGAGACGTCCCCATCTCCCTCTCTCCTACTCCCATCTACTCATGTCCCAATCCCCAGTTCAAGTCCACTATGTCCTCGACGACCTACTCCCCATCTCAGTCCAACCCACCGTTATCATTCAGAACGCCCCGCCATCACCATCCCTGCCGCCTGCCCAGTCCGTTCAACCCAGCCCCAGTCGTCCAACTACCCCCATACCATCCCTTCTTCCTTCGCCAACACCTACAGCAGCGGGCACACGAAGCCCATCTCCGCAAGGCTATGTTCCCACGAGACCTCCGTCCCGTCAAGACGAGGCTCAGATACAAGAAGATCGCAGTTACGACCGGTACCTGTCCCAGGAACATTGCCCCCTCAACCAACATCTCACGTATGGGACTCATCTCACCACTACTCACGACGAAACCCCGCCACTATGCAGCACGGACGGGGAACCACTCACTCTCCCCCCATCGGAAAGACCCGAGAGACGCCGCCTCTACCGTCCGGAGGAACACAGTCCAGTTTCCCGATCTCGCGTGGAAACTCCGCCACCGCGCGGGTACCACCACAACAGGGGAGTTCATTTCATCCCCTTCCAGATTCGCGACGCTCAGGGCCGGCTGCACCCAGCTCGGTATACGCAGCTCGTCTTTACGGCGGACCCCTTCGTCCTCGCCTATCGACGAGGCAGCGACCAGCAGTACGGCAAGTCGGTGCACGCCGCCCCCAACTACGACCAACCCACACCCACCTACAACGACGACGACCTGGTCTTTCTAGACCAGGACAGCAGCTACCGCGAGTCGGTCGACATGGCCTGTATGGCCATGAACGATCTGACAATCACCGCGGAAGTCCACCGCTACCGCTGCCTCCAAGCGAGCTACACGGCCAAGGAGGAAGAGCTCAGGAAGAAGATCGACGAGCTCGACAAGATTGGGCGTATGCGACGAGAGTGCGTGTTACGCCTCCAACGCGCCAATGCCATCAACGCATCGAAGACGAGCGGGACTCCTACCGTCCCGGAGTCGAGGAGGGAGCCCGGATTGCACGCCTCCGAGAGGAGATCTGCCGCGGTCGGTCTGGTGCCCGATCCTGAAAAGGGGGTGATGTTACGTTTCGGCCCGGAAGTGGACACTGACGCTCGGGGATGACACCACGTCAGCAGTATATCGTCATGGACTTGTTGGATCAGTCAGCCGGGTAAGCTCCGGCACATGTGATTGTGTACGATAACGGATCGGATCATGACTCGATGTGACTCATTCCTAGGATAGCGGTATTAGGGTTTGCTCTACTTACGCTATTGGCTAGGATAGTTTGGAGCGGCGCTTGAAAGCCCGCGCGTATCTGTATAAGTAGTAGTCGTGGAAGACCAGGATCGCCATCTTGGTCTTCTTCAATACCACCATCGTTCTCGTCTTCTCATCTCTGAGACTCCTCTCCCTGTGAAGTGAGTCGCCTCCGGCATATCCCCTTAGACCAGGGATCCCCGTGAGCTTATCCCGAGTTCCCTCTGTGGGCAGTGGACGTGTATCCCCTGGGATCAGTATTCCATCACGTATTCCTTTACCACAACGAACGAGTCGCCAAGCCGTACGGCTACATCTATATCGTCGACCACCCTTCTTGGAGAACCATCGTCCCTTTGGACGAACCCCCGGTTGGAGTACCTCAAGAGGAGGACTTACACGCCTTCATCGCATTGAATGGAGATTTAGCTCCACATCCAGCTGAGTATCCAGACGCCATCACCAACCGCCTATTCTACCGAACGTTTAGGATCGCCGCAAGCTCAGAGGCCTAAGTCAGGCAGACGTCCGTGGTAGACATTACACCATCGAAGTCCCCCTACGCATCATCATTCTTCTTTGTCAAAAAGAAAGATGGCAAGCTAAGGCCGGTTCAAGACCATCGAAAGATTAACTCGTTTACCGTGCGTAACCAATACCCACATTACTATTCCCCAACTTTACAAAACCATTTGAGTTAGAGGTTGACGTGTCTAATGTTGCCATCGGAGCAGTACTCAACCAGCTCGGTCCAGACCAAAAACTACACCCAGTTGTGTTCCACTCTGAATCCCTCAGCCAAGCAGAACATAACTACAACATCTATGACCAAGAACTACTGGCTGTCGTTAAATCCCTACATGCATGGCGCACATACCTCGTTGGCTCCCCCCATAAAATCATCATCCATACTGACCACGCCAATCTCCAGTACTGGAAGGAGCCCAGGAAGATCAGTCGACAAGTAGCACGTGAATTCTTGGAGCTCTCAGAGTACGACTTCCTTCTGAAACACGTCTCTGGAGCCAAGAATGGTTGTGCAGACACCTTATCGTGAAGGACAGACTATGTGATCAGCGAAGAGGACAACAATGATGTTGTTGTCCTCCCTGCTGAACATTTCCTTTGAGCAATGGAGATGTCCATGCATGACATGGACATCTGGACCCAGATATCACAAAACCTTGATGAAAAGGAAGTGTTGCGATGGGTTGAGCCCCATAACCTGAAAAAGGTGGGGGGGCTGTGGTGGAAGAATGACATGTTAGTTGTCGTGGGTGACAACAACCTTAAACGGGGGGTAATCACCTTTTTCCATGATACACCAGCCATGGGACATCCTGGAATTGCAAACACCTATGAACTGCTACGACATGACTACTGGTGGCCCAACATGTGCAAAGATGTAGAAGACTACATCAAGGGATGCGGAACATGTCAGGCAAACAAGATCAACCCCCATCATCAAAAACCGCATCTATTTCCTATCACCACAGACCCAAACACTGAGCCATTCGAGGTCATTGCCATGGATTTTATCACCAAACTTCCCCCGTCAGACAGATATGACTCCATACTCACTATCATGGACCATGATTGCTCAAAAGCTTCAATCTTCATCCCATGCAATGAGTCGATCACTGCAGAAGGAGTGGCATGACTTTACCTCCACCACATATACCCACATTATGGCATTCCCCAAAAGATCATCACAGACTGGGACCCCCAATTTATGTCTGCCTTCATGACCAACCTCTGTAAAGTCTTAGGCATCCGCCAGAACATATCCTCCACCTATCATCCACAGACCGACAGACAATCAGAATGCACCAACCAATGGCTTAAACAATACCTCTGGCATTGGAGTAATGTGCAGCAGGATAACTGGGCTGAGGCTCTACCAGTTGCCCAGTTCGCGCACAATGCCTGGCCTAATGCGACAACAAAAGAGTCCCCCTTCTTGCTTATAATGGGATGGGAGCCTGTAACGCCACCACTGGCGTTAGTCCGACTTGGACTGCGAAAGGGCGTTCACAACTTAGCGAAATGCATCTTCGAGGTCACGTGACCTATAGTTACGAGATACACGGCGCTTGCGTGAGGCACGTGATCCCTACTCCGTACACTAGGGCAAGTCGTGCCACTAGGTAATCCGATGATCAATGAAGCCGACTTGCACGAAGAGGCAAGTGAATCACGTGTGTTTAGAAGTGAGAGAGGAGTGGTGATTGAAGAAGACCAAGATGGCATATCTTGGTCTTATCGAGCCACTATTTATACATGTAACGAGGACGCTTTAAAGCTCCTCTTGAATCCGTAAGACGAATAGCGTATGTAGCTCGAACCCTACCATCACTATCCTAGTTGTGAGTCATGCCACATCGGCATGTGATTGTACTACTCGCTGACTGATACGACTTGTCCATGACACATTACAACTTACTAAGGGGTCATCACCGTAAAGTGAGAGTCCACAACGCGCGAACCGTGACATCACCCCCTTTTCAGCCGTGACGACCACGGCGCCAAGGAGTCCCGATCCCTCCGAGCCAACCTTCCTGCACTGAGTCCACTCGATTATGAACATCCGCCATCTCCAATCAGAACTTGCAGTGGGCTACGTCGCCCTGGATGCCGCCGAGAGCTTGAGCGAGCACATGAAGGCGATGCTCGATCCTTTCAGCTTCGTGTTTGAGGGCACGGAATCGATGTAATTCAGCTTTCAACCCCACATCCCTCAACTCGTTGATCGCCGTGTCGAGGCGATGTTGGTTCAGATGCCCGGCGGCGAGGGCGTGGACCTCGAGCTCGCCGTAATGGGGTTTACCCTGCTCGCGGACCTGGGGTTCGGCGTACAGTGGCTTGGAGAATGTCTTGTCGCTATCCGCTGCAAGGGCGAGGACGATGGGGTCCGAGGTCATGATGACCTGGACGTAGGGGGCTTGGGTGGTGATGCCCTGGGCGTCGGTGATGGGGAAATGTATGAACTTGTCCCCCCGGTTATGGACGTAACCGTAAGGGGCGAAGCGGGAGTCGGAAAGCCGGCGATTAAGCACAGTGGTGTGGTGAGATGTGGAGGGTAGATCCACCCTAAGGGATCCCCGATAGAGAGGGCACCCCGTGGTGTCAAGTGTGTACGGCGTTTCACGGGGGTGGTCAGAGTCGGTGGTTGTGAGGATGAAGGGGTGCTCAGCTGGGTACCACTCCTTCAGCTCGCGTTCGGGCTGCTCTTGAAGTTGGCACGCATCGTCGCGTCGAACAACTTCCTCCTCTCCAGGAGGCGCGTTCTCCTTGTCGCTGCCGTTGCCAACTGCTCTAGCCTCCACCTCGCCGCCGTCGCCCTCCACTCCTCCCATTGTCGGGTGTTCGGGTTCTTGGAGAGACTCGACCCAGTACTCGACTCGAACTGGGAGAGGTCCTGGTGAGGAAGGCGCACAGTCTCAGAGAGCTGCACGAAGCCGATTAACTTCGGCCTGCGTATAGGGGGGTGGCGTTGAGGCGCTGGCCATCGTTGCCGAGTAGCCAGTACGTGGTGGGGGTGTTGGGGTTGTCGAGGTCTTCGATGGCGGCGAGATTGTCGATGGCCGCGCTGAGCTCTTGGTGGGTGAACGACCCCCAGAGGTTGGCAGCGATAGCAGGGGAAGAGGAGGGAGTGGGAATGGACATTGCTGGTTGAGAGGGGAGTCCAGTGTGAAAGAATGGGAGGTACTTAGTGATGTCTGGCAAGCTTATATGTGTTCTGGCGAGCTTGGAACTCTGTTCGTACTCCACTACTGCTTCCTCAGCGAAGACGTCATCCTTGTTGACCCACTGATTCTCCGAGTCAGGGTACCCCTTCCATTTCACGAGGTACTGAAGTTTTCTACTTCTGCCGAAGTGCCGCGAGTCTAGAATTTGTTCGATTTCGTATTCCTCTTCGCCATCTACTAGATCCGGCGGTGGGCGCTGGAGGTTTTCCCCATGTAGAGGCGTTTCGCGATAAGGTGTGAGTAAATCGATGTGAAACACGGGGTGGATGCTCCACTGCGTGGGAAGTTCGAGTTGATAGGTGACCGGTGATAGTACGCGTGTGATTTTGAAGGGGCCGTGCCGTCGTGCTGCGAGTTTGGCGGTGGGTTGATTGGTCCTGAGGTGGCGTCCCTCCAGCCATACCTGGTCTCCTATTTGATATTTGGGCGTATCCCGGTGTTTGATCCACAGCGATTGTGCCTTTTTGATGAGGTTCTGAGCTTCTTTCCGTGCTTCTCGGAATTGTTGCAACCGCGTGAGCACCTGGGGAACGGGGGATGGCTTATCAATCCAATCAGCGCGCGGATCGTATCCCATCATAAGCGAAAATGGAGACTTCCTTGTTGCCTCGTGCAGCCAGTTGTTGTGCGCGAATTCAGCCATTGGTAGGAAATGCACCCAGTTATCTTGACGCTCGTTGGCCCAGAATCGCAGATATTGTTCTAGCCACTGGTTGGTGCACTCCGATTGCCCGTCGGTTCGGGGGTGGTAGGCGGTGGAGATGTTCTGGTAAATGCCGAGAATTCGGCATAGTTCGCGTGTGAACTTGGATGCAAAGCGCAGGTCGCGATCGCTGATGATTTTTGCCGGTAGTCCAAACCGTCGAAATACATGAGTGACATACAGGGCAGCGGTTCCCTCAGCGGATATTTCTTCGTTGCACGGGATGAAGATGGACGCTTTGGTGCAGTCATGATCTGTCACTGTGAGGATGGAGTCGAATCCCTGCGATACTGGTAGTTTGGTAATGAAGTCAAGGGCTATGACTTCAAATGGCTTAGCGTCCGTCATTGGTGCGATGGGGATTAGTGGTGCTTTTGTGGGTCAGTTGTTGACTTTGTGGCGTTGGCATTCCGCACATCCTCGGACGTACTCGGTGACGTGTTTCAACATCTGTGGCCACCAATAACTTCGTTTGATGATCCTTGCGGTTCGACTTATCCCTGGGTGTCCGTACACTGGGGGGTTATGGTGGTTAGCTATGATGGTGCAGATAGCGTCCTGCCCTCCTGTGATCACCCGTGCTCTTTGTCGGTACCAGACTCCGTCGACCTTCTTGAGTTTGTGTGGGTCTACCCACGGACGTAGGGTGTTTTCATCTTGGTCGTGGGTTTCTGGTGTCTGCGTAGTAAGACCTCGTGCAAATACGGTCTCAGGTAGCACTATGACTCCTTCGTTGTCTTTCTCGCCTCGGTCGTAGTCGGGTCTCCGCAAAAGTGCGTCGGCTTGCCCATTGTTGACGCCCTTAATGTGGTGAATCTCAAAGTCGTATTCCATGAGTTCGAGGACTTCCGAGCCACGCGGCAACTTATCTTTTGGGGTGATTTCCAGTGTGTGAGGTTGAGGTGGTCGGAGAAGATTTTGATTTTGTGTGGTGAACCGGCGAGGAATGGTCTCCAGTGTCGTAATGCTTTAACGATAGCTAAGAGTTCTAGGTCGTAGATGTCGTAGTTGCGCTCGGCTTCGTTCAAGGTGGAGGAGAAGTAGCCGATAGGGTGTCGTTTTCCGTCTTTCTTCTTCTGGAGGAGAACTGCACCCACTGCGTACCCTGACGCGTCTACTTCGAGTTTGAATTGGTCCGTTAGGGTGGGGTGTGCGAGTACCGGTTCGCTGGTGACGAGTTGTTTGAGGGTTTGAAAGGCTTTGTCTTCATCTTTGCCCCAGGTCCAGTCGGTATCCTTGCGTGTGAGCTTGTTGAGTGCTCGGGCATGTGTGGCAAAAACCGCGAATGAAGAGGCGGTAAAAATTGCAGAAGCCTAGGAAGGAGCGTACGTCGCGTACCTTTGTGGGTGTGGGCCAGTCGCGTATGCCTGCAATTTTGATGGGGTCCCATACGAGTTACCCCCTTTTCAAGGATTACCCCCAGGTAATCCATTCGCGGTTGGTGGAATTGACACTTCTCCAGCTTGAAGTAGAGGTCGTGGTCGAGTGCTATCTGCAGGACAGCGCTAACTGCGTCAATGTGTGCCTGTAGGCCTGCCTCTTCACTTGTGGCGATACCGATGTCGTCCATGTAGACTTGTATGATTGTTCCGCGTGCTTTGTAATAGGGTATGATGTCGCCAAAGATGTCGTTCATCATGTTTTGGAAGGTGGCCGGGGAGTTGGTGAGTCCAAAGTACATGACGAGAGGTTCGAAAAGTCCATATTTCGTCTTGAAGGCGGCTTTGGGTTCATCGCCTTCCTTGACTCGTATATTGTTGTACCCCCATCGCACGTCAAGTTTGGTATAGATGCGTCCGTTTCCCAGGTCGTTGATGAGTTCCGACATAAGCGGTAGCGGGTATTGGTTACGCACTGTGCAAGCGTTGATCTTCCGATAATCTTGAACCGGGCGCAGCTTGCCGTCTTTCTTTTGATGAAGAAGAAGGATGAGGCGTATGGTGACTTTGAGGGTCATATGTAGCCCATCTTGAGTTGTTCGTCCAGCCATTTACGTAGTTGATTGTCTTCATCTTGCGACATGGGGTAGACCTTGCAGTCGATACTCGCCAGGGTTCCTGGTTTGAAGTCGATTGTGTGGTCCCAGGGTCGCGACGGCGGGAATCAATGGGAGGCTTCCTCGTTGAAGATCTTTGCGAAGCGCTGATACGGCTCGGGGAGGACCGCCGCAACGGTATTCTGGTTAGCGGCGATGGCTAGTTCAGTAGCCGTGGTACATATCTGGCATTCCTCTTCTAGTTCCTGGACGATGTTATCTGCTTCGTCCTGGGTAAGAGCGCCGGCGATGGTAGTTCGCGGTTCTGTCGGGTTAATGGAGTGGAGCACTACTGGTAACGCGCCTTCGTGGATGGTAGCGTGGGCCCAGCTAATGGTGGGTTCGTAGGTTGCGAGCCATGGGTAACTGAGGACTAGGTCTTCGTTTCTGATGTCCGTGACTAGGAATCTCATAACTTTGTTAATTCCTGTGGTTTGGACGTCGAGATCGACGAAGTGAGTGATGGACCCAGCTTTGTTTTCGGTATTATCTATGTTCCATATCTTTTTGGGTCGCTTGAGGACTTGCAGTCCGAGGCCCATGCGTTTTGCAAATGCGGGTCTTATGAAGTTGTCGGTGGCACCCGAGTCAACGAGCCCTTTTATGTCGGCCATGGAGTAACTGGTGCGAATCGAGACTGGAATTCGAAGCGAACGATAGCGAGTCATGATTACAGAGTTACAATTAACTGCCCTCACCCAGGCTGATGGGTTTAGGCGTCCTGAAAACCCTCTTGGGTCCATAAATCCTTGAATATGAGGTCTTTAACCTCATCACTGGCCCCTCGTATGGTATCCATCCACCCTTTTGCTTGTTCTTCGGGAGTTGCGTCCGCGCGGCGTACCGTGCTTGGCTCTTGGCTGTAGTAGTCGGTGTCTGCGCTGCGACTGGTGCTAGCCCATGGTTGATACGGTTGCCTTGGCTTTCTGGGTCGCGTGCAATCTCGTGAGAAGTGGCCTGGGTTGTTGCAGTTGTAGCAAATCACTTCCCTCATGTCGCGACGTTGTCCGCCTCCTCTCCCTTGTCCTGGTCCTCCTCTTGGCGGGAATGGGGGTCGTTGGTAATTGCCTCTGCTCGGGTCCCCTACTTCCGCGAGTCAGGCGCAGGTTCGGTCCGCCGACGTATCCATAGTGTTGGGGTCAAATCGTGGTGGTGGGAATCGTGGTGGTGCCCACTGTGGGTTGTAGCCGCGCGTCTGCGGAGGTCGCGGCGGAGGTGCGCCGCGGGGTGTGGTATTGAGTCCTAGGCGTGCACAAAGGTGAATGTACTGCTTCTGCCTACGTAGGGCTGCCTCCTTCCATTCGTTGAAACTTTGCGGGTCGTCGAGTTCGTATATTTTTGTGAACAGGGCTTTGGGTAGTCCCGCTGTGAACCAATTGAGGGTTTGGCGGTCGTTGAGACGGTAATCAGCTTTCCGCGCTAGCTGTTCGAAGTTGGTGACGTACGAATCGATGTCATCTCCTATCATTTTAAATCCTTTGGCCAGCGTGGCCTGTGCTTGTTCTTGCTTGAGTACGTTCGAGAAGCGGTCCGAGAACCCGGCTGTCAGAGTGTCCCACAAGAAGGGATCATATCAATTTCGTCCGTGGTGTAGCTCGTTGTTGAGCCATTGGAGGAATCCGAGCGTCCAGTTGGCTACTCGTGGTCCTTTGATAAAGCCTAAAAACATGAGGCATCGTCAGTAGACATTGGTCATGATTGGTGCTTTTGCGTTTTGTCCCCAGTAGATGTGCCATTGGGTGAGAAACGATTCGTACTCATCTCGATTGCTGTCAAATGTGTTGGGTGGCTCGCCCACTAGTTTGTCTGTGCCGTGTGGTGCTCCTGGAGGCGGTCCTGCTGCCGGCGGGGGTGGCGGTCCTCTGCTGAAGGGGTGTCCCCCTCCCCCGCCGCCAAATTGCGGTTGTCTTCCTCCTCCTCCGCCCGGCGGTCCTTGGCCGAAGTTACCTCCAGCCCTTCTTGGTGGTGGTGGTCCTCCTGCTCCTGGAGGTGGGTCTGGGACGTCGGGTCCTACCGCTCTGAATATGGCGGCGTCGTCAGCCGTCATACGATGTCCTGTACTTGGGTTAATGGGGCGTAGGTAGGCTTCCGCTTCCTCCGTTATTCTTCGTGCTTCTTCGACTGCTACGTCTTCCTGGGTGATGGTCGTGGTTGCCATTGCTGCGGGTGCGTGAACTTCGATATCTTCTGGTTCGTTTATGTGGAGGGACTCAGCTGTCTGTATGATGTCTCCTACTTCTGATTCATCGTCTGCGTTGGTCTCCTCGTCTTCTCCGCTAGTTTCTGATGGTGCTGGAGTTCTGGGTTCTGAGGTGCTGGGTTCTTCCTCCAGTTGTCCGTCGATGCGTCCCCACTCCGCACGCGTGGGTAGGTTCCTTGAGTCGATGTCGCAGTTGTAGTTACGTCCCGCTGGGCGTACGACGTCGTATCGGTTGTCTATGGGGTTCCACGTAATCTCAACCCAGCACAAGTTATCGAAATTGAACTCAACGGGGCGGTATCGGGTTGGCCCCGATGTGAAATCTACGAAGTAGCCGGTTTCTCCTCGGTATTCTCTCCACCTGGCAGCTCCTAGAAATTGTTCCGGTACGTTGCGATCTCCCCTGCGTTCAAGGGAGTAGGTTTGAAAGTTTCTCCACTGGTCTCGAGTTGTGAACGCCACGATGAAGGGATCTTGGTCTTAATGTAACGCCACCACTGGCGTTAGTCCGACTTGGACTGCAAAAGGGCGTTCACGACTTAGCGAAATGCGTCTTCGAGGTCACGTGACCTATAGTTACGAGATACACGGCACTTGCATGAGGCACGTGATCCCTACTCCATACACTAGGGCAAGTCGTGCCACTAGGTAATCCGATGATCAATGAAGCCGACTTGCACGAAGAGGCAAGCGAATCACATGTGTTTAGAAGTGAGAGAGGAGTGGTGATTGAAGAAGACCAAGATGGCGTATCTTGGTCTTATCGAGCCACTATTTATACATGTAACGAGGATGCTTTAAAGCTCCTCTTGAATCCATAAGACGAATAGCGTATGTAGCTTGAACCCTACCATCGCTATCCTAGTTGTGAGTCATGCCACATCAGCATGTGATTGTACTACTCGCTGACTGATACGACTTGTCCATGACACATTACAACTTACTAAGGGGTCATCACCGTAAAGTAAGAGTCCACGACGCGCGAACTGTGACAAGCCGCACACCATGTGGACACCAAAACCCACATCATCCCCATCCATTGACCAGCGCCTGGAAGACATGGTCATCAGACGACAACATGTGCAAGATTGCATCAAACATGCACAAGAGCTGATGGCAAAAAGAGGCAAGATGCACTTTGTCCCTTACCAAGAAGGGGCCCAAGTCTGGCTTGAAGGAACAAATCTCCGCACTTTCTACCCCACCACAAAACTAGCACCAAAATGGCACAGGCTGTTCCACATCAAAAGGGTTTTATCAGATGTCTTGTACAAGTTGGAACTCCCAAGCGCCTGGTGTTATGGTTTTCTTACTTTCTCTTCTCACGCGCCCCACTATGCATTCCTCCACGATTTTACTGTATGATTACTGTACGATCCAGTGCTATGCACCTCTCAGCTTCTATCTCGCACCTTGTGCCTCGGCGATAGGATGGCCGGTTTTACACTTCTTTTTGCCCACGAACCATCTCTGAGGCATGCATCGTCCTGCGGGACTCTCTTGTACTCTATCTGACATTTCCCTTTGTTCACACTTTGAGACTACTGACTCATGATCGCGCCATGTGTTTGTATACTGCAAACACCCTGTACTAGTATATAAGTCACGCCCTACCTAGCCTGTACAGTAGACTTGACTTCTTGTGTAATACCACATTGTCTTTGCCTCATGAATGATCCTCGACTCGCCCTTGCGCTTGAGTCACTGCTTTCGCTCGCCATTGTGCTTGAGCCTCGCTCTTCTACTATTATCCTCGGTTCCAGGGAAACCGAGCGATACTTGTGCACCACCGAACTGAGTCTTAACCGACTCACGCGCTTCCGATCCTGTTGACTTAATGTGGTACACATTGTACCTAATGCCCCTGTGGTGGCGTTACACCTGGAAAATACACCCCGTGTTCCATGCGAACCTTCTAACACCATATAAGGAAACGGAACTACATGGGACAAACTTCACACGGCCCCCACCTGACCTGATTGATGGAGAAGAGGAATTCGAAGTAGAATGCATCTTACAGTCTCGACTCTACAGCCAAGGGTGCAAGCTGCAGTTCCTGGTTCAATGGAAGGGCTTCCCGATAAGTGACAGCACATGGGAGCTGCTAGAAAATGTCCAACATGTGCCCGACCTTATTGCCGACTTCTATCACCTAAATCCTACTGCCGATGGGGCTGGATGAAAGATATAAAGCACATCCCCTTCACAACCCCTTTGCATCACCCCTCCTCTTCTGCTTTACCATGTCCACTACTCCCATCGTCTCTACAATCCAGACCCATCGTCCCATTGAGATCATTCTCAAAAATCTAACCATCCCTTCGCAGGAACTGGGTGTCCCCTCTGAGCCCGAGGGTTGTACGCCATATTCTGTGGTCCCAGACTCGCCCCCTCTCCCTATCCTTGCCCTCGCTACTACTGCTCTCGCTGCATTGCGCGAGGAAAGCCCCACTAAGTCACCCCAGTCCCTGGCACCACCACAACCCCTACCCACCATTGTTCCATTCTCGGTTGACACCCCCATTGTCATTCACGCACCTGTCACTCCCACCAGCCCACCAGTAACCACTGTTGCCCTGACTCCACCCCCATTGCTGCCCCCACCCACCATCCCTGCTGCTCACACCCCAGTTCCCCCATTCCCTGCCAGGATGGACTACACCTTCACGCCTATCCCTCAGACCCGAGTTGTCAAGCCCGATCCTGCCCTTGCCCTTCTAGACAATGAGGAGGATGACAAGGAGAATAGTGACCCAGGCCTTCCATTCTTCCTGAACGACCCAGACTCTCCCTCCTTCTTCCCACTCGCGATTGGGGAGGTGGGCTATCCTAAACAGACTGCACGGTACATCTATTACCGTCATAACTACCAGGAGGTCATTGGGACAATGGGCAAGGGACATCCTTGCTACATCTCTCAGGTTTTCCTGAATGAAGTCGACACAGGTCAACTGCCACAACACATCACCAACAACCAGTTGCTCATGTTCCACCCTCATGACCCTTGTGCTATCATTCTGAACAAAGTCCTAGTTGAGCTTCATAACCCCTGCCTACACGCCGACATCTCCCACCTCTGTGAGTGTCTCACATGTCGGGACATGATTTGCATGCGACAGTCGGACATCCGGTGGTTGGAGACTGAACTGACGAGGGATCAGTTCCACCTTGACATGGACTTCTTGTCTGTCTGGAAGCACCTTCAGTACGTGTGAGCTATCCCCCTTATCGTGGACAAATATCCCAAGCTTCATGCAAAGCCGGTATGTCCACAAGGCTCACTGGAACCCATCCCCCTCATGCCTCGCGATGCTGGGCCTAGCAAGATGCCCTGCCTCCACGGGGAAGGCGGCAGGTGTAAGCACAAGTGCTTTCAGTGCAAGTCGATGGAACACCTGGTGGCTCAGTGCCCAGAGTGACAGGCAAGGAAGCCGTGCCAATGGTGTGAGAGTTGGGCTCATAGACTCGATGTTTGTCTCATCTGCCGACTCTCCCCTATGATGCCCACACATGTAGACCTGGACAAGCATCCTCGGTGGTGTGGTAAGTGCTTGCAGTACGACACCACTCATGAGGAGATCAAGTGTCCCATGTACAAGCAGTGCTGGGACTGTGGAGAGAGCAGGCGATTTATGTTCCTGCGGTGGCACACATGTCCACGTTCCCCCTCCCCTGAGCCAACTAACGTCCCCGTTGAGGAGGACTACAGTTACACCAGTAACTAGTCGAAGTCATGGCGACTTCAATTCTGACAGGGGGGTAATGTTACGACTTTCCCCTTTTTCTCTTTTCTTGCGCTCCACCATGTTCCCCTTCACATATTCACTGTACGATTACAATACGATCCGATTTGACGTGCTTCTCAGCTTCTATCTCACACCCAGCATCTCGGTGATACGATGGTCAGTTTTACACTTCTTTCTGTCTGCTGACCATTTCTGAGGCACACGTCATCCCGCAGGATTCACTTGTACTATACTCAGTCTCTCCCTTTGTTTATGCTTTAGGACCATCGACTCAGAATTGCGCCATGTGTTTGCACATCGCAAACATCTTGTACTAGTATATAAGTCACGCCATACCTAGCTTGTATGGTAGACTTGACTTCTTGTGTAATACCACATTGTCTTTGCCTCACAAATGACCTCTGACTCACCGCTGCGCTTGAGTCCTTGTTTTCACTCGCACCTTCGCTTGAGCCTTGACCTTTCCACTATTATCCTCTGGTCCCTGGGAGACCGAGTGATACTTGTTCACCACTGAACTGAGTCTTAACCGACTCACACTACTCCAATCCCATTGACTTACAAGGTACATGTTGTACCTAACACCCCTGTGGTGGCATTACAGCCATCGTCAAATCCCTACATGCGTGGCGCACATACCTCGTTGGCTCCCCTCACAAAATCATTATCCACACCGACCATGCCAATCTCCAATACTGGAAGGAGCCCAGGAAGATCAGTCGATGAGTAGCACGTGAATTCTTGGAGCTCTCAGAGTACAACTTCCTTTTGAAACACATTTCTGGAGCCAAGAATGGTCATGCAGACACCCTATCACAAAGGACAGACTATGCAATCAGCGAAGAGGACAACAATGACATTGTCATCCTCCCCGCCAAGCGTTTCCTTCGAGCAACAGAAATGTCCATGCACGATATGGACATCTGGACCCAGATATCACAAAACCTTGATGAAAAGGAAGTGTTGTGATGGGTTGAGCCCCATAACCTGAAAAAGGTAGGGGGGCTGTGGTGGAAGAACAACACGCTAGTTGTCGTGGGCAACAATGACCTTAAACAGGGGGTAATCACCTTTTTCCACAATACACCAGCCATGGGACACCCCGGAATCGCAAACACTTATGAACTGCTACGACGTGACTACTGGTGGCCCAACATGCACAAAGATGTGGAAGACTACATCAAGGGATGCGCAACATGTCAGGCAAACAAGATCAACCCCCATCATCAAAAACCGCACCTATTCCCTATCACCACAGACCCAAACGCTGAGCCATTCGAGGTCATCACCATGGACTTCATCACCAAACTTCCCCCATCAGATGGATACGACTCCATACTTACCATCACAGACCATGATTGTTCAAAAGCCTCAATCTTTATCCCATGTAACAAGTCGATCACAGCGGAAGGAGTGGCACAACTCCACCTTCACCACGTATACCCACATTATGGCATCCCCCAAAAGATCATTACAGACCGGGACCCCTGATTTACATCTGCCTTCATGACCAACCTCTGTAAGGTCCTGGGCATCTGCCAAAACATATCCTCTGCCTATCACCCACAGACCAATGGACAATCAGAACACACCAATCAATGGCTGGAACAGTATCTCTGGCACTGGAGTAATGTGCAGCAGGATAACTGGGCTGAGGCCCTAGTACCTGTAGCTCAGTTCACACACAACGCCTGGCCCAATGTGACAACAAAAGAATCCCCCTTCTCACTTATCATGGGATGGGAACCACATACCATGTGGACACCAAAACCAACAACATCCCCGTCAGTGGAACAGCACCTGGAAGATATGGTCATCAGATGACAACATGCACAAGATTGCATTAAACACATGCAAGAATTGATGGCGAAAAGGGGCAAGACGCGCTTTGTCCCCTACCAAGAAGGGGCCCAAGTTTGGCTCGAAGGAACGAACCTCCGCACCTTCTACCCCACCACAAAGTTGGCACCTAAATGGCATGGGCCATTCTGCATCAAAAAGGTCTTATCAGATGTCTTGTATGAGTTGGAACTCCCGAACACCTGGAAAATACACCCTGTGTTCCACACAAACCTCCTAACACCATATAAGGAAACAGAACTACACAGGGAAAACTTCATGTGACCCCCACCTGACCTGATTGATGGAGAAGAGGAATTTGAAGTAGAACGCATCTTGCAATCTCAGCTCTATGGCCGAGGGCACAAACTTCAGTTCCTGGTTCAATGGAAGGGCTTCCCAATAAGCAACAGCACGTGGGAACCGCTAGAAAATGTCTGACATGTGCCCGACCTCATCGCCGACTTCTATCACCTAAATCTGACCGCCGATGGGGCTGGACAAAAGATATAAAGCACATCCCCTTCACGACCCCTCTGTCTCACCCCCCTTTCCTTTGCTCCACCATGACTACTACTCCGGTTGTCTCTACACTCCAAACCCGTCACCCAGTCAAGATTATTCTCGAAAACCTGACCGTCCCTTCACAGGAACTGGGTGTCCCCTCCGAGCCCAAGGGTCGTACGCCGTACTCTGTGATTCCAAACTTGCCCCCTCTCCCTGTCCTTGCCCTTGCTACTTCAGCCCTCACCTCAGTGACTAAAGAACCTACTGAGTCACCTAAATCCCCAACACCACCACAACCTCTACCCATCATTGTCCCCTTCTCTGTCGACACACCCATCACCATTCACGTGCCTGCTACCCCTACTGACCCACCCATAACTGTCATCGCACTTACCCCACCACCCCTGCTATCACCACCTACTGTCCCTGCCACCCATGTCCCAATCCCACCATTCCCCACCGGAATGGATTACATGTTCACACCTATTCCTCAGACTCACATTGTTGAGCCCAACCCTGCCCTCGCTCTCTTAGACAACAAGGAAAATGACAAGGAGAATAGTTTCACAATCCAACTAGATTGTGCACGTGAGCTGGCAAGGGTTCGGGGAATAGAGGGGATGACGGGCAGAGGGGAAGTCTGCAAGAGAATGCTGAGAGACAAGGAGGTCACACTAGCTCACACAAGATGTGCAAAACTTGGCTTGGAATTTAGGGAAGCTGAGACAAGGTAACTACGAACAGAACAACCTCGTACTTATACTCATACAGACTGGTGTTTTCGGTACTGTTTTACTGGAATATCAGGGGCCACGCAAGCTACCCCACTGGCAATGAGACAAGAATGAAACAGAATGGCGACATTTCTGAGTAAACCCCGCAGCCATGTCACGTGTCACGTGATCGTGACAAATAGTGACCCTGGTATTCCATTCTTCCTCAATGACCCCAACTCCCCTGTCTTCTTCCCCCTCGAGATTGGAGAAGCAAGCTACCCTAAGCGAACTGCGTGGTACATCTATTACCGCCGAAACTATCAGGAGGTTGTCGGGATGATGGGGAAGGGCCACCCCTGTTATGTCTCCCAGGTATTCTTGAATGAGGTCTACACCAGCCAGTTGGCACAACATCTCACTGACAACCAACTGAATATGTTTCACCCCCACAACCCCCACACCATTATCCTCAATGAAGTCCTGGTTGAGCTCCATAACCCCTGCTTGCACATGGACATCTCTCATCTTCACGACTGTCTCACGCATCGGGATGCGATCTGCACCTGCCAATCAGACATTCGGTGGCTAGAGACAGAGTTGACACGGGACCAGTTCCACCTCAACATGGATTTCTCGTCAGTCCAGAAGCGTCTTCAGTATGCTTGGGCCATCCCCCTCATTGCTGACAAGTATGCCAAGCTTCACACAAAGCCAGTATGTCCACGAGTGTTACAATCCCTGACCATGCCGACTGCTGGGGACCTGGTGCAGGGCCCAGAGAGCCCGGAGGATGCTAGCAGTGGTACATTGGTGCATGCTAGGGAACGGTTCTGGAATGCCCTAGAGCCATGATGTCACTGATCACGTGACCAAGGGCTGGGCTGACCTAGACCGATAACGACAGATGGCACAACTGACTGTGTGACCTTTCTAGAAGGTTCCACATCTGCGCACGGACCACAGAACCCGAGGAAGCGGACTTAGCTGGGTACGAACCTTATGTACCTGCATGTATATATACCTTTGCTGTTTCGTCCTCAAGTCCCCAGACTTGAGTTACTTAGCAATACCAGCTAGTATCTTGGGAACCTTGCTCTGCCCTGCCTTAAGCTCCTTTCTGCTTATCTTGTGCATCACCGTTCTCGCCTCGCCTCTTTGTGCGTGTGTGTTACGTTCCTTCCAGACGTATCGGCCCAACCTGGGCTATTTGCCTGTTTGCTGAGCCTTGTACACGTCAAGGGTCTTCAGGATCCCATAGGCAACAGCTAAGGCAATTCGCAGGGCATGACCCACAAGGGTGGAGGCGATAATGAAGTGATAGAGAGGGGAAATGGTGAAAGACGAAGTCGGTCCGTGACACGACTTATAGAGGAAAGTGCTGAACCCACTACGCCTCATACGTGTATGCAGGGGCAGAAAAGGAGAGTACTGTGGAGGGATGGGTCTCTGAGGTCGCACAGTAGAGCAGAGAGGGGATCAGATGTATAGCAATCCCTTGGCCAGGCTCTGAAGGGGGAAGGTATTACACAAGATATCAAAGCTACCGTACTAAGATGCATAGCCCACTCTACTTATACTACTCCAGGGGAGCTTTCAAGCTCAGCCTGAATACCAAGTCCTAATACACAGCCGCAGACCCTAATATGAGTAACCAATGGCAATAATGCGCATGGCACGAGTCAGAGATAAGGGTCGCATGTCCGGAACACAAGTCAGAGATAACAGAGATAAGGGCCTAGAGGCGCCCCACAGTAAAGTCCATGGGAATATGATGTCATACCAGTCTCAATTCGCATATCCACATGTCAATCACAAGATCAATCTGGGCACAAGCTCATCTGGCCTCTTCTGGACGATTCTAGGCAGGTCACATGCCAGGGTCATGTGATGGCCAATCTTCAGGACCTATTCCCAAGGCTCCTGGTAGCAGCTCTCGTGCAGGGAGGGGGATTGATCACTCACTGTGTGTCTTGAATATACATAGTCTTCCAGCTGTGCTACTGCAGCGTCGATTCTTGCGTCATCGTAAGGCCAAGCCTCGTGTTGCCAGTCCCACCAAGGGTCTGTAGGTGTGCACGCAGATTCCACAATGGGGATATCGGCGGTCGGGGACACATCATGTGGCGAGTCACGTGCCGGCAAGGGTGGAATCGTAACAGTGTGCCTTTGACTGATCTCAGTCTCCGTTGTCATCGTTGTCGACAATGCCAAAGTCATCTTCTGCTAAGCCTGCCGCAGGTGCCTTGAACCCTGGATGTCGCCCTGCTGGTGGTGTTACAGTGAGGCTTGCCGGTATATCTGTGAGGCTCACCAGAACCCATCCCCCTCACACCTCATGACACTGGACCTAGCGAGATGCCCTGCCTTCATGGGGAAGGCAGTGGGCGTAAACGCAAGTGTTTCCAGTGCAAATCAACAGAGCATCTGGTGGCTCAGTGCCCAGAACAATGGGCCAGGGAGCTGTGCCAGTGGTGCAGGAGTTGAGCTCATCAACTTGATGTCTGTCTCATTCACTGACTCTCTCCATCAGGAAAACCTATGTTTTACTTGTTCACACTTTTCTATACTTTTCAATTCTTTTCAGAAAACAATTAGAAAAAGTAAGAAAAAGAAGTCCCTCTTTCTTTTTTTTTTACTTGCTGAACTGCCAAAAAAAGTACAGGATAAGTAGAGTACTAAATGACCAAAAATGGACAAAGTAAAATGACCAAAAATGGAAATATCGGACCAAACCTTATTTTTTGGTCCGAAAATTACCATATATGGTAATAAATCGGACCAAAATTTCAAAAAATCGGACCAAAATCCAATTTTTTCCCCAGAAATATGCCTAAAAGTATAAAAAGTACAGAAAAAGAAGAGGGGATGTCTTTTTGCAAGTAGTTGGTTCTTTTCTGAAAGGGTCCTTTATTCCCTTGCTGAAAGCGATAAAAGAATAGAAAGTATAAATAAGTAAAACATAGGTTTTCCTAATGCTCCTATGACACCCATGTACATGGAGTCATGGACCCAGACAGTCGCCCTCAGTGGTGTGGCAAGTGTCTGAGGTACAAGTAGTACTCATGAAGAGATCAAATGCCCCTTGTACGAGCATTGTCGGAACTGTGGGGAGAGCAGGCAGTTCATGTTCCTCCAGCGCCACACATGCCCACGTTCCCCATCTCCTGAACCATCCAACGTGCCCGTCAAGGAAGACTGGGGCTGTACCAGTGACTAGTAGTTGTGGTGACTTCGAATCTGACAGGGGGGTAATGTTACAATTTTTCCTCTAACCCTCCCTCTTGCACCTTGTCTCCCCTCTCTTCACACATTCACTGTACTTTTACGATACAATTCAGTCTAGCGCCCTTCTCAGCTTCTACTTCACACCTTGTGCCTCAGCGATATGATGGCCAGTTTTACACTTCTTTTCATCCACTGACCATTTCTGAGTCACGCGTCATCCCATGGGATTCACTTGTACCACATTCGACTCTTCCCTTTGATTACACTTTGAGACTGTAAGCCCTGGATTGCGCCATGTGTTTGCACATCACAAACACCCTGTATTAGTATATAAGTCACACCCTACCTAGCTTGTATGGTTGACTTGACTTCTTGTGTAATACCACATTGTCTTAGCCTCACAAACGATCTTTGACTTGCCACTGTGCTTGAGTCCTCGCTTTCACTCGCATCTTCACTTGAGCCTTGACTTTCTGCTATTATCCTCTGGTCCCTGGGAGACCAAGTGATACTTGTTCACCACCAAACTGAGTCTTAACCAACTCACGCTATTCTGATCCCGTTGACTTATGTGGCACACATTGCATCCAACACCCCTGTGGTGGCATTACACTTACTGTGTTGGTTAAGTAGTGAATATAAGCTCTTTGTATATAAACTACACTCTCACTTCATTGAATGTACAACTCTGCGGAAAATATAGGCATGTGACCATGAGTTAAATATACCATATATGGAAATTTGGAGGGAGGGTTCGAAAACCCCCTAAAAGATAAAATCTGACTGGATATCAAAAATTCCAGTCCCACAACCCCCTTGAGATCCATGACAGTTTTTGGCCATATATTGGATTCATTTAAGCCTATTTTCATCATCCTATGTGATGCTGATAAATCATCGTATTCATCCTATGGAGGATGTAATTTGATTCTTAATTTTTGGATGAATTTCATCTGCTCCTTTGTTCCTAGTGAATGAAGAGCCACAAGAGTGGTGTAGATAAGCCCAATTTGGGGTTAGGCACTGAAAATTTTGGGCCAAAAAGTTCCAAAAGGTTGTGGGAAAAAAAAAATAAAGTATGTTTTTGGACATATTTTGCTGTTCTGAACACAATGGCAGGGTTAAAAAAAACCCAAAAATTACTGTGGTGGCCTCAACAAAATTTGTCATATTTTTGTAGAATGTGAAGTGGGATGAGAGGAAAGGCGAGCGCTCAGAGAGCATGGCAAAGCAGCAAAGCGTGGGAATGCAACACTCAGAAAGTGTACAGAGACTCATCCACATGCATCGTATCACTCGGATGCAGTGTGCATGTCGATCGCAAGTGTCTTCTTCATCCGTGGTGCAAGTCTTGATGTCGCCAAGTTTGGTGCAGTGTTGATTGCAATTGCTGTGCGAGGTGCACATGGCAGGAGATGTCGATGCACGTTGCTGTGTGCAGCTCTCTGCGGTCTTCAGAATCGCTTCTGCAGCTGCTGGGGGTCAATGGTCATGCTTCAAGTAAAAGGCAGCAGTCTGTGGCTCTGTGGTTCAGTGGCTGATACGATATACTTCGTGCAACACAGTCTGCTAAAGGGTGATGACTTTGGCACCAAGGCATGGCCTCACACGTGTTACTGCATGTGTGTGGTGCATTTCTGGGATGCTCCTTGGACCATTAGTATCCTCGCGGAAAGTTGCAGGAGTCTGCATGTGCGTGGCAGAGTCAGTATGTCTTGTATGCTTGAGGCTGTCTTGCGTGGCAGTCTGACATGTTAAGTTGAGTCACGTTCGCCGGGTGCAGTGTTGTGAGAGTCGTATACATGTGAGCTGGTACGCGGTATCATTCTTGCTGCCTAGCCAAGTCGCCGAATGCTGCATGACTGCAGCACAGTCATCTGTGAAACCAGTACCTGTCAAAGCTGTCAAGGACTGGTCTTGACTGGTCTCGACAGCTTTTGACAACCCTCCACTTTTACAGATACAGTTGCTGGTATGCTTCGCTTGAGGCATGTTGCTGAGTGAGACCTCTTCTCCTAACGCTAAGTCGCTCTTGGTGCGCACGCGTTCGCAGGACTTGAGAAAGCTGCTACTGACACTGGGAATGGTACTGAACCTTTGCGCAAGCCGCGAAGGTCCGCACATCGCTGGCGTTGTCGCTGCTGCTGGACTTGCAATACTCCTCGCTGTACGTCGCTTTCGATCCGCTGGTGTCGTGCACGTTGCCGCGTGCTCTGTAAACGTTGCTGTAAGTGTCTCGTACTGTCGCCGAGCTGTGAACACGCCGCGGGCGTCCGCGGGCGTATGGCGCTGATGCTGCAGTTGAAGTCTTGCGCTTGAGCTCTTTGCCGCGCTGGGAGTCGGTCTTGATGTAGGCCGCTCCTCGAGAATCTTGGTCACCGTTGCTGTGCATGTCGCCGCGGAACTGGTAAAAGCGCTTAGTAACTCAGAACATTGTCGTGAGTGTGTATGCCG
The DNA here is from genome assembly GCA_024734325.1 of Lactarius hatsudake. NCBI lineage: Eukaryota > Fungi > Basidiomycota > Agaricomycetes > Russulales > Russulaceae > Lactarius > Lactarius hatsudake. Next base: position 283,749 of record JANSJP010000066.1, read on the forward strand.
ACGCGGGAGCCCCGCACAAATGTGGCTTGCTCGCTAACGTCACTGCACGAGGGGGCTGCCTCTACAGATCGCATAGTCATCGCGGTTGACTGGTGGCATCTGCGCACGTCGCTGCGCAAGTTAAGAACGCTTGTGTGAGGGATTGAGATCGCTGAGGCTCTTGCTGAACGCTGTCTGCGTCCACGCGTAGGTGGCATTGCTGTCGGGAGCGTCGGAAAGGATGGGGAGGCGCAATGGATGGGCGGGTCAGAGGCGCGAACTGTATAAACAAATGGAAAGGCGAAAAGCGGGGGCGGGAGCGTCGATCCGCATGCAGGGGCAGGGCCTAGTTCTCCTCCTCACTGAAAAATTGACTGTCCCCAGTCAACTTCGGCGAGCGCGGTGTTGCTGGGAATCGCGCATGCTCGGCGCGTCGCTTCTGGGGGCGAGCTTGGGCGGGAGTGTGATCGCGGCGCTGTTTCTTGACGGCGCGTCATGGGCTGCCTGCCGCTGGGCTCAATGCTGCGCGGCTTAATGCGCGGGCCTACGAAACGTGAAGGGTGTGAGGACGGGGTACGGGACGAGGCTGATGGAGAGCGTTGAAAACCCTGGTGTGCGCGAGCTGACGTGCGGTGTGAGAGACGATGTTGCGGCCATCGCGGCCGACTTTGGATCGCGAATGGGGTTCGGGAGTCGCATGCTACTGACTGGGGACGCTCGGGAATGCTGAGATGGATGCTGGGTGGGACGCTGGACGGGATACGAGAGGGGGCGCTGACGGAGACACTAGAAGACTTGGAGACGCTGCGTGGGACTGCTGCGAATGCTGGCGGGGCTGGTGGCTTCGCGTGTGATGTCCAAGGGCGCTGTGGACCTGCGGGCTTCCGCTGATTGCGCTGAGGCTTGAGGACGCTTCGCTGGCGTCGCGTTCACTGAAACGCAGTCGCGCGTGTGCTGCCAGTGTGGCGTGGGTTGAGCAAGGACAGTTCCTTCCATCCCTCGGCGTCTGGGTTGCCCCATATCCGCTTAAGGAGGCGCCAACCCACTCTGGAGGCTCCCGGTTCCGACTTATTGGATGCGGCAGTGAGGAGCTCACGGGCTTCGTCCTCCGTCAGAGGAGCGCGTGTGCGCGTGGAGCGGGCATCAGGGTCCCCGGGTAGTCGAAGTGGAATGTCTTTCCGTCGTTCGGCGAAGAAACGGGCGGATAACGCACCTGCCATATCTTCGTGATCATAGACGAGTTCGCCGTCTGGGCCCCGAAGGGCTGGGATGCGCGTGACCGAGCGTCCGTGGCGCCACGCTGCCACCTCCGAGACGATCGAGGTGACGGTGCGGTCGGCCCACTCACGCTTGGCTTGCTTGACGGTCCGTTTGAGGGGGCGGTTGGCGGCGCGGATGGCGTCCGTGCCTTCCGCGTTCTTGACCGCGTTGGTCCCTGTGGTGCAGTCTTCAGTCCACCACCGAGCAGCTCGGGCTAAGTTACGACCTTTGCGCTTCATGGTGGCTTCGCAGGCGTGGTTGATGGCCCCGTAGACGAGGTCGATGACGGTATCGATCTCAGCCGTCGATTGAGGGGGCGCGCGGAGTACGGGTGAGTGGAGAGACATGAGGTGGGTCCACTCCTTCCAACCGTCCGCGTCGATGTCGAGGTTGAAGGCATCGGTACTGTCTCCAGCGAGGTTCCGCGTGCGTTGGCGAGTGTACGCAATGGTGCGGATGAGTGCGTGGTCCGAACCAAGCGAGCCGGGCCAGTCCACTATTCCTCCAAAGAAAGTGGAGCGGGCTTCCGCGGCAAAGTTCCGCCAAGTGAGGTCGATGGTGCTGTCGCGCTGGTTCTGGGAGCTGATACCCCGCCGGGTGGTCTTTCCCGGGACGTTCATGAGTTGGAGTGTATTGAGGGCCGCCCAGCCCTCAAACTCGCCAACCCAGGGAGAGGGAGCCCAGCCGTAGGGCGACCAGGAGGTGGAATGTAGATTGAAGTTCCCGACCAACAGAGTAGGGCTTCATCCCCGAGTTTGAGCTTCATAAGAGTCCGAAGGGCCGTCGGGTCGGCCACATCGTTATAGAAATTTACCACCCGCCACATTTCGCCGCCCGCGCGGACGTCCGTGATGAGGATGCAGGGATGTTGGACGAGGTCGAGTCGAGCGACGACCTCGAGTCCGTTGCGTTTCTTCCCTGTGTGTGTGTCGTGTTTGCGGGCGTATGTCATAACCTTAGCCCTACGGTCGTCCGAGAAGAACGGGTAGATCAGCTCCCACCGTTGATTTGCCGCTCCCCCTAGAACGTCCCGCCCGTCTTTCATATGATCGGTCCTCCCTGTGGCTGAAACCACTGGCGTGGTTCTTGGACGCAGAGTATGTCGTCCTATTCGTTTGATTCTAACAACGCCTGCATTGCCTGGTTCCTCCTCGCGATGGAGTATTTAGGCATGAGGGGGGTTATGTCGAGGTCGGGCACCTTGCGAGCGAGGCACTGTCCAGGGGAGGAGAATGGTAAGCCGTCCCAGCCGACACGGCCGAACGCATGGCAGGTGAGAGCGGCGCTTTCGATTTCGCCCTCGGCAGGTAGGTCTCTGTGAGGACGGAGGAATCCTCTTTGAGTACCCGATGAAGGAAGCGGGACTCCCGCAGGCGGATGGCGAAGAGCTCCTCGGTGGCGTCATCGTAGTCCATTTCCCAGTTATCGCCTTCGACCCGTACGCGTATGACCTTGTTGAGGTTTTCGGCATCTATGGCAGCGAGGCGGTGTGCAGCCCAGGCGAGCATGTCAGCGGTGATGCGGTGAGGCTTCATGATGCCTGGAACGGATTGTTCGGCGACCCGGGCGGCGGTTGGGCGTTCCGCGGCGAGGATCTCCTCCGTAAGGTGTTTGGGCGTGGATTGGGCGATCGTCGTGCGCGCTTGCCTGGCGCCGAGAGCCTTTTCCCTCCCATCCCAGAGCGTGCGTCCCTGGAGGGCCGCGGCGTCGTAGGATTTGGCTGGGATCGGTGGTGGCCCTGCGGCATGGATGGCTGTGCGGCGTTGGTTGGCGCGGTCAGTGGACGTTTCGCCTGGTTTGGCAGTGCCCGTGGCTTTGGTGACTCGACGGGCCTTGGGTGGGTTCATGGGCTTGCCCATAAGGTCTGTCGTGGGTTCGGGATGAGGGGGAGTTAATTGATATTCCAGCCTTTCCAGGCATAACACGAGACACGACGTAGACCTCAAGTTGCAGATCAGGTATCGGAACAGCAGAAATCAGGTTTCATTGGCCGGGTAATTTGGCCCGGTCCTCGGGAATGTCGATAACGTATTCGAGTAACAGCGATTATAATTACCGGCCTACCAAGACATATACATACTCACCAAAATGCGGGTGACAAAACGCGAAACGCCTCGACTCGCACTATTTAGCTAAACAAACTCAACCCGCTACCTGTGCCTACGGAAGAATTTGGGGGGTGATTGATTTTGTCCTGGTGGGGCCCTTTGTGCGATGCTCATAAAACAATTACGGGCCCGCCGCCAGCTCCGACAGCGGAGGTGTCCGGTGGCGGGTAGGGAGTGACGAGAGACGGGTTCGGATTCAGTGGGCCGGGTTCTGTGCCGCTCTTGTTGAGGATCGGAATTGGGTTCACGACCTGGTTGGTGTAACCCACGGCAGCAGCGACGGGAGAATACACGTTTGCGAGCGTCCTATATGTTTTTTTGGTTAGGCAAGAATATGGTAGGCGGGTGACGACCGTGCGGCACATGACTGAGACTCACTTGTTCGTATCGAACCGGCCGAGAGAGCCGAGTGCCCAGTTGGCCTGCACCGTGCTGAGTGAGGAGTAGTGTGTATAGAAGGTCGAGTCGGTCGTCCCGCGAAGAGCTGCGGGGACTGCGCCGCCAAGGAGAACCGACCAAATCTGGTTATTCACACCGCTGTTCGCGTTCTCATCGAATGCGAGCAAGATGAGCGTGCGATCGTTGTTGAAGTTCGGATTTGAGAGGAGCGGAACGAGCCAGTAATTGAGCCACGCGGAACAAAAGGTTATATCCGAGTCGTGCGCGTCGTTGACCATGTTCGGGGTCACGAAGACCCATTGCGGGATCGCGTTTGCGTTGATGTCGGCCGCGAAGTCGTTGAAGTTGCGGATCCTCGTAGCCCGGCTGGAATTCGTCGCGACCGAGTCATAGATGACCAGAGGGTTGTGCTTGCGTACGTAGTAAGTGAATGTGCCTGTACCGGAAACGTAGTTCGTAGATGCGAAGCTTTACTCTTGTCAGACGGGTAAGAAAAGTTGGCGAGCATATAATTACCTAAATCCTCCAAAATTGTCCGTGGGCATGTTCTCTGAGTAGCTCGCCCAGGAGATAGACTTTGTGTCGAGAACATCCACGATCGTAGCAATACTGTGTGCCATGATTAGGAGGAAAATTTGGGGATGGTGAATCCATTCTGCACGTACTTGCTTGGGATGTTGAACATGTTGTCACTTGCCATGCCCCAATAATCTCCGCCGACTGACGCAACGTAATTGGGCTCAGAAGGGTGAGTGAGGGCGAAGTAGTTGTTCAACAATATCCCTTGACTAGCGAGCGACTGGAACACAGGCTGATGGGGTACAAATCAACCAAGGTCTTTGAAATAGTGAGGCGAAAGAGCCTACGGCAGCGGAGGCGGTTGCGAAGTCAGTATTTTCAAGCCAGATCTGGGGTTGACATCAGTGAGTGGCGAAGAGAACGCGCGAGATCATTTTAGTATTGACCTGAATAAAACGGTCGAAGGATCGTCCTGGTACTATGGGGGAGATCGGAAGAGATCCGTTGTTTGCCCCAACATAATTGGCCGAGGGCGCCGTCGGTGATGTTGACGGAGGCTTAAAAGTAAGTGCCTGTCTAGGAGTGAGCAGAACGGTGCAGTGGATCAGTAAATTGCTCTTTCCTGAGCCACAAAGGCTGTTGAGAATAACGGGAGTAGAGCGGTGAGTATCATTTGCGAGTCTGTGGCGTTGCGCCACGATTTGCTTCCTTATTTATAATGAACGCAGTACGTGAGTTTCTCACAACGAAGATCCACAGCATTTGCGTCGGTGTCTGGCGTCTGTCGGTCTGCGGGCCTATGGATGTCCATGGATTAGGGCGTGGGTCACCCAACGTTCGTGTGTTTGAACTCGGCGTGTCAGCGGATGTGTTGCGAATGAAAACTGCTTTCTCAAGAGGCAAAGTCTGATGAGGTCACGCTACTGTAGAAGAGTCACTTCGGAATGGGATGTGGCCTGGGACGCAGGAAGTATGACAGGCCCTTGTCACCGCATGTAATCTGGCACGTCCCATGTGGGCCCAGGTTTGAAGGATCAAACCGCAGTCAAGGCCGACATGTGGTGACAACGTGCGTCGGGCCACTGTACGTTGTCAGTTTCCGATGGCCATTGGTCTCCGAAGGATACTGTACCCGATAGAAAGCGCGTGTCATCTATCGACCACATGCACTGGAGAGAATTCACCGGTCAGGAGGTACAGTAGACTGACGTGTGGAGTTGGCACCCACCACAGGAACCACAGCTCGGTCTCGTTGCGAAGACCCCCGCCAAGGTCTTACTGTCCAACACTTTGAATAGTTTGTACGCCTTTCGTAGCTTCTCGATGAAGCGACCGACTTCACCTTCCATGAGAGGGGGACCGTGAACCCTCCCCAGCAGACGTCTAAATAAATCAGCCCTCGAGCACGATGGGCACTTAGTTAGCCGGCCATCATATGCACCAGTATCACGGGAGATCTGCGTGAGCAAGTCCAGCTCTAGACTAGTAGTCAATCATAGCCGACAGCTCGCCTGAGACGTGTTTATGAGCTTCCCAAGATCTCATCCGACGTGCCACCGCCATCGGCAAGGCGGATTCCACAGTGTTGGAACACGTGTAGTGCTTCCATCAGAACGTGCGTGGTTCGCACGCTTGTATGCTTGGAAATAGGTTGCCTCGGGTGATTTGAGTGAAAGTGACGAAATTCTACACTGTATACAGTAGCACGAACCTACCCAGCTGAGGCCAGCTCAAGTTACACTACATCCCGTATTGTTTTTTTTGCTGAACGACCACTCCACATGTTTCCAGGGAAACCCCTTCAGGGCCATCCGACTCGGGAATACGCGGGTTTTAATTGCCTGATGTGGTCAATCGTTTCTCAACGGCTAGGTTACACGTAATTGGTGTTGTCCTCTGGCCACCCTGCTCCCAGTACTCCACCGAAACGGCCTTACGACCTGACGCAGAGTTACGAGCTCACATGAACCAACGTCAACGTCAAGGTGGCGAACGAGAATGCGTGCAGTTGCCAGATTTACGACGCGTAAGTTGGAGCACATACGCGCGTGTACGAATTTCTCGGATGTAACACCTAAACTGGCAAGCACCACTGCTGCACCAGGTCGCGGTAGAAGTTGACATAAGATGTAGAAGCCGGTAACGAGAGATGACAGAAACAGCCAGGTCCAGTCTGCCATTCCGTCAGTGTTCTCAAAAGCCGCTCCGTGGTAGCATAGCACGTACCTCCGCTGTTTACTCCGACAGACACGTTTCCTGTTTCCCCATCGCCATCTCCACTGCCGCGCAATTTTTGACATTCCCGAGCCTATTGTTTGCGGCAAGAAATGCCAGGGTGAGGGTAACAACCACTGTGGAAGATGGGAGCTCACAGCCTGCGGGCACTGTCCCCACGACAAGTAGATCCACTGGCACCGGGTGATTATGGGCAGCAATGCTGAAAGGCGACAAAGAGACATTTCTATTCAGAACACCCTCAAGATCGTTCAGACGCCGAATGTATCGGGGATATGACAAAAGCACTCACGTAATGTGCAGTCTTGACAATACCGAGCGCAACTTGCTTTTATCGATGTGGAGATGCCATTCTCCGACGTCCACTTGCGAGTGGGCTAGATACCTGGGATGAGGATTCACGGAACCATGTAATTGTCCGAGTCTGGTACACGAGGTGTGCGCGCAATGAGAACCCCATGCTCAACGGCCGCAGGGAAGACACCAAAGAGAGTATAATCAACATGCTCCCCAACGTGACTGGAAAATCAGGCGTCAGAAATCTGTTGGACGGCGCTTACGGTCCAAAGGCGCTTGAGCCGCAATCATACTGCCTGGGGCGAGGATGATGCAGGATAGCTTCCTCTGTACCATCAGACGGTTGACTCCACCTCAGTACCAGCCGTTGGCAGTTGTAACGCACTAATGACAAGAGGTGTAGACAGGGACTTGGGACGACTCGAGACGGGGACACAGAGATGTATGGTCATGGGTAAAACGTTGACCCGATCGCCGAAACCTCGGAAGAGCCGGAGTGCAAAAGTAAGTAATCAACCCCAGGATCGCACAGTGCTGTAGACAACCCTTTGCAGTGAATGGCTGGGGCCAACAAGGGCGTATCGCTGTAGTTCACGTTGTACGCAATTATACCTAAGTCATCTGGGCGTTATCTTTGTGACCAACAATCCAATTTGACTGAATCGAGCAGTGTGGGGACAATATCAACCATCTGGGGATGCCTTGTGGCTGCAGTGACAATCGCGAGAAAATCGCGCGGAGAAAGAGAGCTTTCTCGCGGTCACTCCCACACCTCGAACTCTCAGTCTTACACCAGGTACTTCACTAGCCGATCTTGTCCAGTTCTGGCTGCCACTGCGCCAGCGATCAAGCCCACGTCTAGATTAGGCCAACAAGGCCGCTGAAATGGAGAAGATCCGGTTTCCGAGAAAGCAACACCGAGCGAGGGTTCTGGAATTCGAAGTCACAGGGGCAGATATTGGGTGACATTGAAGAGGAAAAAAAACTTATGCCTGTCGGACGAGTTGATCAAGCCGTGGACAGACCCGAACTGTTGGTAATGACAGAAAATACGTTGCACGAAAATCTTTTACCGTAGGCACGACTTCCCTTGACGCATCATGTATTTGTCTGTCCAATAACTTAGTATCGCGATTCGCTTAGCAGGCCTTAAGACATATCGATACCTCCTTTTATCCATGGGCGTTCAATTAGATGGCCAACTTCTCTATAACGAAGCACATCGTTTACACACATCCAAAATCCAGGCGCTGCCTTGAGGCAGCCGCCCCTGCTCAGTGACATGGAACCGCATGGATACAGTACCAAGTTAATGGTAGCAAGAAGAACTCAAAACGTACGTTATCAATATATTCGACTTCTAGGTTAATTGGCACCAGAATCAGTCTGCTTTACCCACGCTCACCCGATTCAATTGCATCTGGTCCACTGGCATCACCCGTATCATTCGTCTGTACTCGTACGTCCCTCGCAGCGTAACTTATCAACAATTACTCTTCTCAGTACGTCGGCGCTTCTCTCGCGATTTGATAAAGTTCACGGATGATACAGCGGCACTGCACGTGTTCAAAGACTCCACGCCCACCTAGGCATGGTGTGCCGCGGCGTCCACCCTCTGTTCTTCTTGGTTTACCTGCCGGGTTACGATGCGATCTGGTATCAGGGGGCCGATAAAATTAGGCTCCTGTCAGCACACGCGCCCTGGGTTGCGGAGGTGAGGTCACTGGAGACCTGAGAACGACCATGACGATCGACATTTGAATCTGAATGAAGCGGGATATAAACATCCACTACCGGTTCCCCGAGGCGCTGGACCCACTGGCATCCCTTTTACGCCCCCCAGTTGACTATAATGCTGGCTCTTCCTCAGTTCTACCTGCCCGACCCACTCGCTCAGTGGCCCTGGAAGAGAGTGTTGAACCCGCACTATGAACGAGTCAAACCGGCGACCGAGGCATGGGTGCGCAGCTTCCAGTTTCTTAATGCCAGATCGCAGAGGTCTTTCGAGCGGTGCAATTTTGGCAAGCACTTTATTCTCATGCTCTTGCTATGGTTGATAACCTGAAGCTCCTCAGCACTTCTCGGTGGTCTAGCATATCCGTCCATCGACAGAGGTCAGTCTCACCATGCACACTTAGCGTCGGTCCGTCTGACTAGGCTCCCAGATCGTCTTCGGGTCGCCTGTGACCTTATGGCGCTCTTTTATATATTCGACTATTTTACTGACAAGGTAGATGGGAAGGGTGCACGTGTCTATGCAGAGGTAGCCGTGGATGCTCTGAGGAACCCGCGCGCGAAACGTCCTCATGGCGAGTCGAAGCTCGGAGAGATTACTCGGCAGTGAGCCCCAGAGTACCGTGCTTCGTATGACACGAATGACGCCCATTGTAGATTCTGGCTGCGTGCAATGCAGAATTCATGTCGATCGGCACAGAAGAGATTCATCACGACTTTCACGAAATATGCGTATGCAGTTATTGACGAGGCCGAGGATCGCGCCAAGGGAAACATTAGGAAAATTGCAGACTATCTTCGGCTCACGCGACTCACTGCTGGACCATACCCTTGTTTCTTTCCTCTGGAGATGGACCTGAGCATTCCGGATAAGGTCATGGCCCATCCCTCTATCGAACTACTCCAGCGCTTGGCCGCAGAGTCCCTCGTTCTTGGAAACGTGAGCGTCCCTTTAGTCATCCTTCAACCGTGGCCAGATGTCTGATTAGACCGTTTAGGACCTATATTCGTACAACATCGAGCAAGCAGCCGGACACGGCGGGCATAACATAATCACAGTTGTCATGAACGAGAAGAAAGTTGACTTGAACCATGCTCTTGACTGGGTCGCCGAATATCACGGGCAAGTGTTGTCCGAATTCCAGGCGCAGCGCCGGGTGCTACCTTCTTGGGGTCTGATTACCGATCGGAAGGTCAAGAAGTACGTGGAGAGGCTAGCCCAATTCATCCGAGGCATCGACTGTTGGGCGTTCGAGACCGAGCGATACTTCGGAACTAAGGGTCGGGAGGTCCAGAGGCAGAGAATTGTCACCTTACTGCCCCAAACGGGGGCATTGACGCCCATGTTGGTCCCGGGGAAAGGGTTTGACATTTGAACCTGCCGGTGTAATGAGTGGATTATGTCTTCTTTCCTTTCCCACATGGGTGTATGTACCGGATTAGTGGCTTGTTCATCATGATACCATGGTATACTAATGTATTGCTCGCAGTTACCCATAATTACATGATATCGGCCCCCATGCCCACGGAGAAAAGGGGCGAATATTGATCGTCGAGGCTCCAACTTTCGCCGCGGTGGTGACGGAACAATCTCACAACCGACCGTAACTCAGCAGAAAATGGACACCTGGTCATGTTGTTCGGCCCGAGGCGTAAGCGCGCTTTCGTGCACCGCTGATGTGCCTCAGATCGAATTGATACCCTCACAACTCCTGTCCTTGGTGTCGTCTGACAGCTAGCGCGCCTTGATGCTGGTAGCCGTGTCTGTTTAGACGGGTCTGAATTCGGATGTGTGATATGTAACCCGGGACAGGAATGAAGAATGCGGATCCATCGATTGTACGATCTCCCTCAGTTCGCATGTAGCACATGCATGACGCTCTGCGCGCCACAATAATACAAGGACCATATTTCTTTTGAGCAGCGTTCTATCGACCGACCACAGAAGACGCAAATTGCAAATTTGGCAAGTTGATTGCGCTGGCACTCGCGGCAGCGTCCTGCACATAGAAGTTACTCGGGATCGTATGAAGGCCCGGCTTCTTATCATACCCGGAGTGTCGTGGCGTATCTCGGAGATCGTGAAAATTTGAGATCGCCATCATGGTGCGCCTCTGGTCCTGCCCCCTTCCCACTGCACTTGTCTCGCCAGGGACCTGGTTCCGCCCCCGAGGCCATCATCATTGCATTATTCCACGAGCGTGGAATGTGCTACTGGTTTGATAAGCGCCGCTCGGACAAGAGCCGGATCCGCCATGATGTACAATATTTAGTACTACAGTGCTTAGCCAGAGCAGGTTAGCGGGCTACCCAATGCGCGACGCAGTGACGGAGACGCACCTTTGGGAATTCGGGGAATGAACCAAAAGTCAACGTGCAACCTGCACCGCGAGCACGAACTCGAACACGCTCGGATATGGAATGTGAACAATCCATTGTAAGTTAGTACTCGGATGATTTCTGTCGGCTTTCCCGCGGAAGCAATCAACTCGTAGTATCGGATCTTGCGGTCACATCTCCTCGCATTTTCTAAACCCCCTTTTTATTCTTACAAGTAATGGATGGTTTGTCTTGGGGTACAGATGCCAATCCAAAAAAAGAGATCTTTCTTTCTTCAACAAGTTCAGCCGTCGGGCGTCCAACTTGAAATAGTGGTCTCTAATTATAGAACGACGTTGCGATGTATCGACAGTTGAGCACCTCGGGGTGCATTATGCGCCGGGGATGGGCCGTGAGGGTCGTGGAGTGCGGAACTGCAGAAAGCGTGCACAACCCGTGGTTTCTGGTGTCAGATCGGAGTCTTGGTAGTCATAGGAAGTATTTCCCATCTCAGGAAGGCGCGACTAGATACACACTAAGTCAAGAGTGACATAAAGCACGATAGAGTAAACAACTTGCTCGGCCTGTTTGGGAGCCTGAGAAAAGGTTGAGGCATCGCCACTGGGAACAGTATGCTAGAATAAAATTTCTAAGAGGTAAAATCGAGAACCGCGGTCAAGCAACCGAGCTCGGCTCCATATGGTTGCCGCCAGTCCAGCCAGCTCAGTGCTCACTGGTACACGTGTGCGACTGTACCTACAACAGGACGCAGCCTGGATAATCATGGGAGATGGAGCGTCTTTTGCGATGGGCTGGGGGGGAAAGGTGTACTAAATGTGGATGTGGACGGCCAGAACGCCGCAATGGGAAGAGCCAACACGCGGATGTACTTTCAAATGCTATTTTCTGTTCTACTCTTGTGCGTCAGCAACAGCAATGCTCCAACAATTGCCTAACGAAGAACCCGCACTTCTTGTTATTTTGACATTTGCTATTGGCTGCCGCACACAGAAAACCAAAGCCCATCGATGAGAATGACAGTCGTATGCCTCGAGTGGGTACCCTTATAGTAGGTCGCGTGATTTAGTTTCGACTCGGAGTAACACGTAAAGTATGAGAGGCACTGGGGTCCACTATTTTTATTTTTATTTTGAATCGGCTCACTACTATTCACCAACATTCCGGATATCCGGAGGATAAGCAAGAAAAAAGACCTTGGTAGCCCTGTTTCCGTAGCCTGAGCTGAGTAAGGGAGAAGATCGCGGTTGGAAAAGATGATTAGATTCTTCTAGAAATGGGCCGTCAACTGACACAAGTGATACGTCGATACTAGCGCAGTACACTGCCGCGATGCCCTATTTTTTGGTCGGTCCCCAGGCTGAGGATGATAAATAACAGTCGTACTTTGAACTCCTAAACTCCGCTCATGCTCCGAGCCAATTTCTTCTGACTTCTTGTGCTCCGTCTTTGAGAATCCTGCCTTGCTCTCCGTTTTGGGTTCAGTGTGGCGCCGGGAGGGAAGGGGACCGGCGCATTGCATTGTCGAAGCTATTGTCCAAACCAATAGGTAGAAATGACAAAACAGCTAAGCTGGCGGACTGCACAGATACAGATGTACTGGGCGGAAGCAGTGCCTCTTGATAGGGAATGAGGAGGAGGCAGTCTGGCAAGTTTGCGACGCCCAACCTGTAAGGGATTAATGACGCGGCGAGGGAGCCCCAGCACCCCAGATTAGGGATAATGATGCGTGCTTACAGTACCCTGCGGGACGAAAATAGTGCTGAGCCATGGGCAAGCCTGCTCTTGTCGTCTGACCACCGGGCTGTCAAAGTCCGCAGGCTTGCAACAGGGTTTCCTCCTTCCTGGTGTATACAGGTCTTACGTCGGGGACGCACACCTCCGGTGGTGATGCAGCTGATGCTAGTCACAACTACTATCGCTCCGGCGTTTCCATGGTTCGACTCGGATGTTCGTGCACTTGTCGGGTCCTTAGTTTCTCTTGGGGTCAGCGCTGCTTGCATCTGAGTTACTCTTCGAGAAGAGTAGGCTGGAGCCGCTTGCGCCACGCCGAGTGGCTCGGAAATGGTAGCACACACTCTTCGCGTAGCCAGGCAGGAAAGTCTGCTCGTTGCTGGCATGCGACCTGCTGATCATCTGTGGCACGGTTGTCAGGCTGAGCTTGTGGTAGAGCCAGGTTTGGCGACGTCCCAGGAAGCTGAAGTACGACTGAAGTACGTCATTGGCGTAGCCGTCCCGCGTGCCCGTGTAACACCACTGCGGGGAACGCGTAGAGGCAGTTGTGTATACGAATCGGCTGTGAGCGCCGAGCGGACTTTGGCTTTTGAGGGTTAGTTGCTAGCGTTACAAGTACCAAATGGCAGATCACCAAATAGCATACTATAAGGGCCGATGGCGGGACGTCCGAGGCAAAAGGTTGAAGAGGCAGCAACAGGCATGATGCCGATGGCAGGACATGCGCAGCAAAGGGCAAATTGCATTCGACGAGTAGCGAGTAGCAATTGGCATGGAGGTGGAACGTGCAAGATAGCATAGTTGGTAGATATTCAGCGGGAAGAGGTTAGTACTTGCTGTGCGGGTTCGCGTGGTATCATAACTAGACTACTCCCTTTTTCGAACCCTGCCGACCTTCCCTTCATTCAAGTTCGCTTGCTGCTTTCTTGGACGCCATTCAGGGGGATGACTCGGAGGAAGGCCAGCAAGTGTCGGTTCAGATTATCGACTGTTATCCCCTTTGGCACTCTCGAGTTTTTTTATTGGTGTTGTTCAATAGGGGTGTAGACTGTAGTAAGGGGTATTTGACTACTATTTCTTGAAAGTGTTCCGGTTCAGTTGAGAGAGAACTAGGATGATAATCGATGTATGTTTACCCTTCATACACAGACGGTCACAGGCTCGTGACGTTGAGAGCTTGGGTGGACGGATGGCAACCACGAACGAACACGTACCGCCTCATCCAAGTCTGTTCACTCAAAGAACGCTCTACAGTATGCCGGCGCTCCTTCGTCGCTCCGTATAGACCGGCAAAGTCATGATGGTGGTGCACAAACTCTAGGCTACTCACCAGTACAGTACTGTAGTGGAAGATAACCAATAATTCCTGGTGCACCAACAATTCAGGGCACTGTTGGGCCGGTGTGTACGGAGACTTGAGAAGACGGTCACGGAGCTGTACAGTAAGCCGGGCGCCAAAAACGAATCATGAGACCGTCGCGCTTGCCTCCGATTCGAGGCTGCAAGTCGTCCTTCAGAGAAATGGGTACGCGCGGGAATATTCGGGAGAATGAGGTCACAGCAATCATACACCATGGTTGCCGTAGTAAGGAACCCGGATCTGTAAAGTAAGAAATGCGTAGAACATGGGAGTCGAACGAAGCCAGAAACGTACAGTACATTGCCCCTGATGGGCAGTCCAAAAATTGGTGCGGGCGAGTACAAGACAAGCCCGAGGCCGAGCGTGGTACACGCGGACGCAGCCGCCGCTCGGACCTCCAGCGGAACGAATCCGCCACGGTGATTGACAGTTGTGCGCCGCCCTACTTCCGAGTCACCGATATGACAGGAACGCTTCTTGGAGTTCTCTTGTCCTCTTCGATTTCCTAAGAGTTATTGACCTGTCGACATCTACACTCGCAACTTGAAGGTAGCACTGGCAGGTATCAGCTCGCGCACGCAGCACGATCGCTAGAAGTTCAGTGAGTTCAGAGGACTACGAGAAGCGTCCAGACCAGTGCCCTTGCCAGTGCCTGCATCAATATTGATAGGCCTCTAAGATGAATGTCCTTTTTTGAAACTCTATCCAATATATACGTTATGGATCAATACTATGTGTAGCGTCGAGAAGTTTATCGCACTGAGCCAGGGAGCCCACGCGTGCGCCACGTGTGCGGTCGCATCTGAGTCCCTCGTCCTTGATGGCGTCGCCTTCCTCCTCGTCTGCACCCCCTGTCCTTTCAACTGAAAAAACTACACTCCCTAAAGTGTCGGCGTATCATGGCGTCGAGGTGAGGTATGTGGTTTCACGGATGCCGATCGCCGGGCGGACTTTCTGATGCTGCTACAGTGCTACTAGTATGAATGTAGGGATTCACACGTACAAGTGCCTTGTCTCCTAAAGCTGTGTCATGTCATGATCCTCAATTTCAACAGGCACTTCTTGCGCAGCTGGCCTTCAATTTCCGAGTGCTTTGAATTCGTTGGAGGTAAAGCATGGCTGTGCATATTCTCAGCTCAAGCGCTCAACTTGAAGCTTGAAGTACCGGCTATCTCGCTTTCCTCGTGACCGGCATTCGGCATATCGCGCTTGATCAGCGCTCAGCACGCTCGACGCTAAGGCGGCTTGGGCTTCGGGTTTCCGTCCCTGCAACATCTCTACGCCTCTATATCGCGTTTACCGCCTTCGTACTTCATTTCCGCCGAAGACGGTTCCTTGTCTTGGGCTATCTACGCAGATCAGGCCATGATGCCCAGCCACATTTGACTACAGGAAGAATTGGTTGTCCGGGGGCCAGGGTTACTCGGTTGTTTCACAGCTCCGGCGGTGGCAAAGTTGTACGTTATCGTATCTGGGCCACTTGCAGAGCGATATAAAGATCCCTACGGATGGCTTGGACTCTACAATCGCAAGGTTCTCACCCAATAATCCTTCTGTCTCTTACCACAATTTAATGTCGAACACTCCTCAGTTTTCTCTCCCCGACCCGCTCGCCCAGTGGCCCTGGCCCAGAAAGTTGAATCAACACTATGCTGAGGTCAAGCCGGAATCCGACCAGTGGATACATGGCTTCGGGGCCCTTGATTACAAGTCACAGAGGTCGTTCGATCTATGCAATTTCTGTAAATACATCATTCTTGCTGTCTTCGGTCACTGACAAGACGCCTAGCCCTCCTCGGTTCGCTCGTGTACCCGTTACTTGACAAGGGTCTATTTCTTTTCGCCTAATCACTACCTAGCTGCTCTGACACATCCTTAGATGGCGTTCGGGTTGGATGTGACCTTATGGTCCTCTTTTTCATATACGACGAATTCACCGACAAGGTCGACGGCGATGGCGCGCGTGTGTACGCAGAGATGGTTATGGACGCCATCCGTGACCCTCACAAGGAGCGTCCACAAGGCGAACCAAAGCTGGGCGAGATT
Organism: Lactarius hatsudake; assembly: GCA_024734325.1. NCBI lineage: Eukaryota > Fungi > Basidiomycota > Agaricomycetes > Russulales > Russulaceae > Lactarius > Lactarius hatsudake. The sequence continues at coordinate 299,757 of JANSJP010000066.1, forward strand.
GCACGGCAGTACGTCCCTGTCCCCAACCCGTCTTGCCTACATTATTAATTTCGGTCGTAACAGATTCTGGCTGCGCGCGATGAAGGTTTCAAGCCCCGAAGCTCAGAGGCGCTTCATCACAACATTCGCAGAATATGTGTATGCAGTGATCGACGAGGCTTCTGACCGCGCCAATGGACGTGTCCGAGGCGTCGAGGATTATTTGAAGCTCACACGGCTTACTGCAGGCGGATACCCGTCTTTCTTGGCTGCCGAAGCAGGCCTAAACATCCCAGACGAGGTCATGGCGCATCCTGCGTTGCAGACGATCCTCAGTTTGGCCGCAGAGTCTCTCGTCCTCACAAACGTGGGTATTTCTCAGGATTGATGGCTCGCAGACCCGTCTAACTGTGATGGCTAGGACATGTACTCGTACAACATCGAGCAAGCGTCCGGGCACGGCGGTCATAACATCGTCACCGTCATCATGAACGAGAAGGGGGTGGAATTGGACGGCGCGCTCAACTGGCTCGCAGAATATCACGGACAAGTTCTATCCAATTTCCAGGCGCAACATCGCTTGCTTCCTTCTTGGAGTCCTGAAGTCGATGCGGACGTCAGCACCTTTGTGGAAAGATTGGCCTACTGGATTCGCGGGATAGATTGCTGGTCCCTTGAGACAGAGAGATACTTCGGGGCGAAGGGACCGGAGATCAAGGAGCACAGGCGGGTGACGTTGCTCCCGAAAGTGAAGAAACCAGATGTGACACCAATGATGGCTCAGCTCAACGCTTAGACGAGCTAAAACTAGACCAGATCCACTCTGTAGCAAGCTCTGTAGCGCCTCCTTTGTAGAGATATCTTATATCAGTAGTTCCTTAGTTTCTTTTGAACCCTCGACCAATGCATACTTCGAGTTCGAACACCCGGCGCTCTGATCACTTGCATCAGAATTTCAGAAAGTCCATCTGATCGGTATCCGCGTGCCTCACCTCGTAGGCGCCGTGATAGAGATACAGTTGCTTCGTGGAAGGGTTGTATGGGTATGATTGTACGACCCATAGAGACTATTTTGAGGAAGACGACCCGCTTCTGAGGGATGCGACCACGGACATGCTCGTGATAGTGGGCTACCTACTAGTAGCTCAGTGCGATACCAGGTAAAAAGTGACATGCCTGGCCGCATACATCTTACCGCACATTTTGCGGCACATAGAGAATGATGCCGGTAACTATTGGATAGAACATCATAGAACATCATTCTGGAGGCTCCTCGGCACCTCTGAACAAGGCATTGCAAAGGGTGTTTCGCGAAACGAGAACTTGTAGGAAGGCACCAATGAGATAGACGCACATGAAAGCGCCCGTGTCTTTCGCGGTCCGCCCCTACCGGTGCGGGAATCCGGTTCCGCCGTGTCCCGATTCTCAATAATACTGTATGCCACACTCTTGGCCGCACCTCCCACTGTCACCGCACCTCCGACCTATATATTGACCTTCGGACATTTTCCTGGACCCCAAGCGCTTCAAGACTTGGAATCGCAAAATTCTTCACAGAATTTCAGGATTCTTGCCAAATCCCTTTTTTTCCGGGCTTGCTTCCAGGGCGTAATGGTCTCCAAGATGGTCTCGATCTCAACCCTCCTCTCTTCTATCAATTGAGGTGTCCATCTAGGTACCTTCTACCATACCACTGGGACATTTTACGACGTGCTCCAATTCCAAAACATCGCGAAAAGTTGATTGTTCAGATTCGCTTATTTCATAAGCGAATTGGATTGTAAAAGGCTCAGTACCTAGATTAAGTTTGGCAGCACGGAATCACCACCTGGGTCGTATCTCTGGCTAGGCGCCGGTTCTACATACACCGCAGAGCCAATCGCCGAATTTGTATCACGCAACCCCTGAACGTGGCGCTACGCTTGCGGAAACGGACCTGAAGCTTATCTCTGCGGCCCGTGTGCACTTATGGGATCCCCATGTTGCACTATCGAGGACCTCTTTACTCATCGTCTGTGGCTCTTAGCCTGTCCTGATACGGCTTTGAGAGAATTCCCACTGTCCTGTGGTATCAGTCATCATACGTTCCAGGAGCTGGAATGTTAGTAGGGAGACACGTGAAGACGGCCTGGTTCGGTAGTTCCTCAAGGTGAACAAAGCGACCTCATTCTGGCCCACTGTTCTTCTAGCCTGATATGGTTAGTTTTTGCGCTTCCTTCTTCCAATTAGCATTGACTGTACGGGCTTATCGCCCACTCTACAAGTTATGATTGGCGCGCAGAGTATTCCCGCGTCAATTACGTTGGAGATTCAGCTGGCCTATTCGTGAGGGTATGGCCCTTCTAGATCATCACTGTACCCCACACCTCACAAAGGCTCACATGCCTTACACCTGGCCCCAAATAACCGTGCCTCCTTCCGCGATTGTATATTAAACATTGTACCTTTTTTGGTTTGGAATTCACTACAGTATTGTGCACCGTATCAGACTGAAAGTTTATGCTTCCAGCTAATCCTCTCCGGTACATGAGTCTGACTGTGGCTTCGGACCTCCCCTCTCCTATTAGGGAGTGGCACCGTGGCTTGTCAAGTGTTGAGTAAGTTGGGGTACATTGTGCTCCATGGCAAGACGTTGACGTCCTACGAGCTGCAGGTGCGGGCAAACGTCAGTCGGCCTTGCGGTATCGTCCACCTCTTTGTAACGTACTTTCCTCTCCGTCCTCTTTCTCAAGTCTCTGTGGGCGTGTTTTATTTCATTGTCGAGTTCCCGCCGAGTGTGATTGGTCTGCAGCTCGGTCCGCAGCTTCGGTTGTGGCTGCGTTGGTTGTACCGCTCTTGTTCTTTTTATCTGACTGTGTTCTGTCTTGATCTTCCCATCGCTTGGGTATAGTTTGCATAGAGGGATGATGAAATCGCTGCTCCTTAGGATCGCGAAAAGATGAGTGGGTGTTTCGAGCGTAGCTTCGGATTACAGTTCCTTCCTCGCTGACCTGTTCCTATCATAGGGCGCTCCCCTCCTGCAACGATCTACTGGCGCAGCAGCCCCCTTCCATGAGGTTGTATTAGCGCTATGTGATGAGCTTCTACGTTCGGTTTCATGTCCCATGTAAAAACTTACGTGTGGTTTTGCTGAATCATCCTTGTTGACAGTAAGTTAAGAAGCCCCTTTCATGCGAACGACACCGGAACACGCACACTGCGTGACATGTCCGGTCCTCGGCAGCCGATAACGATTTCAGCCTGGGGTGCAAAAGTTGCGCCCCCCCTTGAACGGCTGCCGACTGATCGCGAAAATCGCTTACTAGTAGCAACTTAATTTCTATTCAAATAAAAAATATCGGAGGGTGAAGATGCAAACGCCCTATAAGCGGTTCCAAATAGAAGAGAAATAGCGACAAGGCAGATCTGGAAGGGGCCAAGGGGGCCCGAAACGAACGTGACAGCACGATGATTTCGCTCATGTGGTGACGTATGACAATGGGTAAGCTGCCTTAGAATGACGTTTAGCACTGAAGATTTTCCGAGAGGCCTAGAAAACGCTTCAACCCTTCCTTGGATATCCAAAGGAAGTTTTGTAACATCCGGTGACAATGCACGCACACCTCGGGATGGAGAAATCCAATACGCCACCTGGATGTTCTCTTTATCTCAGGCCCCACCCTCACGGCCTGTCTATATTGTCCAACTGATGCTAATAAATGTTCTCGTCGTGAGTCCCAGTAGTCGCGGAAATTCTTGGATGTTTATCACCTTATGAACACTGATGAGCGCCTGAGGGCCATCTTATATATGTGAATACCACTCATATTCCGCCACAGCGCCTAAACACCCAAATGAACATTCGAGCACCACACCATTTCGTACTTAGGCGATGCAGGGAACGATCTATCGGAACCGAGTATTCTCCGAACAATGCTCAAGTAGAAGAAGATAAGAGTTTACTAGTGAGTTGACTTCATCAAGATCATGATAGCGTCCATCTCTGTTGCCGCCACCAAGTCGGAGGGAGCCCATCAGATAGTCTTGTAACATGGTTAGCACAGGGGCCGACGTGAATAAGGCCAGTGTCATGCTTGTTTCTCGGCGATAGTACGGTCGTCCAAGTCACTAATTTCTGGCTGACCAGCACGCCAGACACGTCGACATGCTCGACAAAGTTCGAACCAGTGTCCGACCCGAGTAACTGTACTAATACCAGGACAAGGGAAGTACCACAATGGCGGCAAAAGGGTGACCTACATATAGGCTAGTAGGTCATTACTCCACAGTTCAGAGGAGCTGGCCCGGTTACCACTCTGCACGGTTTCTGCACTGTGAAGAGTGGTAACCAGGCTAGCTCAGTCGGGGCTTCGAATGGCGGAGCTACAGCTGGATCTCAGTTCCACGACACCTCCACGGTGGCTCTAGATGATCTGTACGGAATTGACTGACAGAGGGTTTTCGTTGTCCGGCCCATGACTTCGTCAGTATATGGTACCTGCCATCGCCAATCTCATACCTCGATTGCATATTGATGCCGGAAGGATCTTTGCGAGGATTAGATTGGGGAGACAAAAAAATATACTGATCTCAGTTTCACATTATAGGTTGGTTTGCACACGCCGCCACAATCTACTAACATATATTTGACAGGAACGTCGATCTTCTTACCGCCCGAGCAATGTGACCACACAGTTAAACCCCCATACCAATTGCGCGATGCTGTGGTCGCCTACCTCTGGCCACCCATGATGGTCTTGACCTGGGGTATATAAACCCCCCAAGAAATCCCCCACTCCTCACCTACACAAGGCCTCACCAGACCTTCAAACGTTCACGTCCTCATTTTTACCGACTAAACGATGTCCGAACTTCCTCAATTCTATCTCCCTGACCTACTCGCTCAGTGGCCTTGGCCCAGACTCTTGAACCAGCACCATGACGAGACAAAGTCAGCGTTCAACGAGTGGGTCCGTAGCTTTGAGGCCCTCGATGCCAAGTCACAGAGTGCGTTTGACCGATGCAATTTCGGTGAGTGCGTACTTGTTCTTGGTTTAATTTGTAGCCGAACAAGCGTATAGCGCTTCTCGGTTCCATTGGACATCCTTTACTCGATAAAGGTTTGCCGCCTATATTCTGTAGGTCAGAGTAGGGATGTCCTGACAAATTCCTACTAGATTGTCTCCGCGTTACCTGTGACCTAATGGCACTCTATTTCATGTACGACGAGTACACCGACAAGCTCGACGAAGACGGCGTTCGTACCTGCGCAGATGTGGTCATGGATGCTCTCAGAAATCCTCACAAGGAACGACCACAAGGCGAGTCGAAACTTGGAGAGATCGCACGACAGTATGTCTACTTTTTCTGCGCGCGTACTACCTTGTCATCTAGATCCTGCGACTGAGTACATCGATAGATTCTGGCTACGTGCGATCAAAGTTGCGAGTGAGGCGGCTCAGAGGCGGTTCCTCAAATCATTCGCTACATATGCCTACTCAATAATTGAAGAAACTTCCGATCGAAACGCAGGGCGCGTCCGTAGCATCGCAGACTGTCTTGAGCTCAGGAGGCGAACCTCGGCCGTATACTCTACGCTCTTTTCCGTAGAGCTGGGCCTAGACATCCCGGACGAGATCATGACACACCCTGCGATGGTCTCTCTCCTTGGCCTGGCCATAGATCCCCTTATGCTCACAAATGTGCGTATCTACCACTCTTGGCCGTATGTGAACCAAGCTGACCTTCCGGGACTTGAACTAGGATTTGTATTCTTATAACATCGAGCAGGCTGCGGGACACGGTGGCCACAATATCCTCACTGCCATCATGAACGAGAAAGGTGCGGACTTAGCCGAGGCGCTGGACTGGTTCGCGGAATACAACGGAGCGATTTTATCCAAGTTCCAGGCGCAATATCGGATGCTACCTTCGTGGGGGCCCGATATGGATCCCATTGTCACCGCATACGTTGAGAGACTGTGTTACTGGATTCGCGGACACGACTGTTGGTCCTTCGAGTCGGAGAGATACTTTGGGAAGAAGGGACCAGAAATACAGAAGCACCGAGTGGTGACTTTGCTTCCGAGGTCGACAAGGCCGGACGTGACGCCGATGATGGCTCAACCCGTGCTTTGACGTACCAGTATTAGAATATGGACGGGCCAATGTGCTACGTCGTTGTTCGTTTTGTATACTAGTCTCGATACTACTGAATTGAACACGCTTGGGAACACTTGCCAGTGAACTTTGGGGATACCCTTCAGCTCATAGCGTCATCATTCCCGCCGGGCTATGGTGTCAGTCCATTGTTATCCAGACCCCGAATCCGAGTCCGGGTCGAAGGCTGCAAAATTTGACGGGAAGACACACTGGCTCATAGCTTAGCAACAGTACTGAAGTCACGGTGTACTAGCGCATGGACCGAGACCTCTGTCGATAGGGTGAGCGTAGTCACTGGCAGCTCAATGACTCTCTTATTGGCTCAGTGTTCTATCGTGTCCGGAAACCGCAACGATGAGGAAGGAATTCCCGGCTTAACCATGCAGACAGGATAGAGAAGACTCAGAAGCGGAGATAAGCGGACATCTGATGAGGTAATGTCTAAGCAGGGAGCCCCAACCGAGACGGCCAAAATTGATACCCCATCGACGGCCATCCAGATATTTTCCCCTTATCTCGGGGGGACTCCACCCCCATCATGGTCTACTTTTTTTTTGAATCCATTATAGTGCGCCTTGGACATGGCATTATGTGGCACTTTAACATCCCGTTTACTACTCTCTGTTAGTAATCCTTCTACTTCCCAACTTGCTAAACCACTTTACATTAGAACACCTCCCCGCTCCCGTAAAGGAGCGGCTTTGCGATACGTCAAGTGTTGAGTTTACCGGGGCACGTGTAGCACCAGGGCGAAGGGGCGGGTTCGAGGGTCAGGTTTTTCGATGCGCGCGTTTCATCTTGCACCTTGTTGTGATCGACCCTCTGATTTGGGTGTGCTTCGTTGGCCGTTCACTAACGCTCACTCTTCATACCTTGAGGCGGCCTTTTTGGGGTCTGGTGGATCGTGGGGTGATGCGGGTTTTTGGAAAGCGCTTGCCCGCCTTACCTGGGGGCGGTTCTAGCTCTTTAGGGATTTGGATCTTGAGGGTGTTTTTTTTTTGTGGGGGAGTTCGGGTCTTGTGTAATCTTCCACTGGCAGTGGCTGGCCCGCCGGGCCTTCGCTAATGCTGGGAATCCGTCCTCTTTTGAGAGTATTTTTTGCGTACAGCAGCGTACTCCTTTCTTCGGCTTGAGTTTGTCCCTCTCGTATGGTCTACATTGTCCCACTAACGTCCATGATACAGTAATGTTCTAGTCATGATTCCCGGTAATCGCGGCGAATCGTGCATATGAAACGCCCCAGCGCCTTGGTTCTTCAAAGATCAAAAACATAACTTACTCCGCCGCAACAGCGCCTACTACTGAACACCCAAGTGAACACCACTCGAGCACCACAGCATTTCGTAATTAGGTGATCCAAGGAACGTTCTACACGGGACCAAGTATTCTCCGAACAATGCTTAAAGTAGAAGAACTCAGAGTGGCGAAGGTAAGGTTATGATCTTACTTCTGAATCGTCGATAATCGATATCAGGATAGCGTGCATTTTGGGTCTGTTGTTGCCGCCAACTCGTAACTTACTGTGATATTCTCCATCCCGAAGGTGAATATAACAAGTAGTCACCCTGGAACCCGCCTTGAACTGGTGTATACAGTCAAGTATACAGTACTACAGGATCGGGTATGCCCAGAATAGCTGTCCATCCGTAGGGTAATCCTGAGCCCCGACAGAGGGTGCCCTCCGTCAGATAACCTTGAAGCATGATCAGTACACGCGCTAATCTGCATTCAGGAGGAAAGTCAAAGTCATAGTTGTTTCTTTCTTGGTACAAATTCGACCCGGGCGCCAAAGGAAGCCAGTTATCGGCTAATATCCGGGCCGGTTAGCAAAATTACGAAGGCTGTGTACTAGTGTGGAGTCCAGTTGTAGTGCTCAGCGATCATCGATCACATCGCTGAGCGCTGAGCGCTGAGCACCTGTTTCCCAGTGTCGCGGTGATGGGGGATCTTCATTATTCATCCGCTCTGACCTTTTCCGTAGCCCAATTGCCCCCGGTACCCTATCTTCGCGTCTATTGAACAGTTTACAAGGTTAGTAGGTTACCTTCGACGCGCTGTTCGTGGATAACATTATCTGGATGAGACTGTCGATCCAGGCAGCAGTGTAGACCTTTGCGAGGATTGGAGGTGAGACAGATTAGCTCTCTGCTCTTGGTTTGGCACCTTGTTTGGTACTACATGTTCTATCCTATAGTAGGAAGGTGTACCGCCATCACGCATTTATATCCCGCGAACAGTGGAACCCTTATCTTCTAACCGCCGGTGCAATGCGATCACACTGGAATTCGCAAAATGTTCGATGGGTTTGGCCGCTGCTACCGGGATCGGGAATCAGTCTTTTCCTGATAACACTGGGAAAAATACCTAAAAGAACACAAAGACTTCCAAAGTGGCAAGAATGTAAAGCTGATTCAAACTTGAAGTCCCCATTAAAGACTCAAAACCCGACTTAGTTGTGCGAAAGTTAATGTCTAAGCTGGCTTCTCTCACAGTTTTTTCACTGAAAGACCGATTCCCGGGCCCAGTGGTTGGCCACCAATGACTGTCTTAGCCTAGGGTATATAACCCCCCACTTCTCACTGAACAGTAGCATCACCAGACCTTCAAACGTTCACCTCGTCTATTCCTAATAAACGATGTCCGGACTTCCTCAATTCTATCTCCCTGACCTCGTCGCTCAGTGGCCTTGGCCCAGAATCTTGAACCAGCACTACGAAGAGGCAAAGCCAGAGTCCGACGAGTGGCTCCGTGGCTTTGAGGCCCTCGATGTCAAATCACAGAGGTCGTTCGACCGATGCAATCTCGGTGAATGGGTACCTGTTCCCATTTTAATTCGTAACTGAACAGGATTTTAGCTCTTCTCAGTTCCCTTGGATATCCTTCACTCGGCAAAGGTTCGCCGCCTATGTTCTATGGAAAGTGTATATCCTGACAAATCCCTTCAGATTGTCTCCGCGTCGCCTGTGATTTAATGGTACTCTTTTTCATTTACGACGAGTACACCGACAAGCTCGACGGAGACGGCGCTCGTGACTGCGCAGATATTGTCATGCGTGCTCTCAGAAATCCTCACAAGGAACGTTCACAAGGCGAATCGAAGCTCGGAGAGATCACACGACAGTACGTCTACCTTCTCTGCGCGTGCTACCTAACCTTCTATATCCCGTGACTGAGTATATTGATAGATTCTGGCTACGTGCGATCAAAGTTGCGAGCGAGTCGGCTCAGAGACGATTCCTCAAATCATTTGCTGCATTTCTCTACGCAGTAATTGACGAGGCTTCCGACCGAAACGCCGGGCGCATCCGCAGCATCACAGACTATCTTGAGCTCAGGAGGCTCACCGTCGGTGCATTTGCTTCATTCTTTTCCTTGGAGCTGGGCCTGGATATCCCGGACGAAGTCATGACACACCCCGCGATGGAGTCGCTCCTTGGTCTGGTCGCAGAATCCACTGTGCTCACAAATGTGCGTATCTACCGCTCTTGACTGTGTTTGCCAGTGGACCAGTCTGACCTCCCTGGGCGTGAACCAGGATCTATATTCTTATAACATCGAGCAAGCTGCGGGATACGATGGCCACAATATCCTCACTGTCGTCATGAATGAAAAAGGTGTGGACTTGGACGGGGCGCTGGACTGGCTCGCGGAATACAATGGGGCGATTTTATCCAGGTTTCAGGCGCAATATCGGATGCTACCTTCGTGGGGGGCCCGATATGGATCCCATTGTCACCGCATACGTTGAGAGACTGTGTTACTGGATCCGCGGGCACGACTGTTGGTCATTCGAGTCGGAGAGATACTTTGGGACGAAGGGACCAGAAATACAGAAGCACCGAGTGGTGACTTTGCTTCCGAGGTCGACAAGGCCGGACGTGACGCCAATGATGGCTCAACCCGTACTTTGACGTATTAGTATTAGAATCTAGACAAACTAATATGCTAAATCGTTGTTCGTTTTTTAGACTAACTTACTATTAAATGGCATATTGAATAGAACACCTTTGGGAACACTGCCAGTGATCGTAGTGAACTTGAAGTTGGTTCGTCGTAGTTGCTCGGAAACGAATGTGCACAGCGAATCACTGGCATACGACCTTTCCAAGCAAGGTGACTACAGTTCAATGGCGTATTGCAATGCCACCAGATGGAATACCTACCAGCTTGCCTGCCAGTGAACTTTGAGGATCCTTGGCATCTGTAAAAATGGAGGGTGTCAAAAGCTGTCAAGACCGATCGAGACCGGTCCTTGACAGCTTTGACAGGTACCGGTTTCACAGATGTTCAGTGATCCTTTCTGAAAGTGTTCGGGCCGGTCTCACAGCTCTTCCTCTGGGCCAGTGTCAGTCCAGTGTCACTCACGCTTCAGGCCTTCAGGCCCCGGGTCCAAGTCTGGGTCGAAGGCCGCAAGACTTGATACGGGCAGACGCACTGGCCTCGTCGGTCGTGGACACTTGACGACAGTACTACAGCGTAGCGCATGGGCTGGGACTTAATATGCTCAGTGGCCGACGAAGGCCTCGATCGCACAGGCGGCGGCGCCACCACAGCCAGCGGCCCAGGCTCGAACGCCCCATTCCTCTCCTCAGATTGCGGCCTGGACACTATGAATGGCGTCACGGTGCCCCCGCAGTAGCGGTCGCGGCACGGCTTGGCCACAGATTTCAACCATGACTCAGGGACTTATGCTGTGCTGGACTTTTGTTTGCCAGTGGGGGGAGCACGACGTACGCACCAATGTTCTGTAATTTTGCCGCAGTTGTATTGCATCCAACTAGACTAAAACATACATTCCGGAACAAGAGCAACAGTAACACAAACGCCACCCCCCACACAGAATAATCGCCAGAACAGTCTGAATCGTTGAGGGTCCAACTCCGCGTTTCAGAAGTTGACGCGACCTTTGATGATGTCGGCACCTTGAAATCGTTCAATCAATTCGTCAGCTCCTCGCCGTACAAGCCTACATCTTAGACTGTAAACACTTACCCAGTTCTCCGATTGCATAGACGGTCGCTAATTGGGCGAAAGGTAATAGTAAACGCCTGTCGCGGGTGAGGAAAATGGGATGCACTGCTCACCCTGCGTATGGGCTCCGATGTGAAGCGGGATGATCGAAAGGTCTATGACGTGGACATTCGTCGTGCCGTATACCTACGCGTGTGTTATCGCCAACTTGTCAGCAAAATCGCGGTGGCCCACAACCACGTAAGACCAGAAACCCACCTTTAACTTGTTGTCCACGACTCCACCGTCCTCTCGGGGAAGCATGGAGCACGATCCGACGGTATCTAAAAACTGATTGTAGTCGGGGATTTTTGATTAATCGGGAAGCGTACGGAAGGTCGTAGCGACGTTGTTTTTTAGGTTTTCTACGTGACCACATATGAGAAATCGATGCACGTGACGTCAGACCATTGCTTCTTGCTCACCGATTATCTGCTCATTCCGTTTGTACAGACGGTCCAGGAAAGAGTTCTCCTTCTAAAGAAAGAAACGGTTGGAGATCGGCCACAAGTATCATGAAACGAGGACTTTCCTACAAGAATGCTCTTTAGGGGTTCCTGTTGTACGAGGCGTCGACAAAACTTGAACGTCTCCGCAAGGGAGCGGATATCTGGGTAGTCAAGATAAACAGATTGTTCGTGTCAAGGCCACGCGAGTGGTGACATTACCGTATTCCTCTTCAAAATAGTGTGGGTCAATCGCTGGTTGCTCGAGAGGATCGTTGGACTTGATGTGCTTCAAAATAGGGACGGGAGTCAGTATTCTGCGCTTGACGAGAGGAAGAGACGCGTACAATGGTGCCACGGGATAGAGGGTGATTCATCAGACACCCGATGGCTATATATTTCCCCGGGGTATTCTGGACGACTTTCACGGCGCCGGGGTGAGCGAACTGAGACAAGCTAGGTCGTCTCGTATACGCTTACCTCGCATGACACTACGAGCCTGTACCAACAGGAACTCGCAGCTCGGGATCTGCGCTTTGATGTGCTCGAGCTGCACTTCGTACTGCTTTCGCAATCCAGGTGGGTAGTCCCCAGAATCGACACGAGCTCGAATGGATGCGAGGTATTTGTCCTGCAAAGCCTGGGCCTCGGGGGTGATTGTAGAAAGAGGTGCAAATGACATGAGGTTGATCGCCATGTCGAACGCCGATGTTTCCCCCGCGCGGCTTGGGACCCTCTTCAACAAACTGAGAGATATGGGATGGTTGGGGCACTCACTAGAGCTCCGTTTGCTTCTGAAGCCCGTCTTGAGTCATCAAGCAATCGAATGAAACGTAGCTCTCTTCAAACTCTTCCTTGATCTCTGCACAAGTACTCAGCGTCGCGTTACGACGATTCCAGTTGCGATGGCGTACTGTAAGACACGGCAGAGTTCACGTGTTCCTGGATGTTATTCCCGACGCCTGGAAGATCCACTACCACCCCAACGTCGGCCTTTCGCAACACATCAGGGTCGCCAATGCCTGAAAGCTCTAAAACCTAGAACTTCGCTAAGCACAATGTCCTGATAGGAAGGCTTGCGGTGTTACCTGCGGGGAAAGGATCGCTCTGAAGGTAGCCGGATAGTAAGTCAACTGGCGCCCGCTGCTGCACAGCACGAATTACTTACCCAGCAGATAGGACGACCTTCTTGTTAACGAGCGCTTGATACTCCTTGCCGTCGTGAATGAAAATCACGCCCTCAGCTGTCGCTCCGTCAGAGCCTTTGGATAGCGAGATTCTCGCCACATGAGCAGAGGTCAGTACAGATAAGTTGCTCCGTGAGGCATTTGGTTCATAGTACATCTTCGGTGAAAGGGGTGAGCCCATCTCGGAAACAAATAACGCCCGTTAACTGACGTTGGCAGCATAAGATCGAGTCCGCGACGCAGGGCGAATCGTGACAGGTGTCATCCAAATCCCCGAAGTCTAAGAATAGGGAATACGAGATCAGGCACCAACATTCGTGACGATGCTCGGCTTACGTTTCCGGCAAGCTGATGTCAAGTCAGCTGTGTAAATGTCAGCGATAAAGAAAAACACATGCAGGTTCTGGCACAGGATTGATTCCGAGCGCCTTTGCTGCCTCAACAAAAGGCTTCTCGAGGCCAGAAGGTAAGACTGGATATGACACCTCCAGCGGACCTAAGTCAGGATTGATAAATGTGTAAGCAATTGAAGAGCACCAAGCGTAACGCACCCTCCAGACCATGTTCCTGCGCGTCAAAGCTTGTCACATCGTCCTTTACTACGTCGGGAGGAAGAAAACGCTCCGCCTTCTTGAAGTACGGCCTCAGCGTCTCCCAATTCCACCCTTTGTTTCCCAGCTTTTCAAATGCTGTGTATGTCGGGTCAGCGCCGTTATTCGCCCAACGCCACCGGACTGATTGCACACCATCTATATCTGCTTGGGAGGGGAGGTGGAATTGGAAAAAGTTGATCCCCGAACTTCCTCCCAGGCCCTTCCCTCTACGCAAGAGTGAACAACCGTGTCACATAACTTGGACCGAACACACCGAGGCCAGAACGCAATCTTTCCGTTAGCGTTTGTTTGAGGCACCTAGGATGCGGCATTAGAGGGTAGACTCGCCGCAGAGGGACTGGGAACAATCCGCCCACCGTAGTAAACCCCCAATCATACTGTGGATCACCAAAATGGGTCCCATACCTTGCCGTCGTGACTATGCACGTAAAATAGCTCAATGTGGTTCGGAAGAAACATAAATCGCACTTACGAATGGTGGGGTCGTTCAGATTGGGAGACCCTGCTTCTAATACCAGAACAGACACGGAGGGGGTCCTCAGATAGGCGCGCTGCAACGACGAGGCCAGCTGTCTACAACAAAACATGAGCTTAAGGACCAGTCCGGGCTGGGAGATGACCGTACTCCTCCACCTAAATCATCATGGGGAACTCGTGAGAATATCGGGTAAACAATTTGGGGGAAATAACTTACCGATGATGATGTAGTCAAAAGAGTGGTTAGAGACTTGGTCGATTGTAACAAGCATGAGGATGGCACAGAAGTCCGTTATACCCCCCCCGTGTGGGCTATTTATTTATTGTTCAACTGTTGGTCAAGCCGCAGTGCCGACCGGAACTGCATCACCACCTCACCTCGAAGTGTCGTATGATAGATCGCTACACGGTTACCAACTTGAGTGTGCTCTGTCGTTCGAGTTGAGGCTTGCCGAGAGCAGTACGTCTTCTCGACGATACTGCGGCGCGCCATCATTCATAATATTCATATGCCAGTGATCGTGAATGCCCGATGTAGGTCCCCAACGCGCTCCCCTGCCAGTGGTCATTCTTATCGGTGCCTATCCGGCTGATCCCGCATCCCATTAGTTAATCAAACCCTAACCCCGCTTGATGCATCCCCGCTACCACCGACACGAAACAGCGATATTTATTGAGAAATGCCTCCAAAAAAGCAACAACAACCTCAGAGTTCGTCTTCAAAGGCCAAAGTTGACAAGGCGAGCGATATCCGATTCTTTCTTCATCGCCGATACTGACTGTCACGCAGACCTTCGGCTTGAAGAATGTGCGTTCTCCCCCTCTCTCCAACACGTGCACTGATGCACGCTTTGAATCACAAAGAAAAACAAATCGGCCAAGGTGCAGAAGCAGGTCGCCCAGATCCAGGCGCAGGCAGCAGTTGCGGGCAAGTCGCGGGAGGCCCTTGCCAAGGAAAAGGAAAAGGAGCTGCGCGCCAAGGAAAAGCTCGAAGAGGAGAAGCGGCGCAAGGAGGAAGCGGCCTTGCTCAAGCCCGTGCAGGCGCAGAAAGTACCATTCGGGGTCGATCCAAAGACGGTGTTGTGCGCGTTCTTCAAGGCGGGCCACTGCGACAAAGGGAGCAAATGCAAGTTCAGTCATGATCCGGATGTGGGACGGAAGGTGGAGAAGCGGAATCTTTACGATGATAGTCGGGAGGACAAGCTTACTGGTACGTCGCAGTCTCTCGCACTTTCGTTCTTCCCAGGAAAAAGGAAACGTGTGGTATACCAACAGATACGATGGACAAATGGGACGAGGAGAAGCTACGCAGTGTTATCTTGTCCAAACACGGAAATCCACGGACAACGACCGACGTAGGCTCGCTCTGGTCCTATGGTCCATCCGAGATTTCACTCTGATTTTTGCAGATAGTATGCAAGTTTTTCATCGAGGCCGTTGAGACACAAAAGTGAGTGTCCCAAACGGCGTTTCACGCCACACACAGAGTCCGACGACCCGTCCTATTATCTAGGTTCGGGTGGTTCTGGCAATGTCCAAGCGGGGAGTCGTGTCAATACCGGCACGCGCTCCCGCCAGGGTTCGTGCTCAAGTCCCAGAAGAAGGCGCTGGAGGAGGCCGAGCGTGCGAACACGATCAGCCTGGAAGAGTTCTTAGAAGTCGAGGTGCGTCTGTGTATGTGTGCCATACTTTCATATCTCCGACGACGTCATGTGCACAGCGACACAAACTTGGACCCAATCTGACGCCGGTCACGCGTGAGACGTTTGCCAAGTGGAAACTGACGCGCATGAACAAGAAGGAAGCCGAGGCGGACGCGATGCGCAAGGCGAAGAATGCGCAGGCGGCGGCTGGGAAGAACAGCGGCATGAGCGGGCGCGATCTATTCCAATACAACCCGGAGTGGTTCCAGGACTCGGACGAGGAGGAGGAAGAGTGGGACCTGACGAAGTACCGTCGGCAGAAGGAGGACGAGGACACAGCGGCGGAGAACGAGCGTATTCGCTTGCTCTCGATTCAAGAGGGCGATGAATAGATATGATCTTACTCCAGCATGGACAATTACATGTTATCACGTTTCACACACACATAAAGCATATTACTGGATGGAAGGGACAAAGCTGCGCCGTAGTCGTCCCATAGGATGCATTCAGAAGTAAGATTAACAAAAGCCGCATAAATACAAAACGCCTAATCCTCTTCGTCGCTTCCGTAGTCACCAAGTCCCAATCCCGCAGCTAGTGGCTGGACCCTGACCGCGGCTGCGGGCGCAGGAGTAGAAGCAGGTACAGCGCCGTTCCGACGACGTAGCTCAGAGAAGTAACGGAGGCTCTCCAGCGTGTCTGAGCTGAGCAAACCCTGCGGGCCCCGTGCCTTGGGCTCTTGGGCTTCGGGCGGCTCCTCTACTACCTCTGACTCATCTGTCTCTGGCCCTTCGATCCGTCTCCGTTTCCCTTCGGGAGCGCCCATATCCGCATCTTGGTCCACATCCCCAAATCCGTCGTCCGGGTGATATTCCCTGCCCTCCTCGAGCGCACGCACCGCCTGCATGGCATCGACCACCTGTGGGTCCATCCTGGCACGGATGGCGGCCTGTCCGATCTCCTCCAAGCGCCGTTTTTCTGCAATCTTGGAGGTGGGATTCGGGTCCTCCGTTGCCCAGCGGACGTTCAGAATCTCGTCATTGTCCAGAGACTGACAGGCCATCGCTTCTTTGGCGAACTGTGCGTGGTGCTCCGAAGAGTACGTCACGAAAGCGACCGAACGATACTGCAGCACGCGTACTGCAAGCAAAATGAGTGATAGTCCAAAAGGGGGAACGAGTGAGACCGCACTGTGTTCGATTTCCCCCCACTCCTTGAAATGCCGTCGCACAACTTCTTCGGTCTCTGTACCCACACCAGTCTCTTTAATACGTCCGACGTAAAGCGTGCGGTTTTGTCGCGTAAAAGTGCCGACACCACCCATGTCGTCGCGATAGTCCGCAAATTTATCGCGCGCGAAGCAGTCCTTGCTCGAATCGGGCAACGCCTTTTCTGGGTCGGGTAGTGTGTGCAAATATTCACACTCCCAACCGTATGGACAGCACCCGCGGGCAAAGAAAACACAACAATAGCGCATGCCTGTTGTGTTCGCGCGCGTCAAGCCAGCATCTTTCTTTATACTGCAACGCGTCTGAGATTTTGTCTTGCTACAGGCGAGGGACGATTGAGTGAGACGAAGAAAGGCATTAATGAGCACGTACTTGGAGTAATTGTCTTCTCTATCACCGCCAGCCCACTTGTTGTACCATATGTCTGTCACGAAGTAAGCGCGATCTGTCGCTGGCAGTAGAACCAAGCTCGACACGCACTGTATTCTTTCCCAGTCTGCGGGGCAGTTTGCTTGTCGACATCGCCTGCCTTTACTTGTTTCCGCGCAGGCTTGAGCTTCTTTTGTTTTGGCACGACCGCTTTTGCAGCTGGAGCGTCGATCTGGGTTTCGGTGTTGCTGCTGCTCATCGTTCAAGTTCAAGTCAATGAGGCGGACTTGGAAATCCATATTATACTGTAGTCCCTAACCCTAACCCCAATTTCAGGTCGCAGGACTCACGCCCACGGTCTCATACATTCAACCGACAACGATGTCTCTTCTCGCCGCCGCGACGCGCTTCCGCACTCCTCGACACACTCTGCGTCTCGTCGGCCTCTCTGCCCAGAATCTGAGTCGTGACAGTCCTCGCCATGCTCGCCACATCAAGACAGAGCCAGCGTATCCAGGCATATCCCCTTGAACTGGTTCGAGAATGCGTTTCTCGCTGCAGGCTCGGCGTTCATGTCGCTCGCAGACCCTCGTAGAGCGGGTGAGCATAGTCCTAGTCGCCTCCACGCCTGTGTTTAATATCCCGTAGACATGGTCGCCGCTCTCGGAGAGACGACCGCAGGACCTGTGCTCCCATATCTACTCGACAACATGCTTGCAAGCGAGGAAGGGCGCCGCATCCTAAAGGAACGCCCGCGAATTAACACAAGCACCGTGGACATGGCTGCGCTCGCTCGTCTCCCCGAAAACACTTTCGGGCACGCCTACGTCACCTGGCTTGAACGCTGCGGCGTCACGCCCGACACGCGCGATCCCGTGCGTCCCCTCGAGATAACGACTGTACACGCCTTCTCCCTCTCACTCATGTCGCCCGCTCGCAGGTGCACTACATCGACGACCCCGAACTCGCATATGTCATGCAGCGGTACCGCGAGTGCCACGACTTTTACCATGCGCTCTGCGGCCTGCCCGTCTCGGTCGAGTACGAGCTCGCTCTCAAGGTCTTCGAGTTTGCGAACCTCGGCCTGCCGTCCGCTGCGCTGTCTACCGCGGCCGTCGTCCGCCTGAGCGCCGCCAAGCGCGCACGTTTCTTCTCGGAGTATATGCCGTGGGCCCTGCGCTGCGGCAGTGCGGCACGGAGCGTGATCACGGTCTACTGGGAGGAGCGGTGGTCGCAAGACCTCGAGGAGCTGAAGAAGGAGCTTGGTGTGTGGGACCCTCCTCCTGCGAGGTGGCGAAAGCCGCTCTCGGAGGCCAAGGAAGCAGCTGCACGCAGGGCGACGGCGGAGTCGAGCAGTCAAGCACGCTGAGTTACTACGTACGTGTGTTATTGCTACTGTGTCACGCCACTGCCTTTTTCGCATTGGCCGTACACCTGTAAACACCGTTTCCGGTGAGCTTGGCCGTTGACTGCCGCACCAAACCATTCACATTGACCGCCGAAGACAGAGGACAGACAGGGGCAATCAGGACGTGTGCCGGCGCTATGCACATTTTTCAAACCCTGTGACCGTTGCTCGATAAGCACAGCCTACATCTCCAGGTGCTACGATCATGGGGTCGGCCTCACTCCCAACGTGCCAGAATTTGGGTGAGCTTGTGGTCATGCTGTCGGACAGGGAGAGTACATACAACCCGTTGGAATCGTCACCCACGGGAGTGTGTGTCGCTACGTAATCTCGTTCTCGGAGACTTATTCTGGTGCATTGATCTTGGTTGCTTTCCTCGGACAACAGAACACTCCCATGGGAACGTGGCTGAGCAGTCACAGTCATTTATCAACGGCGCTCGAGTCAATTGGATAATCACTTCCTAGACCTACTGTTCTAAGGTGCTTCCTTGTCTCGCCCATCTGTGTATCACATAGAGGACTCCCAATATTGCAACAAACCAACATGATGGTGGCTATTTACCTACAAGGCGCAAACGTAAGCCCTCTTCTACTCACAAGAATCCACAGCAGCTCCAAGCATCAGATTTTTGCCAAATCTATATTGGGTGTCCTGCATGTGCACCGGTGGCACCTCTTATCCCAACAGGATCATGAAACTTGTACGGTCCATGGGTGCCGTTAGCGCGAACTCCGCTAACATTGATCACCCTAACACCGTTCCCCCCCAGGGCTGAGCTCGACAGAACGGTGAAACGCCACTTTCTCCAATTGTTGTTGTTTTTCGATCCGATGAACCCTCCCACTCGCCACAACCACAAGTATCGTCCGTCGCCTTTTGGCGCGCGCACTTGGCCAGGCAAAGTTGCACGTGACCCAACACGCCCCAATCGCGTGGCCGGCTTTCGGAGTGTTTAGGACGACGCTTGCACCTACCCACGCCATCAGGAATTGCTCCTTAAATGACCTGCATCTGTCGAGTTTATCACCGGCGCAGGCTTGCACGGTTCTCGCCCAATACCAGATCGGGGCGTTGACAACGCGGGCTGCGTGTCTCTTGTGTCCAAACCACATTGGTGTGGTCTCCGTCCACACTCTTCACCCCATAAAGCTCCCCACGCACCTGGCTGGTTGGTCCCCCTTTTTCCCAAGGCTCATCCCGCCTTTTCCGTGCTTTCCCTCCATCCCTCCATCATCCCTTCCTCCCCCCCCCCATTATCAGCTCTGCCTACCCCTAGCGATCCACGAGAACACACACACATAGCATGAGCATCGATCGACGCAAACCGTTCGCCCTCCTCCAGCCCAACGACTCCAAGCCGGCGGGATGCGGCGCCGACGACCGCGGCCGCGGCCGCACGATTGACGATCAGCCGCCCGCGCCGCCAGATGCCCGCATACCACTACCACTACCAGCACCCGCAGCACCCACAGAAGCGCTACGCGACGATGATCCCGGGCAGCAGCCGCAGCAGCGCGACCTCCTCCGCCGAGTCGCTCTACAGCAACGCAGGCTCGGTGCCCCGCCGACGCAAGCTCAGCGCCGCGGAGGACGTCGCCGCCCGCGTCCGCGCGCGCTGGGCCGCACTCGAGGCGCTCGAGCGTGCCGGCGGCGCCTCTTCCGGCACGTCTCCATCATCCGCGCAGCGCCGCCGGCGCTCGCCCTCGAGGGACGAATCAGAGAAGGAGAACGCGGCGGTGCCGATGCAGGTCGACTCGTACGAGAAGCCGCTGCCCCCGCGCCCGCCCGCGCTCGCGCTGCACATCGGCGCCGCGGCCGCGCCGGCGGACGCAGCGCCGACGACGGCGGGCACGACGCTCGTCGTGATGATGGACACGCGCGAGGACGACGCTCCGCCGTCCGCGCCCGCGGCGCTGACGGCCACGACGGCGACGGCGGCGGGCCCGCCGATGACGGGCGAGTCGACGGTGCGCACGACGCCGACGAGCCTGACGTTCGTAGAGACGGACAGCGTGAGCCCCGTGCTGCAGCGGCGGCCGACGCACGCCGTGACGCCTCCGCAGGTGCGCCGGCGGGCGTCGATCACGGACGAGCTCGAGGAGGCCGTGAGTTCCCCTCCTCTCTCTCTCTCTCTCTCCCTCCTTTGCTGATTTTGCGGGCAGAGGGAAGAGGCGACATTGACGATGCTGCGCAGCCCGCGCACGGACGGCCTGCTGCGCTGTCCGCGCCGCGGGTGCGGAGAGCTGCTGGGCGGCGTGCGCGCGCTCACGTTCCACCTGCACATACATGCGGTCGGCGCGGGCTCGTATGCGTGCGTGCGGTGCGGAGGCGCATTTGAGAGCGCGCGGGACCTCGCGCGACACGCCTGTGCGCGGCGGCGGGCGAGAGGTGCGTGAACTCTCCTTGTTCTTTCCCTTCCCTCCCGCTAACCTTGTCTGTAGAGCGTCTACGCCGCGTTGTGCGCGCCTGGACGTGCCTCTCGCCCACAAACCACGCCACCCTTGAAAAGCAGCCACAGCAGCAGCAACGCCAGCGACACTACAAACGCAACGACGATAACCATTATTACTAAACAAGCATCCTTCTCTTCCAAAACGCCGACAAGCCCTCTCTCTCCACTGCATGCGTTTAACGTAACCGGGTTTTCTCTCATGACGAAGAATGATTCTGATCTGATCTGCAAGGTCTATCTCTGTATCTCTTTCACATCCGTTCGTATAGCACTATTTATAATCGCCCTCAATATCTCCCCCTCTAGTAGTTGTTACCCACCCACACACGCCACTTTGCGGACTGTCTTATCGTCTTATTACATAAACACCCCCGTTTGTATCTGTCCCACGGAGATGCACCAGGCCGAGCTCTCTGGATCCTCGAGGCAAGTCAAAAAAGCAGGTGTTGCACACACAACACCAACGACATACCGCCACAATCACATCGGAAAACATATCGATCCGGAAACTTTTCTGATTTTCTCTCGGAAGGGAGGCGGAAATCATTAACTCATGCGGATGTGCTTATCACGAAGTAGGACATCATGTTTTCGGCGTGGCAGCCTAACGACGGACATGGCTTGCCACTTGTATTTATATGTACGCATACGGTGTTGGAGCGCCAATTATTACGGCTGTTATCGAACCGCGAAATCAGGGAGCGAAAAGTGTGGACAAGAAATCCTTTGCTGCGGCACGAGTCGGGCCCTGCTTCTTGGGCCGTTTTTTGTCCTTGTTCTTCTTTGCGCGCTCCTGACGGACTGTGCAAAAGGTACACCATCAGCGCGAAGCGAAATGATAAGAGAAGACAGGCCACGCACGGAGCTCCTGGCGGCGGAGAGACTTGGCATAAGGGTTTAGGCGGAACAGGACCGCCTTGTTCCGAAGAGGGTTCTTGTGCTGGGTCCACGGGCGTTTATGTACCTTTGGATTCGCGGGACGAACCACAGACTGGATCTCAGAGCTGTTGATCAGACGGGTGACATCTGGGTTGGAGATTTTTGCAGTTGGCAGGCTGCACAGCAAATATTAGTGAAGATGATCCGAGGGTGATGATAGGGGGCGTTGGAACACAAACAAGTAGTCCTTCTTGTGTACGGCGGCCTTATCAAAGGTACCAAATACATCGTCGAGTTGAGCGAAAGCTCCCTCAGTCCAGATGACAAAGCGGCCGATATGGCCACCAGGCGCGAGCTGGAGAAGGTTGAGACGACGGACATTGACGAGCTCAACGCCAGGCAGGTTGCGGAATGCCTTTACGATGCCACCGTCTTCATTGTAGACTACGAGCGGACCGCGGCGTTGGCGATGGCGACGGTTGCGCAACTTCCCTTTACCGGCGCGAAGCTTGCGCGAGTTGGAGACCTTTACGACGTCGCGGTACGCACGAAGGGACTTGAGAAGCGCAACGGCCTCCTTTGTCTTGTGGAAGGACTCGACTGCATCGCCGACGACGAGGGGAACCTCCTCGATCTCCTCGATGCGGTGGCCGCGAGCGAGGACGAGAGAAGGAAGGGCAGACGCGGCAAGGGCAGAAACGGTGGCGAAGCGGCGCTGGTTCTGGTTCACCTTGACGTGCCATCTGCGCCAGGTCTTCGTCGGCGCGAACATGCGACCACCACGACACATGTTGCCGAAGGCGGCCTTCACAGCAATATATTTTCAACAAGACCGCTGCACGTACGCGATAACTAACGCACCTGGCCAGAGCGGTGAGTGCCTCCACCACCGACACGGGGAATACGCGCGACGGCACGACCGGTACCCCAAGACTCGGCAGAAGTCTGATGGCCAGCCTTTTCACTGACAGCATATGCCTGACGCTTGTTCTTCGCAATACTCTCTGACGACCGCATTCAGTTGCGCGACTGGATGAGATCGGGGCTGCTACGTACTGTGGACCTGCTGAACTACATCAAGACGAATCGGAGCGGTCAAAACCGCGGGAAGTGGGAGGGACGAGGAAGCCTCTGCAAAGGGTGGTGAGTGATGCGCATATATGCCGCCGATAATGCAATTTACCGCCTGTCGTTGAGCGAACGTTTA
Organism: Lactarius hatsudake; assembly: GCA_024734325.1. Classification (NCBI taxonomy): domain Eukaryota; kingdom Fungi; phylum Basidiomycota; class Agaricomycetes; order Russulales; family Russulaceae; genus Lactarius; species Lactarius hatsudake. The sequence goes on from JANSJP010000066.1 coordinate 322,801, forward strand.
CTGTCGGACGAGAGGCCATCGGAGAGTGTCTTGTTGAGTCGTTGTCGTCGAGTTTGGTTGTGCGATTGAAATCAAAGTTTGCTAGTTACAAGCCTCAAAACAAACATGAACAAACAACACATTCAAGCTGACGTAAAAATATATTGTAAAAAAAAAGAAAAGGCATAACGATACAAACAAACAACAATGCATTGACCAGCAATCTTTGTTCTGGATCCCTCTTCTAAGCGCTCAATCCTGACAACAGCCACGCCTCCGTGCGGAGCATCCTTACTACGTCCATCCCAATGCCACCGTCTGTGGGCTGTGCAAATTTCTCCAGCAGTGACGCGAGTACACCGAACCCCGCAGAACATCCTGCGTGTGCTGAGGGGCACGACAGGAAAGCCTCGCGGTGCGCGAAGATAAGTTGTGAGAGCTCGCAGTCGCTGACGTGTCCCGCCACCGCGTCGCTGAGGCCGTGGTGGCATGCGAAGCTCTGCATGAGTGAGCACGGATGGGATGCGGGGTGCATGGGGGGGCGTGGAGCGCGCGGAAACATCCGAGGTGTCTGACTGCAAACCGGAGAGAGATCAGACAGGATGGCACGGGTGGGTATTGGGCAGGACGTACATGGTACCCCCTGTCGTCGTCATTCATCATCGTCATCATCTGCACGTCTACATTTGACGTTGTTGGGACGATTCGCGGCGCAGCGCTACCCTGCATCCAGATAGAAAAAAAGGAGATCAGGACCTGCAGGCGCATCCAGGCACGGACGCTTACGGTAAAAGATGGCTCGAAGCTCAGTGAGCTCAGTGAGTTGAGCAGTGCTGCGAGTTCGATGTCGATCTAGAATGCGTGCGTCGGTCAGAGCCGCCACGTGGCGCGTGTGGACGTCACTCATACGTACCTGGGACATTGCGTGTTGCTTGTGATCTGGGAGTCTGAATTTGTAGAGTGGGAGATACGCGGCGGATGTGGTGAGGCGGAGGCGGTGAGACAATAGAGGGGATTAGTAACGACGGTGTCTTTTTGTATGTGGGGCTCCGTAGGGTTCGGGCGGCGCTGAGGCACCACAGAATCACGCACCCACCGCGCAGCGATCCTCGAGGCTGCCATGAGTCCAAAAATGATCCGATTGGCCAGCTTCTCGCTTCGCACACCCTGGGCAAGTCCCCTTATACGATGGGCTCCGAGTGTTCTGGACCATCGCTGTCACCATCAGGCCTCGTGCTGGGGGATCCTAGACTGGCGCAACGGCTCTCAACAAGCCTTATGCGACCACATGATATTCTCTTGAGGCAAATTCGCTGCGCTAGGGGTGCTGCTCGTAGATTTTCTGAGATTTGGGAGTCAAGCATCTGTGCCATATTATTGTCCCGGTCTCCATACGCCCTGGGGCATCGGGTTGCGTCCATTATTCGCAAAGCCCGGGGTAAATGCACAGAGAAAGGGGCTGGACGCTAGGGTATCTCGCAGATACCCCTAACCAGTTATCGTTAGCGTCTAGATCCGAGTCCTCGGACTGTACTTGTGCCGGTGCCGACCACTTGAATGTTTAGGAATTCTCCGGAACGTAAAATTGCACGCAAAAAAATAAATTGCGTGATCACGCTACTGTATCATAAAATCGCCAACACGCTGCAATCTAGCTATTGTTTTTACCCCTGCAAGAATGCCAGAGTGATGTATTCTACCAGTGCAACGCATTATGAGAGGAACGCAACAACGACGTGTTCCTGATTTTTTCACGAGTGAATGGTCCACGCGTGTAATTCACGAAGCTGACAGCTGCCAAAGCACTCGTAACTGTATTGTACATGTACAGTAATATTCCTTATTGCCCTCCATCGAAAATCCAACTGTGTTTGAGCAAAATGGCACAAGTAGCAAGTATGGAGGGAAGATTTCCGAAGCGGGGAGGTTCAATCCTGTGAGTTTTATAGCACCCACCGTATTCGTTCGTTCGGACCAACCAGTGGCAGTGTCATAGCGGACCACCCACGCACCTCCCCTCCCCTTGCCCGCCCTCTTGACCGCTACCTAAGGGTAAGTTACGTGCCATGCCATCTCGTTCTAAATAAGAAAATAGAAATGAAGTCCGGTTCCGGATTTGGGGTGGTTGTTGCGTTCGCATTTTGTAATTGGTGGCGTCGACTTCGCTCAGGCTCGGCATGCTTCGCTGGCTATGGCGCGCGACAGCATTGGACGTATCGTCGTTGGTCGGGTCTATTCTGCCCCTCCGTAGTTGGCTCGCCACTACTTAATTCCGTTCCTTCTCTCCTCGCTGTCGTCCACCCCACGTTGTCATATTCATACCTTTCTCTTAGAAAAACAAAAACGAATGGACACTGCACCGCCGTCTCCGTCGAGTCCGCACCTCGAATGGTCGAACGTCGGCTTTGGCTTCGCGTTTATCGCCTTGGACATGGTGCTTTCGCAGGTGCTGCAGCTGCAGATCGGTACCTCGCTTGTGATCAGTGCGCTACGGTGCATCGTGCAGCTCACCCTTGTCGCGACGGTCCTGCAGAGTGTGTTCGCCTCGCAGAACATGTGGACGGTCGCAGCGATAGCCTGTACGTCACTATTCCATTCCCACTCTCATGGCTCATCATTTATTTGGCGAAACCCGTGACTGACATATCAGTGTTATTGAATATGCTTGGCACATTCGAGGCTGGTGCGTTGTTTATCTCATCAACAATTGTCAACCGATTACTTACAGTACCAATATGCAGTCATGGTCAAAGCTGAGAGAAGATGTCGGCATATGGTGCGTCGTGGACCTCGCATCCTCCAATGGACACCTTTTCACCAGATCCAGATCCCCATCGTGTTCCTCGCCATGGTAGTCTCGACCGTCCCGACGTCCATCCTAGGCGGACGCTTCGCAATGAGCGTCAGTCCGTTTTGGACGCCAGATCAATACAGTGAGCCATCTGTCACTCTATCGAATTGGCGCACGAACTGACGTAGTGCATCTATCCGTCGAGTTCCCGTCTTGGGCATGCTGTGCGGGAACGCCATCGCCGGCATCTCGGTGGCGCTGAGCTATGTGCTCAAGGAGCTCGAGTGCGTCCGTTCCTCCCTCGCACCGCCAAAACTGACGTTGCTACAGCGAGAACCGGGACAAGACGGAGACCTACCTCGCGTTTGGCGCATCGCGCTTCGAGGCGTGCCGTCCGCTCATAGTAGAGGCACTGCGCCTCTCGCTCATGCCAGTGGTCAACCAAATGAGGTGCGCCGCGCGAACCCGCACCATCCGTTCCCGCCACTCATATATATGGCTGCAGCGTGACGGGCATCATCGCGATACCAGGGATGATGTCGGGTGCGATCCTCGGCGGCGCGGACGTGCAGCAGGCCGCGCGACTGCAGATGATCATCATGTTCATGATCGCGGCGTCGAGCGCGCTCGCGTGCATCGTCGCGACGTTCCTCGCGCTCAGCGTCTGCGTTGACTCCGAACATCGCATACGCAGCGAGCGTATCGACAAGCGCAGCGGCCATGCGCTGCGCCGCACGAAAAGCGGCGACGTTGGCGACATCGCTGGCGCTGCGTGCCGCGCGTGGACACGCCTCGCAGGCTGCTGGAAGCACCATCGCACGGACGTCGGGAACGGCAACGCCGGGGAGCACGCACCGTTGCTTGGTTGAGAGCGCGGAATCGAGCGACGAGTAGAGGGCAACGCCTACGCCGTTGCGTAGTGCTGATGGGGGCGCGCCCGGCTCCACCTCAGCGTCTTGAGCTTCCTTATGTGGCGTCGAGCGATGGATATCACGAGCTTTGGATGGGAGTGGAAATCACGGGCCTTGTACAGTAATCGGCGCCAATCAAAATCATGAGTGGAGGTTCTATAAGAGCGACAGTACTGTAGGACGGTCGACCTCTTCCATCACCCCAAAGGTTAAACGAGATCCCGTAAGATTGTAGCGTTATGCCAGCACCCCAACCCCGGCGCTGATGGTGCATAGGACCCCAGATGTGTAATATGTTGGAAGAGACACCTGTCAATCATTGCTACGCTGTGAAGTGCGACAAATGCGGCAAGACTACTTGGAAGGTGGGTGCGACGTCGGTACATTCGATGTAGTGTTGATCACGAATCGATCGGTTGCAGGGATGCGGTGCCCACGTTGAATCCGTGAGTCTTGTAAGCTGTACCCTATAAATGTTTTACACCGCGGGCAGGTTATGGCAGGGGTCGCAGAGGGGGACCGCTGCGAGTGTCCTCGGTGATGGTAGAATATTAGATAGATAATACATTATGCCGTAACGACTTTGCCTGAGTGTTGCCCTCCTCCTCGTTCCCCCTCAACAGCCCTGGCTCAACTTTGCTCTCCTCCAATCCACCCTCGTTCATGCTTCCAACTCGATGGACCCGGCCGGTCTCCAGGTCATGAACTCCCGTCTTCCCTTTGATCCCACCGCAGACGTGCGCATAACCCACACCGTGCACCAGGGCAGGGCCAGCGACCACCAAACCAGGGGTCTCATTCTCAACCATTATCTGCGTGGTGCCTCTGTGGGCCAGGGTCAGCACGGCACCGTCTACAAATGCTATGATCTCACTCGTAACAACATCGAAGTCGTGCGTTCTCTCGCCTGCCTACTCATTTTTCTTTCTTCTAACCCTCCACCCCTTTCTTAGGCCATCAAGGTCGTGTCGCGACATAACCCCCGCGACCGCCTCAACCAGCTTAGGAGGAATAAGATCCCGCGCTCGGGGCCTCATCTCCCTGTCACCGACAACCTCGGTAGCCAGGAGTACAAAATAAAAAAGGAGATCGCCATCATGAAACTCTGCCGCCACCCTCACGTAGTCCGTTTACTAGAAGTCATAGATGACAAGTTGTATCAAAAGGTGTACATGGGTCAGTCCCCTCCTACACCCCCACTTTTTTTTTTCTTTCGATCGTTGACTGCGTCCTAGTAATGGAGTTTCTCGGGGGTGGCGAAATCAAATGGCGTGATTCAGAAAACAATCCCGTCCTGCGAGTCGATCAGTCAAGAAGAATTTGTAGAGACGTTATCCTCGGCTTAGAGTACCGTTCGTGTTTCCTTTTTGCGCGCCCCAATCTTCGGCTGCTGAACTTTGGTGCCCTTTTAGTCCATTTCCAGGGCATCATCCACCGCGACATCAAGCCTGCAAACCTCATGTGGACGTCCGACCGTCGAACGGTCAAGATTACCGATTTCGGCGTGGCTCATATATCGGCTGCCCAACGGTTCGCTGGATCAGGAAGAACCACCCAGCGACCGGGGCGATGACGATGGCCGAGTCAGACAACGACTTGCAGCTTCTCTTCGACGACTCGGAGCTTTGCAAGACAGCTGGCACCCCGTCTTTCCTCGCCCCTGAGGTCGTCTACGACTTTGGCTCCGAGATACCTCCACTCCCCTCTTCGGAAGCCCTTGCCATCAGAGATTCCAACTCTGCGACGACCCTACACCCGTCATCGCCACCGCCATTTCCTCATCGTCCGCCTATCACAAAGGCGATCGACGTTTGGGCGTTCGGCGTCACCCTCTACTGTCTCTTGTTTGGAAGGACGCCCTTTCGGGTGGAGAGTAACCAAGAATTCGCCTTGTACGGTGTCATACGCACGCAAGACTGGGACGTTCCGCAGTTCATGGGTTTGGATCACATTCCCACAAAAGGCCGACACCATGACTGCCTTGACGATGGGCCATGCTCCGAGGGCGCAGAGATTATCAAGCTGCTGGAGCGGTTGCTCGAGAAGGACATGAATAAGCGGATCACTCTCGACGAAGTCAAGGTATCGGCCCCTTTATCGTGACCCTTGAAACTCACTCACCCCAATGCGCAGCGCCACCGATGGTTTCTCCGCGACATCCCTGATCGCGAACGCTGGGTGAGAGAAACCCTTCCGGATAGCAAAGTTGTCACCACAATCACCGAGGACGCCATCTCTGACGCCGTTTCGCCGATACGCTTCCGCTGGCGCCAACGTCTCACAAATCGCCTAACCTCCTTCCTCCGCACCGTGCGCCCTAAACGCTCCTTCCGCTCTGCCGACGGCCATTCCGACTCGGACGACGTTGGTGTGCGGTCTCTGCCCTCTGTCAGGATAAACCGGTTCAGCACCAGGCATGACACTTCCCGGCGCGCGGGGGCACACCAGCCCAACGTTTCCCACACGCGTTCTCACCCAGTCCAGTCTTCGAGCAGGTCGCTAAGAGAGGCGCCGGCTTCTCACACCCGCAGCGAAACACACCACCGGCAGATGCCATCCAGCTCCCGCTCGCTGACCCACCGCTCGGTAGTCGACATCTCCAGCCCGCCCCGATCCAAGTCATCCGACACACGCCCACAAGCATCGTCGTCCGGCAGCGCGTCACACGCAAACAAGGGCCTCGAGAAGCGCCGCGGCTCGGTCTCGCACCTCGTCCCAACCGACCGGCATGCAGCATCCCTGCACTCCAACGCCACCAGCCCCGACGAACCGCGTCCCCGCAGCCGCTTCTCCCTCTCCTCTCTCCGCTGGCGGCGCGGGGACCCGCCAGCATCCACCACCCCCTCAGCGACGACGTCCACGCCCGCGACGCCGCCGATGCCGAGCCGCGAGCCCTCGGGCAGCACGTTCCAGCCCGGGCCGGAGCCGGCACTTGCCGCGCCGGTGCACGTCGAGACGGACTCGGACGCGGCGCCCGCGATGCGCGCGTCGAGCTGGGGCGACGTCGGCGAGTACGGACGGCTCTTGCGCGCGCACGAGGCCGCGAGCATGCACTCGGGCGCGGGAGAGTACGACGAGCCCCTCGACCTGGACGTCGTCGTCGTCGGCGCCGGCGGCGTCGCGAATGGCCCGCTCCCGCCTACGCCCAGCGGCAGCGCCGGCGTGCTCGACGCGCTGCTGGGCGGGCGGGGGAACCCGCACGCGGCGCGCTCGCTCATGCAGGTCTCTTCGTACTGCTCGGAGGGATTCGGGTCGGGCGACGCAGGTGGTGCGGATGCCGACGTCGATCCCGATGGGTCGGACGGAGACTCGGACAGCTTCTTTGCGCGTAACTCGGAGGAGGCGGCGCGAAGCGCGTTCAGGCGCCATCATCTGCTTCCGCACGCTGCGTCGTATCGAGGTGGCGATATTGACGATGACGACGACGACGACGACGACGAGATCGACGAAATCGTTGGGGAGGAGGAGAGTGACGAGGGGAGCGACGAGATGCCGATCGAGGTGCGTCGGCGGCGGCCGTCGTGGGCGGTACATCATGATGAACATGAGGGCGACGACGAGGACGAAGATGACGGCCCGCCGCCGCCGTCCCCGCCGTACCTGCACGCGGGCGATTCGGGCGGCGACGAGCCGTGATCTCCCTTTGAGCGCTTCGTTTTTACTTTCTCTCTTCTCTCTTCTCTCTCTTTTTCTTTCTTGTTGCTTCTACACACCGCTACCACTACCACTACGTGCTCATTCACATCCGCGACGAGGCATTCATTTTCACGTCTTTTTTTTTTCGTCGCCCCTCTTTTCATCTCTTTTTTCTACATTGGCGATGCAGTATGTATGTAACCCATGGACGATCCCGATAGAGCTCTTTTCTAGGATTTCCTCATGATCGCGTACGCGCGAATCAAAGTGCAGTACAGCAGTAGTCGGGCGGGCAAAGAGAGATTAGAGAGCCTCCGACTCCCCCCTCCGTTGATAGATGGGTAATGTGTGGGGTTTATCTACACTTACACCGGAGGTATACAACTTCCGGACACGCGATGATAGCAAGCGACAACAGGGAGTGGAAAAGAATGGATATACGACAATGAAAGTGAAAGCAAAAGACAAAAGAAAGCAGGTTCTAGCTCGTACAGATAAATGCGTGCGTCGACGAAGTTCCTTCCATTTTCGTTCCTAAGAAAAAGCACCAAAAAAAAAACACAATGAAGTAAGAAATCAGACGAGGGCATTGATTGATCCCGCTCAATCATATTCATAGTCCTCGAGGTTCTTCCACCCAGGCTCGCGCCGCGCGCGCACCGACTTGGACGACGCGCCAAACGACGGTATAAAGTCGAGCTTCATCATCCCGCCCCCGCTCTCCGATTCCGCGGGTGCCATGCTGCGATGGCGCTTGTGGCCGCGACGCGTGGCGTATAAGCGGGCGGCGCCGAGGCGCATGCGGCGGCGGTAGACCAGCACGGCGAGGATAACGAGCAGGGCGGCGAAGAGCGAGCAGCCGAGGGCGAGGCCGAGCTTGCGGGCTGCGGAGGAGCCGTGCGAGGCGAGGGCGGAGCCGCCGGCGTTGGCCGAGATGCTCTTGAGCGGGACGCTGGAGACACGTCATGACATGAGTTTTTGGTTGGGCAGGGGGGAAGCTTACGTTAGCACGAGAGGGGCGTATGCCGATCCGAGGTCCGGGCTGTAGTAGGGGTTTTAATCAGGGTGGGGGGCACGGGGGAGATGGATGGACAGACGGACCTCGGAGACCAGACAGCGGGGGTCGCGTTGGTGATGACACTGACGTCGTTCTCGTATGGGTGGCTTTCTGCGCCCGAGAAGATTATCCTCTGCAGTGTCTTGTCGCCAAAGCCGGCGGCGAACATGTTCGAGCCTGGGGCGAGACCGAGGGACAAGTTAGCGCGCGCACACATACAACGCGTGTGCATTAAAAAACGCACTGTATGTTATGTTGTTGGGCCGTAAGCTGTCGAGCGGTATGCCGATATCGGCGATACTATAGGTGAGCGGAGCCGCGGTGATGTTCACCTGCTTAAGGAAGTTGGAATGCGCATCGAGTATCTGCGACTGTACGTGAGTAACTTTGTCTCTCTTCTAAAAGATGAGGGCGACACGCACAGCTTCGCTGATGAGGCCGGTTTTGAGCCAATGATCTGCAAACATGTTGTGGCCGAGTGACCAGGACGACTCGTTCTGGTACTGCGCGAGGACATGTTGGTCCGCTCCCAACGCCAGATTCTTCCACGTGGTATAATACGCGTTCGCCGTGGCCTAAAACGAGGAGTCAGTCACGTATGTGCGACTGAGCCGGGGGCGAGGAAAAAGACGCGTACGGAATAATCCGTTGATTTCGACATGGCTGCAGCCATCATCGACATGGTCTTGATGGCTATGATTCCCTTTATCGCAAGGTTCGTCTGGTTGTTGACTGACAAAAGGTCTGCGGTTTGCCTGATAACGGGTCGTCAGCGTGTAAGTTGCGTGCGTGGGTCTAGGTGACATTACTGATTGGCGGTATACAGGGTCGTATCAACGAGATAATCCGTCCAGTTTGTCAGGAGAGGGTACTACAATAACCTGCGTCAAGTCACCAAAGTCAAGTACAATGGGGAGAACTACCAACATAGGTCTGGATAGAAGTACCATTCCCGCTCGATCGAGCGTAGGCATACATCATTATGAGCATATTTGCCGTTTCTGAACGAGTCCTTGTCTGAGAATAAACCGGGATTGATACGTTCAACTCACGCTCAATGCCTTGTTGATGGGCGGAACTAGAGAATGTTGTGTTTGGATAGGAGGGACCTGATCATCAGTCAGTCAGTCGGGAAACCCAGGCCGATTCGAAAGATAAAGTTCACCTGCGTCTAGCGCTGCAAATGGCTGGGTATAAGATTTCGAGCTCTGGTATCGCAGTAGCGGCTCAAGTAACGGGCCGCCCAGGGTTGGATCAAAGTACATGAACATCGGGAATGCGTCATATAACACCTCTACAGGGTTAACGCGATTACTGTTTTTGATGAAGTTCAGTGCCGTATCGAGGATACTTGGTCCGAACGCACGTAGACGATAACGTGCCGATGTTCTTCATGAACATCATGACGTCTGTCGGATCGAGGGTCCCATCGGGGGCTTCCCCGACAGTTAACACAGTCGACGAAAATACCAATCTCGTGGCATAAGAGAGGACAGTGGAGTAATAATCCCCCGGTAGTCCTGCAGTGTCAACAACTATCTTGCTCTCCAGTTCGAGCATACGTGTCCAAGCGTCCTCAAAGTCACCTATAAAACCATCGATCTGGGGGTTGTCGTCCACTTGATGAACGAAAGATAGGACATAACACTCACAAGATCGGCGGTATTGGGGTATTTTGTCCTAAAGTACGGGTGTCTCTGCTGGGATATCCCAGTCGGGTCGACGTATTGCACGGCGGGATCTTGGACAAAGCCAATCGCGAAGACCGCGGATGCATTCGAGACGCTACCAAGATTCCGAGATAGGGCAAATGCGGTGGAGACACTGCCAAACGCATCAGAATGGAACGATGGTGACAGATCGGCGCACCAACTTGGTGATGCCTTCTACGGGAGAGGTTGTCCCCGGTACGGGACCGAGACTCCCTTGAGCGGAAAAATTACCAACCAATGTGTCGGGGGGACCGACATTGTACGTGACGTCGTCGTTCTGTTGTGATCGACATCAAGTACTCCACTCAAATCAAGATTCATCGAAGCCACGAACCACGGCTGTCGCAAAGTAGAATTGCCCCCATGTTGGTTGTCCTTGCGAATTTTCCGAAAATGATTGTTGGCTCTGCAACTGGGCCATCTCGTACACGCTCAGCCCTGTGGAAAACGTCGACCAGGTTATGCTTTGGGTCTGATCCGGCGTAAGGAATTCTCCTACGAGGGACCACTCAGCAGGAATACAGAGAGGGACTGGACGGCGAACGCACCGGATAATACATGCACATATAATCGCACGTCGTGGGCCTTTCTGTCGGTGGCTTCGATGTCGAAGTGGAGATATGTGAAAGGCATCGATTGCCGAACCCAGTCACCCGGCTACGTAATGATGCAGGCGCGCGTCTCAGACGGGCGCAGATATTATGGCAGTGGGACGCACCTCTATCGGACTAAAGAACGTCGCTATGAGCTCCACGGGCCCTATCTGGAAAGTGAAACTGGTACGAGTGGCCGTGATGTACGACCCCGTGAGGTTCGTTTGGTTAGCCAGGGGGAGTTGCCCAAAGATCGAGTGTGTAACGCCATCAATCTGAATCAACGCCGTGCGGCCAGCGAACTAGCGGGGTGGTAAAACGAATACGACGCATCAGAGTGGGGGACTCGCACGAAAAGGAGATGTGTTATCGCTCACTGTTTGTGCAAAGAAGAAATCAGTGCTGTTGAGGATACCGCTTGGCGAATACGGACGTGTCCAAAAGTTAAAGTAAGGGGAGCGGACCTCCAGAGGGAGCTGCTATTGAGCTCGACGGCAGACTGGGCGACGGATGTGGGTGGGAAGAATGTGAAGAGGGCGGCCACCGATATCGAAACATAGGATGATATGCGCATTATGAAATGATCTAGAGGGCCTCAAAACAAAGATTAGGTATGAGAATGGGGACTAGACAATACCTTTTCACCCAGGCGACGATGGGGCTGTTCAAGCTCTCATCGACCAGCTCAACGGGGACTCACTCACTGTCAAGCTAGCTTAGAGCTAAGCGTTTACGGTCCGGTCCGGACATGGTTACAAATTATTGCCCCACATCCGACTTAGCTGTCATTGCACCAGATATGATCCCGAGTCAATACAGACGGTAGAGACATTCTTGAGGAGCACCAGATTACATACGTGGAAGCTCGATACGACCCCCGAATTCTGGCTCGCGAAATTGTAACACGCACTTTCCATCTCGCAGTCGGTTGGAGGTTACTTTCGGGAACACGACATACCAATGATACCATTGATACGTCCAACAGGATCACATAACGTCGACGCCGGCGCCCCACCCGCTTCTGCCAACCGTCCTTCGTATAGTCGGCAAAGTTTGCGCCACGCGTCGACAACATTCCCGAAAAAGAGATGCACAAGCGACGGCTCGCTTGCCAAGCGATGCAGATGCTCGGAACCCGCCGAGTGCCGGCGTCAAGACCAGCATAACTCACGTCAACAGGACATTGAAGTGGAGTGATTCCTTTCCCCTTTGCCAATTTGGACCGCTATCCCCGCCACGCATATGAGAGTGATGTAATGACCCCTCGGTTGTTGAGCCTGTGCTGCGTGCCCAGCGGCGCCCAGGTCATAAACGAGGGCGTATGTGGCAGCGGCAGCACGTCGACCGGCTTGACGATGACTCGCTCTCGCCAGACGTGCCCTGAGTGCACCCACTGGCAAATACGCGGTCGCCAGGCTCCCAGGTGGCGTGGCCGCGACAATGCTGGCAAATTCCACGAACGGGTGCAGCGGCTGCACTGGCACTTTCTTTGGGACTGCAAGATCTACTCTCGTTAGCCTTAGGGAATAGAAGTCCACGACAGCAGGGGAGGGAGATGCACGTCGCAGAAGTTGAGCCCTCAGCTGTGCACGTCGATCGGAGCTCATCCGAGCCTGGCGTCATGACAAGCTCCGATGCATCCCGCATGGATTTCGGATGGAAAGCGCTTTTATATTTTCGGTTGCTAGATTCCCTTTACGTCTAACATAGACCTCTACCGTAGGTACCGGTCGTTGCGACTCATGGAGCGAGGGGTTTCTCACCCAAGCCTGAGGCTCGTCAAAACGGGCTCCAGCGCGTGCGCGACCACGCTGTCCACAACGTGTGTCCGGTTCAGAGGCTTAAGCTCTATCCCCAGCGGCACCTGCGCTGGTGTCGGCCCCTGTGGACGCGCTTGTGCGCTTTCCCGTGTGTGCGTCCATTCCGCCCCCCGTGCCCACCACGACTGTGACGACGTCATTTTCACGAGATCCTCATATGCACCACGAAACGCGTGGCGCTGCGATATCGCGGCATCCGCGACGGGGGTCCCGCGCTAGTATCTCCAGCGTGAGCGTGATGAGATCCTGCTGCGCGGCAGGCATGAACGCAGGCGACGTGCGGTCGCCTTGCAGGTCGAACATGCTGCCGCCAGTGCGGTATCTTACCGTATGGCGCGCATCGAAGAGTGCCTGGTGCTCCTGCCGGATTGAGTCCGCGTTGTTAGACGTCCACTCTTCGGCGTGCATCAACCCTAGTATGTCCTTGATGTCCGCGAGGAAGCGCACGAGGTGCTGCAGCCGCGTGGTGTCGTTGAGGGGGGTGGGAATTAAGACTACATCGGAGTCGCTTGACCAGGAATCGCCTGCCGGCCCTGTCATCCCCAATGAAGCCGACGCCCGGAGCTACGAAGTTGTCTAGCACGCGACGTGGCGGGGTGATCACGAAAGCAGTGATTACCGCCGCGGCACACCCGGACGGAAAGCGCAATGTCGCGGATGGGCGTATCCCACAACTCATCAATGATATCCAGAGATTCGGGTGAGTTTAGTAGTGGTAAGATCTCCAGGCAGTAGTACTTCCCCACAACGTAGGGCGCAAGTACGTCGCGAATGGCGCCAGGGATGCAGTAGAGCGCCCTCAGGCAAGCCCGAGTCCTCTGTTTCTGGATGGAATTTGACGGGTCGCCTGCGACCGCTCGCTGTGCTAGATGAATGATGCTCCACGAGAGCGACGCATGAAAGCTCGTTGGTCCAGGTAATGCCGCGAGAGCTTCGGACATAGTATGCTGTGCGACGACGTCGTTGCGCGTGGCGAGTGCGTCGGACCAGTACAAACCAGGGATACCAGCGACAAATTCCTCCAACTCGTGGTCATCGTTGAGCCAGTGAAGCATCCGGACGAGCGGTTTTTGTACACGTCTACCGAAATGTGTCCAGCCGAGTTCTCAAGCTTGGAGATTATGGTCTCTGAGAGGGACTTGGTCTTCTTCTGCCGGTCCCGGAATGATTTGACCTTGCGCAAGCTAACTGTACCCCAACGTTCGTGCAAATGCTTTGCGCCATAATAGAGGACCGAATAGACGGCAAGTGGGATTATTCGAGAGAAGAACCAAAGGACAGACGTCAAGGGCGTTTGATAGGGACAGTCGTGGAAGATGAGCGGCATTAGAGTGAAGGCAATATACGAGATGGTACAGAATCCGACGATTCCGACGGTGAAATACGCGACAGTGGCGTTTCCGCGAAAGGCGAAGACGACGAGTCCTGCGAAGAACAGGAACACGGAGAGGAGGAGAAGCAGTGGCAATATCTCGACGAACCCGAAGATGCCGAACCTGCGTGCGCCTTCGGAAAAGAATTCATGTATGCGAGTGTGGTGAAGGGGTGCATATTTTCGCTGGATTATGTGGAGGTATCTGCGGGCCATTGTTGCAGAAGTGTGGCCATGAGGGCGCATGTGAGACTGAGCACGAGGCTGAGGAACCAGACCGAGTTGATAAATACCACCGACGTGGGAGGGACTAGGGACTTTGGACAGATTGACCTGCAGTTGTAGTGGAGTTCGAAAGTTGTTGAGATATTTGCGCGAGGAGGACCTGGGTGGTGACGTTGGGATCTTGCTGCAGGTTCGGATAGCTGAGAGCAATGAAAGTAGCGACGGTGGAGGAAAAGAGGCCAGTCTGGAAAGTAAGGGCGGGAGGGTTCGTAAATATTCGTCGTGGTTGACGGAAAACGTACAAAAACGAGGATGCCTTCTGCACCTCCCTTCCAATTCTCCACATTTTCGTCCTCAAACTTTTGTACACGGGTGATATACATAGAAAGGATTGCGAAGCAGGGTCACGAAAACCAGTTGTCCTTGGAACAGGGAGGCCATCAACATCATCATTCGTACTCTGCAGAGGTTGTTGCAAGGAAGAGGTTTCCATGATGGCGCAGTTGAGATGACAAGGCCTGGGAGCAGCATCAGAACGGCGGCACGTCCGAGTCAGCAAAATCAAATATGATTACGATAGTAGGCCTTGGAGTAGGCACAAAGTCCTGGTTGGAGGCCAAGACTCCATTTCTCAATTCCGCCGCCACTAGAAATGTGCCTGTCTACCCTATACGGTACATTCTAGCACATCAGTAGAGGCGAAGTCAGTTGGAGGCTGCTCTCGGGGGGAGCACGACATACCTTTGATACGTCCAGCAACGCTCCGTCCCCAGTAATCTTTAAAACTTCCTTCTTCCAGCCTTCCTTCATATAGTCACCACCGACTGGAAAGGGACACATGTGATGACCCACTGGCACGCGCCGACTCGGAGAGATGCACGGAACCCCGAGTGCTGGCATCAAGGCCAGCATAATCACGTCAACAGGACATTGAAGTGGGGTTATCCCTTTGCCAATTGGATCGCGGCTATCCCTACTATGATACGGCCAACACGAGTAGCCATTCGCATAGTGAGCGCAGCGCGACGGGACGATGGGACGACGCACTGATTCACTATTTCCCACGCCCGACAAAATGCCTCGTCGACTTCGTTGAGTAGCCGACGCGCGAAAGAGAGACGAAGCAAAGGCAAGACGCTCCGGCACCCTGGTCAAACAAGAGCACATCTGGCAGCGACGGCACGACCGGCCTGACGACGACTCGCTCCCAATACGCGTCGCCCACCGAGACGTGTCCTCCGCGTCTCGGCACAGGGAATTATTAATTACTTATTAATTATCAGTCAACGCCGACGGACAGGCTATTACGCTCTCAGGCTGGCGACAGGCTGCAGCACCTTGTCCCCTCCTGTCCTCTGTTATAACTTATGCAGTTCTCGCGGTCTGACTTCAGTCGAAAGATGCTCGGATCTCTCAAGTGCAAGTCCTCTTCATTCTAATTTACTCGAACTCGTACAACTCCCGCAGCCGATCTAATACCAAAGGCGCGTACGCGTCGGGGAGTAGGCAAGGGAAGAGGCGGGGACTGTGACTGGGCGGTAGTGCGCGAGCTCCTTCCATAGTATGGACGACATACCTGAAAGGCTGGAAGAAAGGTATACACGTCGCGCGGCAGCGCGGGATAATCCTGACACAGGGGAGAATAAAGCATTTGTGACTGAGCAAGTAGACATCAGTGAGGTAATACCAAGTCCCTCGTGTCTGTTAAGAACCCATGAAGCTAACGGGGGAAAATATCAGCCGTAACACCAGCTATGTGTGTGATCGAGACAAGAACAATTGATCTCGCTGCAACCTGGAACTTAGTACATCACACAGGCGGATAGCCCAACTCCCCAGCGGTGGCCTCACGAGACATGGGGGATGACGATGCCGAATATTGCAAAGGGAGCGTGCTTCAATTGGCAGAAGGCAACGAACTTTTGGCAGGCTCAGCATGCGCCCGGACTGGCATGTCGTCGGAGGGACCTGTGGCCGACACGATCTGCGGCACAGGCATCTGAAGTGGAGATATGCCATTGCGCAGCGTGGGCATTTCGACTATTTGCGGCAGGAGGCTCTGCAGGACGGGTCCCAGCGCGCGCCTGGTCATTTCGAAACTGTCCTCGGCCCGCGTCCGGATCTGAGCTCGTAGTACCGGCGTCTCTGCTCGTGTCTGTGCCTCCACCTGTTCCAGCGCCTGTGTAAACGCCACTTGCACGAACTCCCTATATGTGTGACGGAATGCCTCACGCTTCGACGTCGCGGCATCAGCTACGGGGTCCCGAGCCAGTATCTCGAGTGTGAGTATGATGAGATCCTGCTGCACGGCGGGCAGGAACGCGGGCGACGCCGGTTGTCTTTCTGGTCAAACGTGCCGCGACCAATGCGGTACTCTTCCGTATGGCGCGTGTTGGTGAGCGCCCGGCGCTCCCGAAGGATCGAGTGCGCGCTATCAGATGTCCACCACTGCGTGTTCACGCTCCGCAGTCTATCCATGATGTCCGCGAGGAAGCGCACGAGATTGTGCAGCCGCGCGCTATCGTTTTCGGACTCGTTTTCGGAAAGAATGTCGTCGTCTAGATTAGCACTAATGTCGAGTCGCTCTGCGAGGAACTTCCTGCCGAAGTAGCGTTGCCAGATGAACCTGGTACCATCGGTTACAAAGCATTCGAGCGTACGACGCGGGGGGGTGATCATGAATGCGGCGACCACCGCTGCGGCACACCGAACGGATAGCTCGATATCATCATTGCGCGTGTCCCACAATTCGTGAATGATCTCCAGCGACTCTGGGGTGTTCAGCGACGGTAGGATCTCCAGGCAATAGTGCCTCCCCGCCGCGTACGGTGCGAGTACGTCGTGAATCGCGCCAGGGATGTAGAAGAGCGCCCTCAAGCAGGTCTTAGTTCTTGATCGCTGGACGGAATACGGCAGGCTGCTTGTGAAAGCTCGCTGTGCGAATTGGATGATATTCTAAGGGAGGGACTCACGAGGACCCGTGAGTCCAGGTAAGACTGCGAGAATGGTGCGAACATTGCGCTGCGCGTTACCATTGTGTGTGAAGGCCTCAGACTCATACAGACCGGGGATCGCAGCGACAAACTCCTCCAATTCGTGGTCCTCGTTGAGCCAGTGAACTGTACGGACGAGCATGTTTTTGTACATGTCTATCGAAAGGGGTTCGGCCGAGTTCTCGAGCCTGGAGACTATGTTTTCCGAGAGGGACCTGGTTCTGTACTTTAACTGTTCCCGAAATGAATTGACCAGGTTACCGTCAACTGTACCCAGTGGAGGTGCAATTGCTTTGCACTACGATAGACGACCGAAAGGAAGGAAAGTGAGATTATATGAGCGGAGAACCGAATAACGGGCGTCAAAGGCGTGTGATAGGGACAGTCATGAAAGAAGAGCGGCACTAGAGTGAAGACGATATATGAGAGAACGCAGAATCCGACGATTGCGACGGTAAAATATGCGACGGCGCGGTTGCTGCA